>JAUPMG010000002.1:15044163-15058824 GCA_031762675.1 Pachysandra terminalis | reverse complement strand
GTATTAATTCCAAGCAAAATATATCCCAAATAATGTAATATAAATTCCAAGAAATTAATTGAAACTAATAAAATCAAAATTACTATAAAAGTAATTCACAAGGTTTTGCAATCTATACAAAGAAATCAAATAAAACCCTAAATCAAATTAAAAAATCCAAATTTACTTGGCTAG
Organism: Pachysandra terminalis; assembly: GCA_031762675.1. Taxonomy (NCBI): domain Eukaryota; kingdom Viridiplantae; phylum Streptophyta; class Magnoliopsida; order Buxales; family Buxaceae; genus Pachysandra; species Pachysandra terminalis. The sequence goes on along the minus strand of JAUPMG010000002.1, from coordinate 15,058,650 downwards.
GGTTTCATTGAAACCCTAGAATGAAGCTTAGTTCCTCATGGATGATGATAAAGACGAAATGCCGAAAATAAGATTCCGATCCGCATGTCGAACGACCCTTTTTTCTCCTCGGTGAAGACGCCTCGTTTACCTATCTAACGCCGATCCCGCCCTTAGTCGCCGAACTGCCTTTTTCTCCTTTCTCTGCCCTCTTTTTTCTTTTCTTATTCGGTCTTTCCCTTTTTCCACCTTTCCCAAATCGCCCCCCACCAAACCCTTTTTCTACCTTTTTATTCCTTTTTCTCCATCCGTCGTCTCTTCAATCATTAAATTCTTTCCTCCCCATTCAACTCTTTTCTTTCTTTCTTTCCCAAAATGCCCCCCAAGCCAATCCCTTTTTCTTCCTTTCTTTAAAAACATTATAATTCGGTCTCCCCCTCTCCTCAACTAGACAAAAGTGGGTCCCCTCTTCTCTCCAATTAAACAAAATGTCAACAATATCCTTCTTCAATAACATGTCAAAGATACTTTTTTCGAACGAAACACATTTGATTCGTGATGAATTGGGCTGAACCGGTTTGGTTGGCGGGCTCGGCCGGTAGCTTGGTCGGCTTTTATGATTTTATTCTTTTTAACCTTGATCCGACCCATCCTTAATTTGAATTTTCTCGAACATCACCAAACCTGCAAAACATTAGAACTGCATTAATTAATTCATTTAAACACCACGCAAAGATTAATAATCATGAATAATACGCTTAAAAGTGCCAGTGCTGCGCACCGATCAGATACCGATGTTGCCCCCTATCAGATTGTATTTTTGTGTCTAAACTATGGTGATATGCATTGAGGATTCAACGGTCATTGACTTCCCGATAAATTATACCTAAGGGTGGCAATAGGCTGGATTACCCACTAGACCCAATCAATCCGGCCCTATGATTAGGGGGGCGCGGATCCTCTATGGTGTACACCACAGGGGGTCTCCTGTGGTGTAGAGAGCTTGGGGTGAAATGGACATGGGGTCTCCTATGGTGTAGAGACAGCCTGGGGGTGAAATGGTATTTTCGCCCCTCGAGACTGTATCTACACCATAGAGGATCCCGGTCCATGATTAGGTGGGTTTGGGTAAGGATATGTGGCCCATAGGGTCGGGCCAGGCTAAAATTCAAGTCCCAATTGATTTTTGGATTGGACTCGAATTTATGCTAGATTGGTCCGACTCAACCCAGCCTGACCTATCATTACATGTAACTACTTTTTTTCTATATTAAATATATATATATATATATATTATCATGAATACAAATGTCTTACTCTCATTACATAGTCATATTATAGATTACTATACTATAAATCTTAAAAGATTTTAGTTTTTTTATAGGTATTTATGAAACAGCTTTGTCATTTATAATTTTTTAATTTTACAAAGCAAACCATTTGAATTTGTAGGGTCGGGTTGAACTGGGCTCAGGCTAGATGTATTTTAAATACATCGGGCTCAAGCGTATCCCAAAGGTCGGGCAGGGTTGGGCTCGGGTCAACATAACTAATATTATATTGGGGTGCAAGCTCAGCCCGTTAGTCGCATCGTCTATTGGACTTGAAGATAATTACCGGTGTATATCACTTGACAATAGAAGAAGAAACGACTATTGAAAACTCAAAAGAGTATTGTACTTATAGAGACGAAATACAATAACATATTTAATTAAGTTGGTTGGATCAAGAGGTTCCAAGTTGGACCAACTTTAGCTCAAACCTAACATGATTTCAATTTTGGACCTAAGGCTAAGCCCAATTTGAAACCAAACCTTATTGAAATTGGACCAATTGGACTCTTATTAGGATTGGGCCGGGCAAATTCTCTAGCTGCAGAGGCCCTGTTTATCTTTTACAGCTCCAGTCCTATTTAACATTTCTTACATAAATATCTATCCGTAGAAAAATTGCTCCCTCTTCCTTTCTTACATAAAGCTAGTAAGCTACTGATTAGCCAAGCACTAAATACTTCGATTGAATGGCTGGGAGAAGAACACCGTCCCGAAAGCAGATGAAGAACAAGTAAAGTCTTTCGCTCTCCAAAACCCACCTTGCTATATACGATCCAATTTCAACTTGCAGAAGGTAGAGTTCAGAATTATCTTTATTCATCAATCTTTGAGGTACGAACCCACAACATCTCCTTCAAATTCTTCATACTCAAAGCCAAAACTTCCCTGATAGATTGCTTATCCACAGTTAGATAAATTATCAATTGGAAATGGGATTTGATATTGTGCGGTTCTGTTTTTGCTTGTAAATATCGATTCAAAATGCAAGCTTTAAGCACTTGGCCTTTAATGGGGGACTTTTTGGCAATACCCCAAATGGAATATGATCTGGGTTTTTCTTGTATTGCGAGAACGAGAAGGACAAAGAAGGTGACTAGGGTTTTTGGTGATTTTGCGTATAGTTGTTGGAGTCCGGACTTTAATTTGGGCCATGGACGTTTATACAATCAAACAAAACTGAAACTTTTTTTTTGCAAACCAAGAAGAAGTAAATTTGGTTCTTCTTTCACTTCATCTTGGGCACTAGAGCCGCAAGCAATTGCTAATCAGCTTTTCAAAGAAGCTTCAAATTCCATAGATGGGTTACAAGAGGTACCAGAGAGCAATCGAATTGGTTATGTTAGTCAAGATGAAGTAGAAGATAGTGAAGTAGTTATCTCGAAACGAGAAGAATCTGAAGAAAAGAGCAAAAGAGTGGATGTTCATGCATTGGCATTGAGCTTACACTCTGCCAAAACTGTGAATGATGTAGAAGAGGTTCTAAAAGAATTGGGATTACTTCCTCTTCCTGTCTATTCCTCCTTGATAAAAGGTTTTGGAAGAGACAAGAAATTTGAACCTGCAATGGCTCTTGTTGAATGGCTTAAGCGAAAGAGGAAGGCAACCGGTGGTTCTATTGGCCCAAACCTTTTCATATATAATAGTCTTTTGGGCGCGGTGAAACAATGCGAACAGTTTCGCGAGGTGGGAAAAATCATGGAAGATATGAAAGAGGAAGGTGTCATTCCTAATGTTGTAACTTACAACACTTTAATGGCTATTTATCTTGAACAAGGACTAGCCGTTCAGGCTCTTGATGTTCTTGAGGAGATCCAGAAGAAGGGGATATCCCCGTCTCCCGTGTCCTACTCAACGGCCTTGCTGGTTTATAGGAAAATGGAAGATGGGAATGGAGCTCTTGAGTTCTTTGTTGAATTAAGGGAGAAGTATCAGAAGGGTGAGATAGGAAAGGATGTTGATGAAGATTGGAAAAGTGAGTTTATTAAGCTTGAGAATTTCAGCATTCGTATATGTTACCAGGTGATGCGGCGGTGGCTGGTGAAGGGGGATCAGTCAAGCACCAAAGTGTTGAAGCTTCTTAATGATATGGATAAGGCTGGATTAAAACCCGGTCGAGCTGAGCATGAGCGCCTTGTGTGGGCATGTACCCTTGAGAGCCATTATACCGTGGCGAAAGAATTGTATAATCGGATAAGAGAAAGAGAGTCCGATATTAGTTTATCTGTCTGCAACCATTTGATATGGCTGATGGGAAAGGCTAAAAAGTGGTGGGCAGCTCTGGAGGTTTACGAGGACTTATTAGACAAGGGACCAAAGCCGAATAATCTATCACACGAGCTTGTTGTTTCTCACTTTAATGTTCTTCTAACTGCAGCAAGTAGAAGAGGAATTTGGAGATGGGGTGTTAGATTGATTAATAAGATGGAAGAAAAAGGCCTAAAACTGGGAAGTCGGGAGTGGAATGCAGTTCTTGTAGCCTGTTCCAAGGCATCAGAAACTTCAGCTGCTGTGCAAATATTTAGAAGAATGGTGGAGAAAGGCGAAAAGCCCACGATTCTTTCCTACGGCGCATTGCTTAGTGCCCTTGAGAAGGGTAAACTCTACGACAAGGCCATTCATGTATGGGAACATATGGTTAAAGTGGGTATCAAGCCAAACTTATATGCCTACACAATTATGACCTCTGTACGCATTGGACAAGGAAAGCCCGAGATGGTTGACTCCGTGATTCGGGAGATGGTTTCAGCCGGGATAGAGCCGACTGTTGTCACATTTAATGCGATTATCAGTGGCTGCGCGAGGAATAGAATGGGAAGCATTGCATTTGAGTGGTTTCATCGCATGAAAGTTAAGAATGTCTCGCCAAATGAGATAACTTATGAGATGCTGATTGAGGCTCTGGCGAAAGATGGCAAACCAAGGCTCGCATACGATCTGTATTTGAGGGCTCACATTGAGGGCCTACGTCTCTCCACGAAGGCTTACGATGCAGTCATACATTCCTCTCATGGTTATGGAGCAACTATAGATGCGAGTGCTTTAGGACCTCGGCCGAAAGAGAAGACAAAGAGTGTGAAAACAAGAAAGGCTTTGTCAGAATTCTGTAACTTGGCTGATGTCCCTAGGAGAAGTAAACTGTTTGACAAAGAAGAACTTTACAACACCCCACAGACACAAGAAAACTGATGTAAGAAAATCTCGTTTGGTGAAAACTGTTTGATGTCAGAATTGTTTTGCATCAATTTAAGGTTAAACTATGAGCTTGCCTTTTGTTGGCAATACGACCCTATCGGCTGATTTGTGCTGCTATCGGGCTTGAGCTCCTCTGGTTTTATTTCAAGCCCAGATGTCGTTCTGATTCAAGCATTATATTACTACTCAGAAGGAAATTCTGCATAATTGTTGTAATTATGTGAATCTTTTTTTTTTTTTTAAATCTTTCCTACATAACATATGAGTTCTTGAAGATACTTTTGGCTGGCAGTAACTACTTTATTTTTCCTTTTTATATTTGCAGGTTTATACTAAATTCCTTTTCTTTGAATTTTCTGTTTCAGCAAATACTAGGCTTGTAGTATACATGGGTTTAATGGAGAGGGAGGAGGGTGGGAGTTAATATGGTATGTGTTGTTTAAGGATGAGTAATTACAAGTAGTCACAACCATGAGTAAAAAGTAACTTTATTATTCTTGTTAAAAAAGAAAGATAAACAAGATGAAGAAGAAATCAAGCACACACAAGACACAGATTTATATAGCGTAAATTTCACTCGAGAGTCGCAACAACAAATCAATTGCATGATGGTCCTATGCTAAGTTGGTTGTCAATTTACCAGATATGTGGAAGCCGTTGCTTTGCAAATACATCTACCTCTCTTGTACTACATTTTTTTTTTTCAATTAGATTGCTTAATCATCGAATGGGATATCTATGTGTAGCGTAGAAGATAAGCAAGATTGACTCTTCAAACTCATTATGAATTATTAACCCATATGTGAAAGCTTATACATGAAATCTTACTTCTCCACAGGTGCTTTCAATAAATTGTAGGTTAAAATCAAGTTTTTGTGTTTGGTTGGCTTAGAATATGTAAGAGAGGAAAGGAAAATTAATTTTCTAAAGAAATGTGTGCGTTTGATTCATTGAAAAATGTTAGTCGCTTTTCAAAAAAGCTAAGAAAAATCACTCAACTGAGTCGCTTTTCAATAAACTAAGAAAAGTGGGCATATTATTCTTTTATGCCCACTAAAAAACAGCTTGCTTAATATACCTTTCTCAGTTGATTAGTGAAAACTATATTCCCCCCTTGTTTTTTTGGTTGGTCTGAGACATCCGATTCCAAAGTTCCTCCAAACTACTCCAACGGCAAACAATTAATTTTACTCGTACTCATACCGACAATACTCAGATTCCTTAAAAAGTAATTGTAACGAGTGCAGAAATTTGACTCACTGATTTGGGCGCTCCCCATTGGTTTGTGTGCCCTAAGTTACCACTACATAGCGAAAGCGCAAGAGCACCAAAATTGAAAATAACTTGTAGTCTAGAGCATATATATATATATATATATTATAATTTATGTAAAAAAATATTTCAATTTTCATTTTTATGCTTGATAACGTATATAACAAAAGGAAACAATACAAAAAATATGACAATTTGTCCTATCGATCTAGTTTAAGCATATTTTCAATATTAAACATATCTATATTTATATTTTTATAAAAACTCCCAACAAATTATAAAAAAAAAATCCTTTAGTTTTACAGTTTTATTCTAATTCACACACTATAAAATAAAATAGTATAAAACATGCCTATTTTTATATTTTCTAAAAATCCTTAAAAAATAACAAACAAACCCCTTTATTTTTATAGTTTTACTCCAATCCGCACCTAGAAATTCAAATATGCAAATTAGGACGTTTTCGCCCACAGAATGCGGATTCATATTCTGAGCACCAAAACGACCCCCTTATCGCACGGATTGTGTGACATAGGGTGCCTTTCTCTAACAGCTTGAGCTTTTAGAGTAATTAGTGTTTAACATGGTATCAGAACAGGAGGTCGAGTATTTGAATCCTAGAGGTATATTGTGCATTTATTCTCTCACAGATATGCTATTCCCATGCGTGTGTGTTTGCCTCAATGCCCTGTGTTATCTCACATTTGATATACAATTGTTGTACCGTTCTTTAACAGCTTGAGCTTGTAAAGTAATTGATGTTTTACATGATAAACAGGACTCCACTCTTTTTTGTCTGGTAATGGTTTCCCTTTATTTCATCCAAATGCATCATTGTCTTTCTTCTCCCCCAAGACAGCTTCTATCTATTTATCAAAGAGGACTACCGTTGGTGTCGTGGGTTTTGTAAAGGATAATATATTTAAAATATCCTTGACAGATAATATACAAGAAGCCAATATAACCACCCAATGTATTGATGCGGAAATTGTGCTGCTTGATCCGCTTTAAGCCGCTGATCGGGATCGAGCTGCTTAAAGGGACGTAAATTGCATGAGCACGTAACGACGTCATGTGTCGGTTGTTCCCACACTGACCGAAGTTGGAAAAGATCAAGTTTGGGCACGTAGGGTGTCCCAATCGTCCGCCTAAAATGTCGAACGCTACGCCTATGATCGACAAATGTAAAAGAAAGAGAAGAGTAGGAGGAGGGGGCTACCAATGTAAAAAGAAAGGGGATATCCAATATAGAAATATACATGATTTTTTACGTGGTTCAGCAACATGCTTAGTCCACGGGTATCACCTCATAGGAAGTCTATTTCACTATTTAGAAGTATAGGGAATACAATGAACGCTCCAATCATATAGGGATGAAGAAGAAAATAAGAAATAAAGGAGGGAGGGAGAGGTAGAGAGAGAGATATGGAAGGAAATTCTTCATATGTGCAGAGGTTGTCTGATCCTCTGAGATTGTCTTATAATCCAGAGTTCTTCTGATTCCGAGTTCTAATCTGGAGAGATGATTCCGAGTTCTCGCTTTTGAGAGATGGATGATCATTAGAAAAAAATCTCAGAGAGCTAGAGATTTTCTAATTAAGAAATTTCCTTTTCTGAATCGAGAGAATTCGATCCTTGACCGAGAGAGTTGGTTTTTTTGAATCGAGCGAAATTGGTGCTTTCTCTTGCTCTGAAGTAGTCATTTAATTGTTTTGTCTTACTTGACCTCCAAGTAGACTTGGTCTTGAAGTCTTTGAATGAGAAGGTGCCATCTGGAAGCTGAGTCATATGTAGATAGCTTATAAAAAATATCTGAATTAGGACAAGTGTTACTCAGTTAAGTCTCCAGAGAGGTGCTTTAGAATATCCCCCATGCATTAGAGCATATCTTAAATTCCACGTGTATTTCAACACGTCTAAGTTATTTCCAGAAGGTAGGATGAGTCAGCTCAAATATGAAACTTTACCCTGTGATAGATTATTTTAGATCTCGAAGAACACGAATAGAATGACACGTGTTATATCCACAAAGATCTAAAAGCAATGTTGTCATTCCAGATAAGACAAAACCCCTTTAGATAAGCTAGACAGTAGATTTATAAGTAGTTGAGGTTTTATCACGTGCTGTCTATTCTGAGGAATCCGTCTCAATCAACTTTAAAGTAAATGAGTCACTTCAATGTCATAAATACATTTCTAGACTTCGTATATCTCGAGAAAACTCCCTTTGGCAGCTATTTTTCTTCGAAGGGGGCCAAAAGTAACTCTGTACATTCACAAGGTGACCAGTGTATTCTCGAGTTACCTATATAGAGAACTCAAAGTTATGTTTTTCAGCAGGGAACTCATTTTCATAATCAATAGTCCCTGTAAATAAGAGTTTACCTTGGAATCCTTTAAGGTTTATAGCTACAGTAACCAATTCGAGTGCCCTCAGCTTAATGAAATCAAAAGTAAATGCGTTCCCTTGTGAGCTCCTTGAAATAAAGTGAGCGAAAGTTTCTCAAAGTACGTAAGAAATCTATCTTCAGGAAATATTTCTGGAGGTGACTTGAGTTCGACTTTTGAAGCTCTATCCACTAGGAATCTGCTTTAGAAGTCAAAGTATTTATCTAAAATATTATTCGAAGTCGATTCCTAAGGATGAATAAGAGTGACTTCGAACTTTACTTTGTAGTTTGAATGCATTTAAGAGTTCATTCAAGGGTAATAATCCATATCTTTGTCCTTCGAAGGGAACAAAATTCTTGTCATTTTAAGGGTGACTAACCCTTGTCGAATTGACCATCTCAGGGTGGTTAGTCTCGAGTTCACTTAAGTAGAAGGAAATATACCTCCTTCGAGTTTACCATCTAGAGGTTGGCCTTCGAATTCACCATATGGAGGTGGCTGGCCTTCAAATTCACCATATGGAGGTGGTTGGCCTTCGAATTCACCATCTGGAGGTGATTGGCATTCGAATTCAAACTTCAGTAGGAAGAAGTATACCTCCTTCGTAGTCCTTTCAAAACAGAATATAATAAATGGTCCTTCGAAGTCTATGGATATGATCCAAGGGCGACTTTTGAATTAGAAGGCATAAAAAACATCATCGAAGATCTCAGGGTGGTTAGTCTCGAGTTCACTTAAGTAGAAGGAAATATACCTCCTTCGAGTTTACCATCTAGAGGTTGGCCTTCGAATTCACCATATGGAGGTGGCTGGCCTTCAAATTCACCATATGGAGGTGGTTGGCCTTCGAATTCACCATCTGGAGGTGATTGGCATTCGAATTCAAACTTCAGTAGGAAGAAGTATACCTCCTTCGTAGTCCTTTCAAAACAGAATATAATAAATGGTCCTTCGAAGTCTATGGATATGATCCAAGGGCGACTTTTGAATTAGAAGGCATAAAAAACATCATCGAAGATCTTTCTTCAACAGAATTACCTTAAAAATGCAAAGATAAAGCAATAGAATGACTCGAAGTCTCTTCTTGAGAATGAATAGATGTGACTTCGAGGCTTTATTTGAAGTTTCATATGTTTGAGGAGTCTACTAGGGATAGTCCACCCTTGTATCTGTCTTTCGAGAGGGATAATGTCCTTCGGAAGGAATGGAGAAATCCATAATCTTTTGATTATTTCAAGGGCAATCATCTTGCTTCATAAGGAATGCAAATCTTTATTTTTTTGGTCATTCCAAGGATAGTTAGTCCGTGTTTGTTAGGTTTTGAGACACGTGGCATTCTCTCATAAGTTGAAATTCAAAAAAGTTGCTTCTCCAATAAGCTTTTCTTTTTTATAATAAGGACGATCAAATATTTCTGAACCGGTTCAAATACATCTTTTTACCAAACAGTCTAATCAACGTGCAGATTGACAACTGGTATGTGAAAAGCGGCTATATAACAAATAACAGCTTTATTGAATGATTCAGTGCGGCTACACCCAATAAACATATACGCGCTCTCTAGGTAACACCACGTCTTTAGAACCTGATCACCACCGTCAACGGCTTGTCCAAATCAAGTTTATCAACCACTAATCTAAATGGCTAAAAATTAATATCATAATCAAGTGGCTTTTTCTTTTTACTTTTTTATTGAGTTCTTTAGTGGCAACAAAGACAGAGTAGAGCTTTGCTTCGTGTGTAGACCAACCATATCCTAAGCTACGCTAATCCCTCAATTCTTTCAGTGTTTCGGTTGCGATGGTTGAGTCTCAAACAGTTATCTAACCGTCTACCACTCAATCCAAACAAGTATTTATTTTATTTTTTTTGGTTTTCTGTTCATTTGAACTCCAACTGTAGAAAACTCACATGCATGATGTTTTGGGTATTGGAAGAGTGTATCTGACAGCAGAAATACAAAGATTTGGCTAAGTTATTTATGTGGAATTAGTTTTAGTGTAATGGGTTTTTCTTTCTTCTCTAAGCATCTGATGTGTGTGAAATGATTTTTAGAGATCTGGGTGAAGACAAATGGAGCCTCCAAAGGGGGTTTGGGCTTCATTGTGGAGCTTTCTTTGCTTTTTGCCCTTCTTCATTGGGCTTCTTCTTCTGGGTATCATTAAAGGTAAGTCCTCTTTGATTTTTGTTTTGGGATTTTCTCTATAAGGATTGTTCTACTATTTTCTTCATCTGTTATTGTATTATTCTTTTTGTTTTTTCAAATGTTATTATGTGCTTTCTTTTCCCTCATTTTCCTAGTAGATTATGCTTTTATTCTAGAATATTTGGAAGAAAGGAGAAGTTCATTTTCTCATTTTGAAAATTTAGTTTCTTGACAACTTTTTGTAATGTAGATTACACCATGAAACAGAAATATTACTTGGATCTTGGGGTTCAATTTTTTATTTTTATTATTATTATTACTATTTTTTTTTTTTTTTTGCATTTTCTTTTCTTTCTTCGAAATTGTTTAGTTGCAGCCATTTATCTTGACTGAAATTACTTGTTTTATGTGATTATTTGCTTTTTCATCTTTCTTTGTATATTTGTTTATATATTGCCTGTTCTGTGTAACAAGTTGTTGACCGGGATCAAGCAATAATAATAAACACAGTAAATTGAAGATCAAAACAATGCACACAGATATATGTGGTTCGGCAAAGCCTATGGGAGAGAAAAAGTTTACACCATGTCAAATAATCAATTAGGGTTATAACTTATACTCCTACCCAATATATAGGGCAAATCCACCAATATACCCTTACTGTACCGCGGAGGGATCCGCCCGATAGAGACTAGTGAATATGAGCCACTATCTCTAACACAAGTCTAGTCTCTTGATGAATGGAACTTGGGTTTTTGAATCGGAACTCCTAATATCTAGTTCTTTTATAATTGGTGGCCATAACTGATGATTCTCTTCCAGTACCGTTATGAATTCAGTAGGACATTGTAGTTTATGAAATATTACAAAGTCACTGTGTTTAGTCGCCGTGCATGTAAGCAATGTTTATGCTTGATACTGGCTGAGCATCTAGCATTTGCATGTAATCCAAGAAGACATTTGAAATTGGTTGATCGAGATCGAGCAATAATAATAAACACATTAAATCGATGATCAAACAATGCACACAGATATACATGGTTTGGTAAAGTCTATATCCACGGGAGAGAAGAAGCTTCGAATATGGAAAAAGCAAATTAGTATTACAACTTATACTCCTACTCGATATATAGGACAAATCCCCAATATACCCTTACCGTACTGTGGGGGGCTGTATCCCCCGCCCCCTAATCCCATGATACTGACCCGCACAACGAGTTACCAGTGACCCGAGGAGGGATCTCTCCCCATGCGGCTCCTCGAGTCCCTCACCTTTGGATCTAGAGACTAGTGAATATGAGCCTCCCACTCTCTAACAAAATTTGAAGCTATTACTTGCGCTAAATATAATCTGGGACTGTCAGTTTAGGAAGCAAAGTTTTGATATATATAATCTGGGACCAATGTATCCAGCTCTGGAAAGAAGATGGTATAAATGATAATGCATGGAAATACAGCTCTAATTTTCTTCGAAATTCTTTTTTGTAGGTATCATTTTCTGTCCATTGATATGCCTAATCATGACAACTGGTAACTCTGCAGTCATTTTGGGTCTTTGGCCGGCTCATTGTCTCTACACTTATTATTGCATTGTTAGGTATGTTTCTTAGCCTGACACTGTTCTATCTCCTTGCTAGCTATTTTTTTTTCTATATCTTATGGTGATCTCTTCCTTATTTTTAACTTTTTTGAAGGCAGAACAAACCGTTTAGGGCCAGTTTTGAAGCTTGTGCTGTGCATTTGCATTTCTGTTCTCTTGATTTTGTGGCCATTGGTCGGTATTGTTGGGAATATCCTAGCCGGTGCAGGGTATGGATTTCTAGCACCATTGATTGCCACTTTTCAAGCTGTTGGAGAAGGGAGGAGGACTGACGAGTTTATCCACTGTATCATTGTAAGTCATAAATATTTGAAAAGACAAGTTACAATAATTAATAGTGTCTTACTTCTCATCTTTTTTATGCTTTTCCGTAATGGAGACTTTTCTTTTATACTTATAGGACGGAACTTGGAGTACTGTGCAAGGAAGCTTTACTGTGGTCCGGGACTTCACTGATGTCTGTTTCATCTCCTATTTCTCATATATGGATGACCTGCGACTTCGAGGACCTCCTAATGGAAAATCATACGAGATCAAGTTAGTGAATCCATTTTCCCAATGGAGCTTGTTTCTCAGAATTAGCCATCAGAACTTTTCTTCTTAGCCAATGGAATACCTACCTTGAAATAGAAGCTCTGTTCTTTTTTTTTTGGTGACATGGAATCCCTTGACCCCTTTTAGTGGGGATAGGGTAAACCCCGGATACATGACCCCACCCACAAGGACCATATATCAGGTAAGCCCGGGAATTCAAACCTGAGACCTCCAGTTCTTGAGCTGGAGAGCCTGCCAATTGAGCTAACCCGTGTGGATAAAACCACGTAAGTGATTAACAAGCTCTATTCCTACTCGTTCCATTTTTGGACATTCAGGAGAAGGCATTGCTCATATTTATCTCCACAAGTGATTTAGTATGATCTGACCACTTCTGGTGGACATGACTTGATAGCATGCCAAAATCATGGCTTTGTATCTTGCACTTTAATATAATTGGATATTTAGGTATTGGTAATATGAGAAACTTTGTCTTCGACTTTACAGAATCAATTTTCATCTTGTTGCAGATTCCTCCATATTCCTGCTGCTATTGTAGATGGAGTGCTTGGTGTTATGGTTGATGTGCCGATGATCACTCTCATTGCTCTTGTTAAGAGCCCATACATGCTCTTCAAGGGTTGGCACCAATTGTTTCATGATCTTATTGGTCGGGAAGGTCCCTTTTTGGAGACCATCTGTGTACCATTTGCAGGTCTTGCTATCCTACTCTAGCCCTTAGCAGTTGTTGGTGCGGTACTTGGGTCGGTGGTATCAAGTATCTTTTTAGGTGCTTATGCAGCTGTTGTTTCATATCAGGTTAGATTTATACCCTTTTTGGTTTTACAGTTTCTCTGCTCTCTTTATCCTTCAATCCAAAAGTCAATTCAGATGGATAGTTCTCATCTCTGAGCTTTCAGCTTGTTTTTCTTTGTTCATATTTATTGAGACAACTCCTCAAATATTTATTATTATTATATTTTGACTGTGTACTGCAGGAATCCTCTTTCTGGTTTGGGCTCTGCTATATTATCTCTTCCCTGGCCATTTACGATGAATACAGCAACGATGTGCTTGACTTGCCAGAAGGGTCCTGCTTTCGTAGGTCTGTTTTCCCTACTTTTGTTTTTTGGATTTTATGGGTACTATATGTTGTTTACACTTTCTGTTGAAACTTGACTATTTTACTTGAACTATTTGAGATTCCCAGGCTTCAGTACAGAAAGAAGGATTTGCTATCAAAGGCTGTTGGTTTTTCGAGGCCTAACTCTTTCCGTAATCCTCCTTCCCGTTTGGTCTCGCTCAAGAACTCTATGCTCGATTTAAAATCATTAGAGGTAACCTTTCTTTAAGCCACGGAAAGTTGCTCCATTTATTTGCATGGGTTAATGTTGTTTGGATGCATCCATACACCTTCATATATGGAACTGAATTATTAGAAGTGCCCCTTGCTGACTTGACATGCTATGTGATGACAGTCACTTTATGTTTTAACTATTAGTGGATTTGTCTAAACTGCTCAACTGATGATCCAGCCAATCGACTCCACCAGTCGAGCTGGACTGTCCATTTTTTTTTTTTTTTGGGAGGGGAGAGTGTCAAAGGGTAAAATAGTAATTTCTCTTGTTTAGCCCCAACTACTCGTGGCTGCTCTTTGTAACTCGTGAGAATAGTGGAACTGGGTGTGAATCTCTGTGGGCATAGACACCATTGCCAAACCACGTAAATCGTTGTGTTTTGTGTGTGCTTGATTTGTGTTCTTCATCTCTATTTATCTTTCTTTCTTTACTCAAATGGCTTAATCTCGATACATGAGGAGTTATACCCAAATTCCTTGAATAGTTGGCAATTACAAATTGTGATACAGTATTTGTAACGACCCACCCCACCTGACACAATATTGTCCGTTTTTGGCTCACCCGAATCAGACTTCCCAGGGAGTCACCCATCCTGGTACTAATCTCGCCCAAGCACGCTTAACTGCGGAGTTCTGATTGGGTTCACAGCCATCACGGCTTTAAAACACGTTATATCCTAGT
>JAUPMG010000002.1:15005147-15044063 GCA_031762675.1 Pachysandra terminalis | reverse complement strand
AAATTGGTGTATGTAACTTCTTTCTCTATAGTGGATTGATCATCATCTGGACGTGGTCCCGATGAGTAGGTTTATACTGAACCTCGTTAAAATTTCCTGTGTCAATTTTCTGATTTTATGTATTTGTGTCAACTAAAATTGATTAATTAACACCCTCAGATCTAACAGATATCACTACCGGCGACACCTCTACCGGCTCCACCGGTGGCCACATTGATGAGCTTAGAATTGCTCCTGCACAACCTCTTTGATCTCAACTTATAAATCATATTGTTTCTATTTGAATTTACTCTCTCAAACTCAATTACTCAACTAAAAGAGTAGGGGGAGAGAAAGGCTAGTTTATGTAGCTGTTGGGGACATGCATTAGGACAAAATGGAAAGGATTAAAATATTAATTAAGCGGCTATTAGTGTTTAAATATATAATTAAGAAAATATATAATGGACGAAAGAGATGGTGCCATGTGGAATAGAGGATGAGAAGAGTTTCTTATGCCAATTTCATGGTCGACAGACACATGGAGGGATATTCTTCCATTGGAGGCCTTAGGCCTAGAGGCTGGAGCCCTTCAATCAAGAATATATGGATCTCAAATGGTAGTTGTACATTCTCAAGGTATCAACCCACTTGGGACAGATGCAGATGTTAACGTGAACCTCTCCCTCTCTCGGAGGATATATACATCCTTAACGTGCAAATTGTCTCCTTTCTTTAGACGTCGTCGCATGTATGTTGAACCAATATCAAGCGGCGGTTAGAGTGGTCGCCATCTTCCGGCAACCCTTGATGGCTCTCCCATACCTATATTTGCCATGAATAGGGCCCACTTTGGACTACCCCTCCATGCAGTTCTTGGAGTTTTCGAACACTAAGGCTTTGGGAAAAGGATATTTCATATAGGATGGATCCCTACATTGGCTGGCTCATGGCCTAATCATTCAATATAAATCTGATTATCACTAGTAAAACAAGTTCAAGCTTCAAATAATAAATATTAGTTTGTACCATCTATCTGCATATGGAGATGTGTTTAATGTTCACAAAAAAGGGGATATCGATGTCTACCAAGCTTGCAGCTGTTACTGCACGCCCAAACAAAATCTATGCACGAGATTGATCCTTCACGTGTACACAAGATTTGCCACCTGCAGCTGTGATGGTGAAGCTTACATTATTATTACATTAAAAGGGAAAGGAAAGAAAGAACAAAAGATGGCCAAAATATGACAGCGCGCGAAGTTGAGAATTGAGTTAAGACAGACAAGATGAATGTGATACACATTATTATAAAAATAAACACATCAGTTAATTCCTAAATTTAATTGATGAATAAATACTAATGATATGTAATCAGGAAAATAAATAATTTATAACAATTTTATAAAATTCTAAAAAAAAAATTAATAATTCTATAAAAATAATAATAAATAAGATAAAAAAAAACTTATCCATTTGTAGATCGAGATGTGTAGTCACTGTTATATATTGATATTGATATCGTCCCTATCGAATTGTATCCTTAATTAGTGTCTGAGTTTATGGTGATAAGTGTCCAGGATTCAACGAGCATTGACCTCTCGAGAGGTTGCACCTAGGGGTGGCAATAGGCATGATGACCTGCTCGGTCCAATCAACCAGGCCCTATGATTGGACAGACTTGGACAAGGGTGTTGTCCATAGGGTCGGGCCGAGCCTAGGTTTATATTAGATTGGTCCGACCTGACCCGACCTATGCATTACATGCAACTACTATTTTTCTATATTGCATACATAGAAATATTATATTATCAATACAAATGTCTTACTTTCACTACATAGTTATACTATTTTATAGATTAATATACTATAAATCTCAAATTTTTAGTTTTGTTATAGGTATTTATGAAATATCTTTGTAATTTATAGTTTTTTAGAATTTGTAGGGTCGGGCTGAACCGGGCTCAGGCTCGAAGGTCGGACCAGATCAGGCTCAGGCAAACATAAGTAATATTACATTGGGCCCCAAGCCCGGCCTGTTGTCACCCCTAGTTGCACTGTCTATCAGACTCAAGGATAACTACCGGTTTATTACTCGACAATAGAAGAAGAAATGGCTATTGAAAACTCAAAAGAGTGTTGGGCTTGTAAAGAAGAAGTACAATAATATATTTAAGTAAGTTGGTTGGATCAGGAGGTTCCCAGGTTGAACCAACTTTAGCTCAAACCTAACAAGATTTCAATTTTGGACCTAAGGGTAAGCCCAACCTGAAACCAAACCCTATTGAAATTGGACCATTTGGACTCTTATTAGGATTGGGCCGGGCGCTTTCTCTAGCGGGCAGAGGCCCTGTTTACCTCTAACAGCTCCAGTCCTATTTAACATTTCATACATAAAACTGCTCCCCTCTCTTCCTTAAATAAAGCTAGTAAGCTACTGATTAGCCAAAACACTATACTTCGATTGAATGGCTGGGAGAAGAACACGGTCCCGAAAGCAGATGAAGAACAAGTAAAGACCTTCGTTCTTCGAAACCCACCTCGCTATACGATCCAATTTCAACTTGCACAAAGCAGAGTTCAGAATTCTCTTTATTCCTCAATCTTTGAGGTATGAACCCACAACATCTCCTTCAAATTCTTCATACTCGAAGCCAAAACTCCCCTGATAGATTTGCTTATCCACAGTTAGATAAATTATCAATTGGAAATGGGATTTGATATTGTGGGGTTCTGTATTTGCTTGTAAATTTCGATTCAAAATGCAAGCTTTAAGCACTTGGCCTTTAATAGGGGACTTTTTGGCAATACCCCATATGGAATATGATCTGGGTTGTTCTTGTATTGCGAGAACAAGAAGAACAAAGAAGGTGACTAGGGGTTTTGGTGATCTTGCTTATTGGAGTCCAGACTTTAATTTGGGTCATGGAGGTTTATATAATCACACAAAACTGAAACTTTCTATTTTTTGCAAACCAAAAGGAAGTAAATTTGGTTCTTCTTTCACTTCATCTTGGGCACTAGAGCCACAAGCAATTGCAAATCAACTTTTCAAAGATGCTTCAAATTCCACCATTGATGGGTTACAAGAGGTACCAGAGAGCAATCAAATTGGTTATGTTAGTCAAGATGACGTAGAAGATAGTGAAGTAGTTATCTCTAAAGAAGAAGAATCTGAAGAAAAGAGCAAAAGAGTGGATGTTCATGCATTGGCATTGAGCTTACACTCTACCAAAACTGTAAATGATGTAGAAGAGGTTCTAAAAGAATTGGGATTACTCCCTCTTCCAGTCTATTCCTCCTTGATAAGATGTTTTGGAAGAGACAAGAAATTTGAGCCCGCAATGGCTCTTGTCGAATGGATTAAGCGAAAAAGAACGGAAACCGGTGGTTCTATTGTCCCAAACCTTTTCATATATAATAGTCTTTTGGGCGCGGCGAAGCAATGTAAACGGTTTCTTGAGGTTGGTGAAATCATGGAAGATATGAAACAGGAAGGTGTGATTCCTAATGTTGTAACTTACAACACTTTAATGGCTATTTATCTCGAACAAGGACGATCCGTTCCGGCTCTTAATGTTCTTGAGGAGATCCAAAAGAAGGGCATAGCCCCGTCTCCTGTGTCCTACTCAACGGCCTTGCTGGCTTATAGGAAAATGGAAGATGGGAATGGAGCTCTTGAGTTCTTTGTGGAATTAAGGGAGAAGTATGAGAAGGGTGAGATAGGAAAGGATGTTGATGAAGATTGGAAAAATGAGTTTATCAAGCTTGAGAATTTCACCGTTCGTATATGTTACCAGGTGATGCGGCGGTGGCTGGTGAAGGGGGATCAGTCAAGCAGCAAAGTGTTGAAGCTTCTTGGTGATATGGATAAGGCTGGATTGAAACCCGGTCAAGCGGAGCATGAGCGCCTTGTGTGGGCATGTACCCTCGAAAGCCATTATATTGTGGCCAAAGAATTGTATAATCGGATAAGAGAAAGAGAGTCCGATATTAGTTTATCTGTCTGCAACCATTTGATATGGCTGATGGGAAAGGCTAAAAAGTGGTGGGCAGCTCTGGAGGTTTATGAGGACTTACTAGACAAGGGACCAAAGCCGAATAATCTATCACACGAGTTCATTGTTTCACACTTCAATGTTCTTCTAACTGCAGCCAGTAGAAGAGGAATTTGGAGATGGGGTGTTAGATTGATTAATAAAATGGAAGAAAAAGGCCTAAAACCGGAAAGTCGGGAATGGAATGCAGTTCTTGTAGCCTGCTCCAAGGCATCGGAAACTTCAGCTGCTGTGCAGATATTTAGAAGAATGGTGGAGAAAGGCGAAAAGCCCACGATTCTTTCCTACGGCGCATTGCTTAGTGCCCTTGAGAAAGGTAAACTCTACGACGAAGCCATTCATGTATTGGAACATATGGTTAAAGTGGGTATCAAGCCAAACTTATATGCCTACACAATCATGACCTCTGTATACATTGGACAAGGAAAGCCCGAGGTGGTTGATTCCGTGATTCGGGAGATGGTTTCAGCCGGGATAGAGCCGACTGTTGTCACGTTTAATGCGATTATCAGTGGCTGTGCGAGGAATGGAATGGGAAGTACTGCATTCGAGTGGTTTCATCGCATGAAAGTTAAGAATGTCTCGCCGAATGAGATAACTTATGAAATGCTGATTGAGGCTCTTGCAAAAGATGGCAAACCAAGGCTCGCGTACGATCTGTATTTGAGGGCTCACATTGAGGGCCTACGTCTCTCCATGAAGGCTTATGATGCAGTCCTACAATCCTGTCATGGTTATGGAGCAACTATAGATGTGAGTGCTTTAGGACCTCGGCCGAAAGAGAAGACAAAGAGTGTGAAAACAAGAAAGGCTTTGTCAGAATTTTGTAACTTGGCTGATGTCCCTAGGAGAAGTAAAATGTTTGAGAAAGAAAAACTTTACAACACCCCACATACACAAGAAAACTGAAGTAAATCTGATTTTTGATATCAGAATTGTTTTGCATCCATTTAAGGTTGAACTCTGAGCTTTCCTTCTTGTTGGCAATACGACCCTATCGGCCGATTTGTGCTGCTCACTGGCTTGAGCTCCTCTGGTTTTATTTCAGGCCGATATGTCGTTCTGATTCAAGCACTATATCACCACTCAGAAGGAAATTCTGCATAATTGTTGTAACTATGTGAATCTATTCTTTTTTTTTTTGTATCCTACAGATCCTATGAGTTCTTGAAGACGCTTTTAGTTGGGAGTAACCCTTTATTTTTCCTTTAATATTTGCACGTTTATGCTAAATTCCTGTTCTTTGAATTTTCTGTATCTGCAAATACTAGTCTTCTAGTATTCATGGCAGGATGGAGAGAGGGGGAGGTGGGGAGTTAATATGCTGTGTGTTGTTTAAGGATGACTAATTACAAGTAGTCACAACCATGATTTATTATTCTTGTTAAAAAAGGAAGATAAACAAGATGAAGAAGAAATCAAGCACACACAAGACACAGATTTACATGGCGTAAATTTCACTCTAGAGTCGCAACAACAAATCAATTGCATGTGAATCCTATGCTAAGTTGGTAGGTTGTCAATTTGCCATATCTGCACTTGCAAATACTTCTACCTCCCTTGTACTACATTTTTTCTTTTCCATTAGATTGCTTAATCATCGAATGGGATATCTGTGTAGCGTAGAAGATAAGCAAGATTGATTCTTCAAACTCATTATTAATTATTAACTCATATGTGAAAGCTTATTCAGGAAATCTTTTACTTCTCCACTTGTACTTTCAACAAACTTGATTGTAGGTTAAAATCAAGTTTATATGGTTGACTAGAATATGTCAAAAAGGAAAGGAAAACCAACTTTTTAAAGAAATCTATGCATTTGGTTCATTGGAAAATGTTGGTAAAAAAAAAGTACTTTTCCAAAATATTTTATTTTTAATAAAAAAGATTTTAAAATTTTCCTCTTAAAATTAAAAAAAAAAACCATGGACAGGAAAAGAACGTAGGAACGAACGTGTATTTTTCTACATTTTTTTTCTATCATTTTCAACCTGAATTTTTCTTTTTAATTGTAAAAAAATACTTCTAAATGTATTTTTTTTTCTTTTTACAAAACTTAAGAAAATGTTAAAAATGCCAATACCTATTATACATATATTAATGAAACGTATACCATAGTTTAAAAATTTTGCCAATTTTAAGGATTTCGGAGGCACATACGAAACTTGAAATATCCAAAATTTTGGATATTTCGGGGAAAAATAATTTTGTGATTAAAATAATTGAACGAAATAAAGGGATGAAATTTCGCGAAATTTCAGACCAAAATTTTGCCAAAATAAATTCAACTTTTTTTTTATTTTAATATAAACTTAATTTTAACCAATTTCTTTCTTTTTTTCTTTTATTAATAAGTACTAAGTAATAACTTCTAAAATATAAATAATAAAGTTAGTCAATAAAAATTGATATTTTCATTAAAATATATATTATTTATGAACATACAAATTTCAAAAAAAAAAAACAACAAATAATATTTTTTATTAATAATGAGATCAATGGGGCTTTCACAATTTTCATTGATACTAAGCCTCTTTCTTCTTCCATATAAGCATTTATTTTGTTCTTAAGATTATTAAACAAGGTATACAAAGGTATTTACGTCCATAAAATATATTGCAGTAAGCAAAAATCAAATATTCTATTACTTTATTGATAGTTACTAACAGAAGGGGTTTATTGTAACATACTTTCAAACTATAGGGGACGTGTTTGTGATGGCCAAAGTTGAAGTGGTACTTGTGCCATATTGCCAAACTCAAGGGGGTGTGAATGTAATTTATCCTTTCTTTTTTAACTTTTAATTAGATTTAGATTTTATTTTGTCCGAAATTTTTTTGATAAAGTGAACATTTCGGGCGAAATAAATTTGGGCAAAATAAAAAATTTCGACTATTTCGTGCACTTATTTCATAGAATAATTCAATTCAAAAAAATATCATTTTAGATTTCATCTAACACATCCGAAACTGAAATTTTAAACTATAACGTATACGAGAATATTATCCATGTGACCGATCAAATGAGTCGCTTGTCAAGGTGGGCACACTATTCTTTTATGCTATAAAAAAAACAAGAAAAGAAAAAAAGGTCTCATCTGATCACTCAACTGAATCGCCTTTCAATAAACTAAGAAAAGTGGGCATATTATTCTTTTATACTATAAAAAATGATCTCATCTCAACACTCAACTAAACCTTGGGTGAGGTTTATTATACCTTTCTCAGTTGATTAGGGAAAATTATATTCCCCTACCCCCTTTTTTTTGTTGGTCTGAAGCATCCAAAGATGCTCCAAACTACGCCAAAGGCAAACGGTTAATTTTACTCATACCAACAATACTCAAATTCCTTTAAAAAAAATAAATAAATAAAGGGTATCGTAACGAGTGCACAAATTTGACTCAGTGATTGGGGCGTTTTCCATTGGTTTTTTGATATATTGAACCATTTGATATATATTATTGGGTCTTTCTGGTTGAGTTTTTTGAGTAATTGGTATTTAATATGGTACCAGAGCAAGAGGCCGAGTGTTCAAATCCTGAGGGTATATGTTCTCTCACAGATGTGTTATTCTCGTGCGTGTGTGTATGGTGTGTGTTTGCTTCAGTGCCCTGTGTTATCCCAGACACGTGTGAGAGGTGTTGAACCATTTGATATATAATTGTGGTCCAAATCAAGTTTATCAATCTTTAATCTAGATAGTTTGTTTGTGTGTTTATTCTCTCACGGATGTGTTACTTTCTTGCGTGTATATGATATGTGTTTGCCTCAATCCCCAATGTTATCCCACGCGCATGCGTGCAAATTGTGTTGAACTATTTGATATACAATTGTTGTGCCATTCTCTAACAACTTGAGCTTTTAGAGCAAATCAGTGTTCAACATGATAAACGGGGCTCCACTCTTTCTTATGTAATGGTCATCATTGTCTTCTCCTCCAAGACAGCCTCTCTCTATTTATCAAAGAAGCCTACCTTCAACGGCTTGTCCAAATCAAGTTTATCAACCACTATTAAGTGGCTTTTTCTTTTTTACGTTTTTTACATTGAGTACTTTGGTGGCAACACAAACAGAGTAGAGCTTTGCTTTCTGTGTAGACCACAGACCAACAATATCCTAAGATACGCTAAAACTATTCTCTGTTTCTCATCATCTTAGGATGGTTACTCCTCCATCCCCCAATTCTTTCAGTGTTTCGGTTGCGATGATCGAGTCTCAAACGGTTATCTAACCGTCTACCACTCGATCCAAATTTTTTATTTTATTTTTTAATTTTCTGTTCATTTGAACTCCTACTGGAGAAAATCCACATGCATGATGTTTTGGGTATCAGAAGAGTGTCTGTGACAGCAGAAATACAAAGATTTGGCTAAGATATTCATGTGGGATTGGTTTAGTGTAATGGGTTTTTCTTTATTCTCTAAGAGTATGATGTGTGTGAAGTGATTTTTAGAGATCTGGGTGTAGAGAAATGGAGCCTCCAAAGGGCGTTTGGGCTTCATTATGGAACTTTCTCTGCTTTTTGCCCTTCTTCATTGGGCTTCTTCTTCTGGGTATCATCAAAGGTAAGTCCTCTTTGATTTTTGTTTTGGAAATTTTTTCTCTATTTTGTGTATAAGGATTGTTCTATTATTTTCTTCATCTGTTATTGTATTATTCTTTCTTCTTCTTCTTTTGTCAAATGTTATTTTGCACTTTCTTTTCCTTCATTTTCCTAGTAGATTATGCTTTTATTCTAGAATATTTGGAAGAAAGGAGAAGTTCATTTTCTCATTTTGGAAATTTAGTTTCTTGACAACTTTTTGTAATGTAGATTACTCCATGAAACAGAAATATTACTTGGATCTTGGTGTTCAAATTTTTTTTTTCTTCTTCGAAATTGTTTAGTTGCAGCCATTTATCTTGACTGAAATTACTTGTTCTATGTGATTATTTGCTTTTTCATCTTTCTTTGTATATTTGTTTATATATCGTCTGTTCTGTGTAACAAGTTGTTGATCGGGATCAAGCAATAATAATAAACACAGTAAATTGAAGATCAAAACAATGCACACGGATAGACATGGTTTGGCAAAGCCTAGGTTCACAAGAGAGAAGAAGTTTCCACTATGTCAAATAATGAATTAGGGTTACAACATATACTCCTACCCGATATATAGGGCAAATCCCCAATATACCGTTACTGTATCGTGGGGGGCTCCACCTGATAGAGACTAGTAAATATGAGCCACTTTCTCTAACACAAGTCTAGTCTCTTGATGAATGGAACTTGGGGTTTTGAATCGGAACTCCTATTATCTAGTTATTTTATAATTGGAGGTCATAGCTGATGATTCGCTTCCCCTTTCCAGTACCATTATGAATTCGGTAGGACATTGTAGTTTATGAAATATTACAAAGTTACTGTGTTTACTCACCGTGCATGTAAGCAATATTCCTGCTAGATACTGGAGGTCCTAGGGTCAAGTCCCTAGGCTTACCTAATATATGGTCCTTGTGGATGGGGTCATGTATCCGGGGTTTTCCCTGCCCCCACTAAGTGGGGTTGGGGGTTCCACATCACCCAAAAAATAAATAAATATTCCTGCTAGATACTGGCTGAGCATCTAGCATTTGCATGTAATCCAAGAAGACAATTGAAATTTGAAGCTATTACTTGCGCTAAAGGGCATATAATCTGGGACTATGTCAGTTGGGAAGCAAAGTTTTGATACACACACACGTATATGTATGCATGTATATATGTTTAAAAAAAAATTGTGATTGATGTATCCAGCTCTAGAAAGAAGATGCTATAGATGATAATAATGCATGGAAATACGGCACTAATTTTCTTCAAAGTTCTTTTTTGTAGGTGTCATTTTCTGTCCTTTGATATGCCTTATCATGGCAGTTGGTAACTCTGCGGTCATTTTGGGTCTTTGGCCAGCTCATAGTCTCTACACTTATTATTGCATTGTTAGGTATGTTTCTTAGCCTGACACTATTCTATCTCTTTGCTAGCTATTAATTTTTTATCTCTTATAGTGGTCTCTCCCTTATTTTTGATTTTTTCTGAAGGCAGAGCAAACCATTTAGGGCCCGTTTTGAAGCTTGTGCTGTGCATTTGCATTTCTGTTCTCTTGATTTTGTGGCCATTGGTCGGTATTGTTGGGAGTATCCTAGCCGGTGCAGGGTATGGCTTTCTAGCTCCATTGATTGCCACTTTTCAAGCTGTTGGAGACAGGAGGAGGACTAAGGAGTTTATCCACTGTATCATTGTAAGTTATAAGCATTTGAAAAAATAAGTTACAATAATTAATTAATCTCTTCTCAACTTTTTTATTCTTTTCCCTAATGGAGACTCTCCTTTATACTTTGTAGGATGGAACTTGGAGTACTATTCTAGGAAGCTTTACTGTGGTCCGGGACTTCACTGATGTCTGTTTCCACTCCTATTTCTCATATATGGATGACCTGCGACGTCAAGGTCCTCCTAATGGAAAATCATACGAGATCATGTTAGTGAATACATTTAGCTCATGGAGCCTGTTTCTTGGAATTAGCCATCACAACTTTTCTTATTAGCCAATGGAATGCCTACCTTGACATAGAAGCTCTATTCCGTCTTCTTTTTAGTTTTTTTTTTTTTTTTTTTTGGTGACGTGGAACTCCCGACCCCACTTAGTGGGGATAGGGTAAACCCTGAATACATGACCCCACCCTCAAGAACCATATATCAGGTAAGCCTGGGAACTCGAACCTGGGACCTTCAGTTCCTGAGCTGGAAAGCCTGCCAGTTGAGCTAACCTGTGTGAGTAAAACCACGTAAGTGATTAACAAGCTCTATTCCTACTTGTTCCATTTTTGGACATTCAGGAGAACGTACTTCTCATATTTATCTCCACAACTTATTTAGTATGATCCGATCACTTCTGGTGGACATGACTTGATAGCATGCCAAAATCATTGTTCTTTCCTATTGTTTTTGGATTCATGGCTTTGCATCTTGCGCTTTATTATGATCGAATATTTAGGTATTGGTTTGTCTTCGACTTTACAGAATCAATTTTTATCTATGATTGGATATTTAGGTATTGGTTTGTCTTCAACTTTACAGAATCAATTTTTATCTTGTTGCAGATTGTTCCATATTCCTGGTGCTATTGTAGCTGGAGTGCTTGGTGTTATGGTTGATGTGCCGATGATCACTCTCATTGCTCTTGTTAAGAGCCCATACATGCTTTTCAAGGGTTGGCACCGATTGTTTCATGATCTTATTGGTCGGGAAGGTCCCTTTTTAGAGACCATTTGCGTACCATTTGCAGGTCTTGCTATCCTACTCTGGCCCTTGGCAGTTGTTGGTGCGGTACTTGGTTCAGTGCTATCAAGTATCTTTTTAGGTGCTTATGCAGCTGTTGTTTCGTATCAGGTTAGATTTATGCCCTAAAACTCCTAAAAAATGTTATTTCATTCGTAGTTGAACGAAACTCAAAAATGTTTTTTTTTTTTTTTTTTGTACTTGGACTGCAGGAATCTTCTTTCTGGTTGGGGCTCTGCTATATTATCTCTTCCTTGGCCATTTATGATGAATACAGCAATGATGTGCTTGACTTGCCAGAAGGGTCCTGCTTTCATAGGTTTGTTTGCCCTCCTTTTTTTGGATTTTATGGGTATAATATGTTGTTTACGCTTTCTGTTGAAACTAGACTGTTTACCTGAACTATTTGAGATTACCAGGCTTCAGTATAGAAAGCAGGACTCGCTATCGAGGGCCAACTCTCTGGCTGTTGCTTTTCCGGGACCTAACTCTTTCCGCAATCCTCCCTCCCGTTTGGTCTCACTCAAGAACTCTAAGCTCGAGTTAAACCCACTAGAGGTAACCTTTCTTTAATAAGCCACGGAAAGTTGCTCCATTTATTTGCTTGGGTTTAGTTTTGTTTGGATGCATCCATACAGCTTCATGTTTGGAACTGAATCATTAGTAACGCTCATTAATACTTGGCCAAGTGCTATTGTTCCATCTTAACTGACTTGACCTGCTATGTGAAGACAATCATATTATGTTTTAACTATTAGTGGATTTGCCTAAACTGGTCAATTGCATGTGAGATCCAACATGATTACAGTTGCTGCTGGTAGACAGCTCCTGCAGCTCAACAAGTTGTTGTTATGTGGAGACTGATGCTACTTAGGGCTGTAAACGAGTCGAGCCGAACCGAGCTTCGGGCTAGTAAACCTTGAGCAAGGCTCAGGCTCGCTAAAAAATTTTGGGCTCAAGCTCGGCTCGTAAAAGGCCCCCAGTTCATAAAAAAACTTAGATTAGTACAAATGCATTAATATTATAGTTGATGATTATGATTATATGTAGTATAATATATTAACATGTGTGTTTAATATTAATACATACAAGATAATAGGAATATGGACAAATAATCTCATATGCAAACCAACCCGAACCTACCCAAGCTCGGCTCAAACGTTAAGATAATGAGCTCTTTTTTGAGATCGGGCTCGGCTCGTGAGCCAAATTATAGATCTCAAGCTCGGCTCATTGCTAGCTCTAATGCTACTGAGGCATTTAGGAAGTACTGATGATCCAGCCATCAACTCCGCTGATCAAGCTGGATCATCCATTTTTTTGGGCGGGCTCAAAGGTGAAATAGTAATTTTACTACTGTTTTGTTTAGCCCTAACTACAGGGTATTTATCATACTTTCCGTGGCTGCTCTTGTAACAATTTTTCTGAGCTCGTGAGAATAGTGGAATTGGGTGTGAATCCGTGGACATAGGCACCATTGCCGAACCACGTAAATCGCTGTTGTGTGTGCTTGATTTGTGTTCTTCATCTCTGTTTATCTTTCTTTCTTTACTTGGCTTAATCTTGATACATGAGGAGTTACACCCAAATTCCTTGAATAGTTGGCAATTACAAATTGTGATACAGTGATTGACCTTATGTGTGTGTAGCTGCTGGATGGTTTGTTTAAGGAGTGTAAACGTCACGGGGAGATTATGGTTGCTGAAGGACTAATAAAACTTGAAGATATAGAAGACGCCAAGTCTAGTACTGGTGGCAGCCGAGTCATAAGCATTGGCTTACCTGCCTATTGCATTCTTCAGGCGCTTCTTCGTTCGATCAAGGCCAATGCCGAGGGTATATTGCTAAGTAAGTGAAAGCAAGGATCTCTTTCTCTCATCTTTCTTCGTTGATTTCTTCGTTGGCTTACCTGCCTATTTCTCACTTTTGTTAATTGATGTAGGAGACCATATCACCGACATAACTACCACGAACAGACCTAAAGATGCCTTCTTTGATTGGTTCCTTAATCCCCTGTTGATCATGAAAGACCAGATCAAAGCCGAGAACCTTTCAGAGGCTGAAGAGGAATACCTCTGCAACTTAGTACTGTTAAGCCGCAATCCTGAGAGATTGAAGAATTCCAGTTTTGGGTCACCACCAGAGTCCGAGCAGAAACTAGCTGAACTCGATGCATTAGCGCGAAGGTAATCAACTGTGAAACAGCTTGTGATAACCTTTTTCACATTTCACATTTCACATTTATTTATATCTATTTTGTTTTTCCCTTTTTCTCTATGAAGGCTCTCAACTATGAAACAGCTTGTGATAACCTTTTTCACATTGCACATCTATTTTTATCTGTTTTGTTTTTTCCTTTTTCTCTATGAAGGCTCCAAGGGATAACAAAATCTGTCTCACGATATCCGACTTTTAGGCGGCATTTCAGTTGTCTTGTAAAGGCTCTTGCTGAAGAGCTTGCAAAGAAGGATGGTAAAAGGGAACTTGATGAAGAGCTTGCAAATAAGAATGGTAAAAAAGAATCAAGCAATGGAACTGGAGTGATTCCAAGGACAAGAAGTGGGTTGATCAGGATATTTAGCCAGAAGTCTTTCAAAAGAAAAACAAGCAACAAGGAATCTGATAAAGAAGCCCAACCTGCTGTTGAAAGGGAAATAGAAATTGTATGAGTGATTGATAATTTCTGTTCAAACTTTTCTTTAACCCGTTCTTTTTTCTTTTTTTTTTATCCTTTTTTTGATGTTGATATACAAAAGAATGGAAGTCTGAACATTCAGTTATGGTCACAAAACTCAAAAGAATACATTATTATTGCCATATATTTTTCAAAAGTGCATTTAGATGAAAAAAAGAATATCAAAGGAATGATTATTTGCCTTTCTTTCTTTTACCTTCCAATACATATATATATATATATATCAATGAGAGATTTTCAGTGGATCCATGTTTAACTATATAGAATAAAAACATAATAACCTACAAGGAAAAATCTCATAGAGAAAATGGAATAAGATATGGCCTTCCAATGGGAACAAAATTCTCCATTACTATAGGAAGATATGTTCTAAAGACACTTGTAATCCTCTAATTGAGTAAACAGAGAACTTTGTTCCTGTGAGAACACAAGATCTTGCTCCATAGGAAACATTTTTTTTTTTTTAATTTCTTTGGGTGAACATGTTCACTTTTAAATTCTAACAGAGTTCAAAGAAGCAAAAGATATAGCAGGGAAAGTGATAAAAACTCTCCATGAAACAATGCTGCAAAAATGGTAATACATTTGTGTAGAAAACAGAACAGAAAGCCATCAGAACTCTGGCAAAGATTACAACTAGGATCACAGGTTAGCTTGACTGTCTTGAACAAAATCAATATGTTGGCTCTCTGTGTCCTCAACCTGGGATTGAGAAGCTGTGAGTTTGGCCTTCTTATAGCTCCTTGAACTTCTCAAGATCATATCCAGGGCTATATCCTTCGCACCTAAAGATCTGCACAAAGGAGAGCAAGGGTGGAAAGTGTGAAAATTCAAGAAAGGAAGCTTAGCCATCATAGAATTTATCAATCATAATCAAATACCAACTGAAAATACAGAATTGATGAAACTATTATGTTTTGCAGCACTGGTGTTTTATTGCACAGATGTTCGCTAGTCTATTGACAAAAAAATTGGTTGTTTACATGACAGAAATAAACTGATCAAGATATCTATAGAATGGTCATCTGCTTACATATCCACCCTATTCCACCATCCCAATCTATCAAAAATCATATCTGCAGTCAGATTATGCGTCTCCAAATCAATTTCTGAGCACCGCCAATCCCTTTTCGGACTTCCTCAAATCCTTTAAGATCCTTCAACCTGCCACATCTATCAACTTTCTATAGGTAGACGTGTTTTGGATGCTCAACCATCTACACCTTCTAGTTTATTATTTGATTCATTGAAATTCCATCCATAGTTTTCTTTTCCTAATTCTTGAGTATAAGTTCCTTGAGCTAGTGACCCATTAATCCTTATTGAGCCTTATGTTGAGTACAATTTTTAAAGTGCATGCCTGCATAGTTATCACCTGAAACTTGTCCAAAAGCATTTGGTCTGAAAAATACTAAGAAATTATGTAAGGTGCAACTTGCTTGCTGATATATCCAGCATCTATATGTTAGAAATGTCCTAGCGATCAAGCAAGAACACGAGGAAGAAAGTTATCACCTTGTCCAAAAGCATTTGGTCTGAAAAATACTAAGAAATTATGAACAGTGCAACTTGCTTGCTAACATATCCAGAGTCTAAATGTTCAGAGTTGTCCCTGCTATCAAGCAAGAACATGAGGAAGAAAGTTATCCCATACAAGAAGCTACAGGGAGCATATTAGCAAGTTTTGCAAACAATTAAGGCACCCACTGTAACCCAAAACAAGAATGAACAGAAAATAAGAGCACTCCAAAGGTCCTCCATACCCAAATGTATTTACATACATATATATATTATTAAAGGGGAAAGATACGTATACTATCTTATATAAGTTCTACTTACTTTGATCTAGTGATGTTCTTGCCTCCATTTTCCTTTCTTTTCCCATCGTAATTGCCTGTTCAAGAAATGTAAATTAAATTAAAAAAAATAAAAATTGAAACCATAAGAAGGTAGCCCCTAAAAGGAAGATTAAAGAAAAGAAACATAAATAAATAAAATACAATCTAGATACTGGAGAACAAGTTGCTTTGCAAAGACTAAAAGAAAAGAGGAGAATGATGTAACCTTTATTTCAAAGCTCAGAAATGATGGCAAAATTTTCCAAGACACAACTGAGTACCATTTAATTCACTTTTAACACGGAGAAATTAATTTTTTCAGCATACAAATTACCATTTCGTGATGACTTTGGATTTGTGCTGTTATCATCTTCAGAGAAGTCAGATGAGGATGAACTATCTGATGGAGTTCTGGTGCTGGCATCTGATTTATTTACTTCACCTTCATCTTCAGAACTCTCACTGCTACTGTCCTTAAAAATAGTATTTGATGTGGCTAACAAGCTCTTTTCTTGGTTAGACCTGTTCAAAACTTTCCCGGTTTTCTTACTAGAAGCATTTCTAACTGCCACATGATATGGGTTTGAACGAGATTGAAGCCCTCTACTACCTTCATTTTGGTCAATTCTTTCCTCTGAACTTTCTGAGCTGGAGCTCGATGGATCCAAAGCTTCAATATTTTCCTCAAAAGAAGATTTAGTACTAGCTCTAGAGGAACTTCGGGCGACAGGTGTATGTACAGGGGAACTGATCCTAGAAGCATTAACAATCATAGTCCTTGAGGCTTTAACAGGAGTTACTTCAATCATACCACTTGGGGAACTGATCCTGCTAGAAGCATTAACAATCTCAGTCCTCGAGGCTTTAACAGGAGTTGCTTTAATCACATCACTTGAATGAGAAGTTGGAGCCACCCCACTACCCCTAGCAACTATTAAAGACTCCTTATTAGTATGAGGCATGGGATCACCATGTTCATCCTTCGATTTAAGATGAACAGTGTCCGAGGTGCTACCTCGAGCTTTTCTTTTGCATCCCAGATTTTCATTCGACTTAAGAAGGTTCTGCAAATCATGTGAAGCGCCTCTAGAATGTAAATCAATCTTTTTTTTCTCTGTATTTGATTTTTTCATCTTTATTTCCTTGCCAACAAGCTCTTTAGCAGAAGCAACAACTTCATGTTCACCTTGGCTAGGCATAAAAGAATCAATGAGATCGATCCTACCACTATCACACTTAGAACCTTCCAGACGATTACTCACTTCATCTGCACAGCCATTCACAAGGTAATCAGCCTTTGCATCAGCTTGAAGGGACCCTTGCTTTGCATCAGATGTCTTCGGTTTCTTCAACTTCTTCTTTCTTTTATTTTCAGGATCTTCAGCCTCTGAAACAGCGGCATCCAACAACTTAGGTAAAACACCCACATGTTTATTTCTCATTTCTGATGCAACTTTATTAGCATCAGCTTTCTGCGAACAGCCTTGCTCCTCCCCTTTAACTTTTCCAGGCAAACCAGTTCCACATTTGTTGGCACCAAGAACAATATTCTTATTTCCTGAAGGCAAGGTATCCTTTTTCTGGTCATCACGCTCTTCGACTGCAGGTGGTGCAAGTTCTTCTGCGTTAGAAGCCCGATGCTTCTTCAACCTTTTTACTTTTCTTTTTCCAGCTGCAACTGTTTGATCAGAAGCATTCCTTTTGCTTTCTTCCACCTTGCTAGAATCAGGCTCACACGAAACGATATCCACAGAAGAGTTTACAACATTATCAATAAGATCTATCTTTGGTTCAGGCACATAAGAGCCACCTAATGGCAAAAAGGGGATTGTGTTTCCTCGGACTGAAATACATTTTTCTTTCTCGTAGGTAGCACTAGATTTGGAAAGAGTTACACTCCGAACAGCTTTTGGCGAAGCAAGGACTGCAGCATCAGATTCTTCACCCAAATCTTTGTCGTCATTCCCTACCACTCTAGAACTCTCTTCCCTAATGCTTTTCATAGACAAAGGTACAGCAGAGTCAACTCTATTCCCTAACATAAAAAGGATATCAGGCTCTTCAACTGCTGGTGGGGTAAGACCTTTTATTTTAGCAGCTTGATGCTTCTTTGGCCTTTTCATTTTATTTCCTGCACATGAAACTGTCAACTGAGAAGCATCACTCTGTTTTTCCACCTTATCAGCATCAGGATCGCACATATCAATACCTGCAAAACAATAATAGTAACATCAGCAAGAACTGTCTTCAAATCAAGCACGTGAATTTAGTGATGTTCTTGAAACCATTTTCTTTTATTCTCCCATCATAATTGCCTGTTAAAGAAATGTAAATGAAATAAAAAAATATTAAAAAAAAATAACTGAAACCATAAGAAGGTAGACCCTAAAGGGAAGATTAAAGAAAGGCAAAATAAATAAATAAAATACGATCTATATACTGCAGAACAAGTTGTTTGCAAAGAATTAAAGGAGAATGAAGTAACCTTTATTTCAAAGCTCAGAAATGAAGGCAAAATTTTCAAAGACACAAGTAAGTACCATTTAATTCACTTTTAACACAAAGAAATTGATCTTTTCAGCATACAAATTACCATTTCGTGGTGACTTTGGATTTGTGTTGTTATCATCTTCAGAGAAGTCAGATGAGGATGAACTATCTGATGGAGTTCTGATGCAGGCTTCTGATTTACTTACTTCACCTTCATCTTCAGAACTCTCACTGCTACTGTCCTTATAAATAATGCCTGACATTGCTAACAAGCTCTTTTCTTGGTTAGAACTGTTCAAAACTTTCCCTGTTTTCTTACTAGAAGCATTTCTAACAGCCACATGATATGGGTTTGAACGAGATTGAAGCCCTCTACTACCTTCATTTTGGTCGATTCTTTCCTCTGAACTTTCTGAGCTGGAGCTCGATGCATCCAAAGCTTCAATATTTTCTTCGAAAGAAGATTTAGTACTAGCTCTAGAGGGACTTCGGGCCACATGTGTATGTACAAGGGAACTGATCCTAGAAGCATTAACAATCTTAGTCCTTGAGGCTTTAACAGGAGCACTTGAATGAGAAGTTGGAGCTACCCCACTACCCCTAGCAACTATTAAAGACTCCTTGTTAGTATGAGGCATGGGATCACCATGTTCATCCTTCGATTTAAGTTGAACAGTGTCCGAGGTGCCACCTTGAGCTTTTCTTTTGCGTCCCAGATTTCCATTTGACTTAAGAAGGTTCTGCAAATCAGGTGAAGTGTCTCTAGAATGTAAATCAAGCGTTTTTTTCTCTGTATCTGATCTTTTCATCTTTATTTCCTTGCCAACAAGCTCTTTAGCAGAAGCAACAACTCCATGCTCACCTTGGCAAGGCATAAAAGAATCAATGAGATCGATCCTACCACTATCACACTTAGAACCTTCCAGACGATTACTCACTTCATCTGCACAACCATTCGCAAGGTAATCAGCCTTTGCATCAGCTTGAAGGGACCCTTGCTTTGCATCAGATGTCTTCACTTTCTTCAACTTCTTCTTTCTTTTATTTCCAGGATCTTCAGCCTCTGAAACAGTAGCATCCAACAACTTAGGTAAAACATCCACATGTTTATTTCTCATTTCTGAAGCAACTTTATTAGCATCAGCTTTCTGCGAACAGCCTTGCTCCTCCCTTTTAACTTTTCCAGGCAAACCAGTTCCACATTTGTTGGCACCAAGAACAATATTCTTATTTCCTGAAGGCAACGTATCCTTTTTCTGGTCATCACGCTCTTCAACAGCAGGTGGTGCAAGTTCTTCTGCGTTAGAAGCTCGATGCTTCTTCAACCTCTTCACTTTTCTTTTTCCAGCTGCAACTGTTTGATCAGAAGCATCCCTTTTGCTTTCTTCCACCTTACTAGAATCAGGCTCACACAAAACGATATCCACAGAAGAGTTTACAACATTATCAATAAAATCTATCTTTGGTTCAGGCACAGAAGAGCCACCTAATGACGAAAAGGGGATTGCGTTTCCTCCTTGGACTGAAATACATTTTTCCTTCTCGTAGGTAGCACTAGATTTGGAAAGAGTTACACTCCGAACAGCATTTTGCGTAGCAAGGACTGCATCAGATTCTTCACCCAAATCTTTGTCGTCATTCCCTACCACTCTAGAACTCTCTTCCCTAAGGTCTTTCATTGACGAAGGTACAGCAGAGTCAACTCTATTCCCTAACATAAAAAGGTTATCAGGCTCTTCAACTGCTGGTGGGGTAATACCTTTTATTTTAGCAGCTTGATGCTTCTTTGGCCTTTTCATTTTTCTTCCTCCAGATGAAACTGTCAACTGAGCAGCATCACTCTGTTTTTCAACCTCGTCGGCATCAGGGTCGTGCATATCAATACCTGCAAAACAATACACAGTAACATCAGCAAGAGCTGTCTTCAAATCAAGCACGTGAATTTAGTGATGTTCTTGCAACCATTTTCCTTTCTTCTCCCATCATAATTGCCTGTTAAAAAAATGTAAATGAGATAAAAAAAATTAAAAAAAATAATTGAAACCATAAGAAGGTAGACCCTAAAGGGAAGATTAAAGAAAAGCAAAATAAATAAATAAAATACAATCTAGATACTGAAGAACAAGTTGTTTGCAAAGAATTAAAGGAGAATGAAGTAACCCTTATTTCAAAGCTCAGAAATGAAGGCAAAATTTTCAAAGACACAACTGAGTACCATTTAATTCACTTTTAACACAAAGAAATTTATTTTTTCAGCATTCAAATTACCATTTCGTGGTGACTTTGGATTTGTGTTGTTATCATCTTCAGAGAAGTCAGATGAGGATGAACTATCTGATGGAGTTCTGGTGCTGGCTTCTGATTTACTTACTTGACCTTCATCTTTAGAACTCTCACTGCTACTGTCCTTATAAATAGTGCTTGACATTGCTAACAAGCTCTTTTCTTGGTTAGAACTGTTCAAAACTTTCCCTGTTTTCTTACTAGAAGCATTTCCAACTGCTACATGATATGGGTTTGAACGAGATTTAAGCCCTCTACTACCTTCATTTTGGTCGATTCTTTCCTCTGAACTTTCTGAGCTGGAGCTTGATGCATCCAAAGCTTCAATATTTTCTTTGAAAGAAGACTTAGTACTAGCTCTAGAGGGACTTCGGGCCACAGGTGTATGTACAGGGGAACTGATCCTAGAAGCATTAACAATCTTAGTCCTTGAGGCTTTAACAGGAGCACTTGAATGAGAAGTTGGAGCTACCCCACTACCCCTAGCAACTATTAAAGACTCCTTGTTAGTATGAGGCATGGGATCACCATGTTCATCCTTCGATTTAAGTTGAACAGTGTCCAAGGTGCCACCTTGAACTTTTCTTTTGCGTCCCAGATTTCCATTTGACTTAAGAAGGTTCTGCAAATCAGGTGAAGCGTCTCTAGAATGTAAATCAAGCTTTTTTTTCTCTGTATCTGATCTTTTCATCTTTATCTCCTTGCCAACAAGCTCTTTAGCAGAAGTAATAACTTCGTGCTCACCTTGGCTAGGCATAAAATAATCAATGAAATCGATCTTATCACACTTAGAACCTTCCAGATGATAACTCACTTCATCTGTACAGCCATTCACAAGGTAATCAGCCTTTGCATCAGCTTGAAAGGACCCTTGCTTTGCATCAGAGATCTTTGCTTTCTTCAACTTCTTCTTTCTTTTATTTCCAGGATCTTCAGCCTCTGAAACAGCGGCATCCAATGACTTAGGTAAGACATCCACATGTTTATTTCTCATTTCTGATGCAACTTTACTAGCATCAGCTTTCTGCGAACAGACTTGCTCCTCCCCTATAACTTTTACAGGCACACCAGTTCCACATTTGTTGGCATCAAGGATAATATTCTCATTTCCTGAAGGTGAGGAATCCTTTTTCTGGTCATCACGCTCTTCGACGACAGGTGGTGCAAGTTCTTCTGCGTTAGAAGCCCGATGCTTCTTCACCTTCTTTACTTTTCTTCTTCCAGCTGCAACTGATTGCTCAGAAGCATTTCTTTTGCTTTCCACCTTACAAGAATCAGACTCACACGTAACGATATCCACAGAAGAGTTTAGAACATTATCAATAAAATCTATCTTTGGTTCAGGCACAGAAGAGCCACCTAACGATGAAAAGGGGATTGCGTTTCCTCCTTCTTGGACTGAAATACATTTTTCCTTCTCGTAGGTAACACTAGATTTGGAAAGAGTTACACTCCGAACAGCATTTTGCGTAGCAAGGACTGCATCAGATTCTTCACCCAAATCTTTGTCGTCATTCCCTACCACTCTAGAACTCTCTTCCCTAAGGTCTTTCATTGACGAAGGTATGGGAGAATCAACTCTATTCCCCAACATAAAAAGGGTATCAGGCTCTTCAACTGCTAGTGGAGTAAGACCTTTTATTTTAGCAGCTTGATGCTTCTTCGGCCTTTTCATTTTACTTCCTCCAGATGCAACCGTCAACTGAGAAGCATCACTTTGTTTTTCCACCTCGTCAGAATCAGGGTCATACATATCAATACCTGCAAAACAGTACATAGTAACATCAGCAAAAGCTGTCTTCAAATCAAGAACATAGAATTGGAAATACATGCACTTTGAGTACCTCGTTTAGGAGCATTAACTACATCAGATTCTTTACCCAAACCACTGTCATTGTTTCCTGGTACGTTAGAACTCATTTCCTCGACACTTTTTCCAAAAGAAAGAACTTCTGAGTCTAATGATTTCTTATTCTTAATCCTTTTCCTCTTCCTAGTGTTCGAATTGGTTCTAAATAAATGAGAGTCGTCCAATGAGGTGGCAATGTTGACTTTTTGTACGTCCTCATCAGAGTTTTCAAGGGTTATGGCACCCTGCTTGGATGTCTCTTTACCAGAACTATGAATCCCTGGATCATTTTCTTTCAAAGGATCTTCAAAAACATCATAAAAGGCATCTTCATTTTTCTTTTCATTTTTATGCTTTTTCTTTGCAACAAGCTTGGGTGGAACAGGTAGTTCTAATGTGCTATCACTTCGAATTTCTCCAGTCCTGTTATGACAATCATCTTTCAATTGTTCAGTATGTGTTCCTGGGACTTTGTTTGCATCGCCAACTGGATCATGCTTCTCATTTACTAAAGAATCCAATCTCTTATTAGCACCAAATGAGGAATGATCAGCTTCTTTATTCAATTCATTTGATGAACCTTTACTAACATCACCTGGACCAAACTGGTCATCAGGAGAAACCTTTTGTTCTACTGCTTGGCTACTTGCAATTGGCAGCAATGGCATATCATTGAGGACGGCCAAGTTTTTCAAAGGAGGTATTAGGATATTCCTTTCAGCCGAATGATCATTTGTGATGCAAATGAAGGCCCCTGGTTTACTAACATCAGGATCCAAGTCTGATTGATTCTCCACATGGCTAGAGGAAGCATCGACATAAAGAAACCAAGTTCTTTTAACCGTTTCAAACACACTTTTGACAAGCATGGAATCCGATAGGTGATAAAAGAATCCTTTGCGCTTTACCTATAACAGTTATAAGAATCAGCCAGCGCAAATGAAGGAAGTTAACATGTGATACAGTTAATAGCCCCACCAAACATCATAAAGCTGCATACCTTCAATGCATGAATTCTGATTTCCCCAATGTCAGGAAAGCAATACAGGTGTTCGATCATTATTTTATCTGCATGTCAAAAGCATGATTTTTGAATAAGCTGTAAATTATTTTTCTAAACATTAAGTTGTATACCGGTAACTACCATTTAGTAAATATAAAGCAGATGAACCAACTATAAGGATTAAAAAACGATATTTCTTTACATTCCCAAAAAACATTGTTAGGTACAGTTTCTGAAATCAATGAATCCACCTCATGGACCTGATGTGCTATATAGATAAAAGTATTACAACTCCGAGTTGGTACATGATGAAGTTTCAGTTTACCCCGACGAGACCATTTATAACTCAATATTCCAAAGGAATGTAAAATTAGAGCTGTCTTTAGCTGCATGTTAAGGAGTTGAGATGATGTATTTCCATGGGAACAAGGAAACACAATTTTTCAACCAATGGACTGGCACCACATTAGAAATTAAGTGGTGCACATGATCCATGTAAGCGAGCTGCTAGATAATTTGGTGGCAGCTTACTGGCTCTAAATCTTGTTTCATTGTTCCCATGGAAAAACATGATCCAAACTCCATATTAAGGAATTCTCCTAAGCTTGAAAATTATATCTGAGAATTAAAACCTTCAGAACCATTTGGATGTGCAAAAATGAAAAAGACTATTTTAGAAACCCATCTTTTCTTCAATTTTTCTTAAACAGGTATGACCTCCTATTATGGTTTTGAAAATCTAAATGTTTTACATTCACAAACATATTTCTTGAGAAGTGCTCATGCTCACAAGAACATTTCAAATTTTATTTTAATTATTATTTTTTTGTTTTTATTTACTTATTTTCTATATGAAGCTCACGATACCATTCCTGTCAAAAAGCAACCTAACATGGGGAAGTAGGTTCTACTACAAAATGAAGGTAGCTTGGATGTATCAATGATAAATCTCAAAAAAAAAAAAAGAGAGATGATGGTTCTGAAAAGTCGGTACATCAAGATCGACCTAAAGATACTGAAACCAAATGCATAGGAATTTATAATTGAATTACTTCTTTTAGTTTATCCTTGATGTACCCAGAAGCCTTTACATTATAAAATACAAATTCGCGGTGAAGATTCAAAGGCCAGATAACATCACAACACACATTATGACAACACAATAATAAATTAGAATGAACCTCACAATACAATTGTGCACAAATTTCCACAAATATAAAAATTAGCCAACGAAATAAGGGAATTTTTTTTCCTTGAAAACTAGTATTGAAATCCTGAGGAATAAGTGTCTCCATTCAATCATCTCATTCTATTCTAACATCAATAAAATGTTAGTCCAAGAAAGGTTCATAAGTAAATTAGCTCTAATTCTTTAATATCAACTTAAATGGTTACCATTTCACCAACAAGCAGAGCATAAGGTTATAAAATGAACCTTATCACTTCATTTCCCACATCATAGAACATGGTTGGGTTGCATTCCACCAAAATATTGACATTCCAAGTGCTTAAAAGGAGAAACTTAATTTTGAGTTTTAATATGGCAAATGGGGTTTTCTACCACGTGGAGTGATGACATTAGCAATCGATAACATCCAACTAAGAAGAGACCCTCTGAAAAGGCCACATAACATTTACCAGATCTTTTCGTGTCTAATAGCAGCCGTAAATTTCTTTTTTATTTATTTATTTTTTGTTTCTCTACAAGAAAAAACATTGGGTTCAGGGGATCCTTTATTGCCATGTGGCAAATGTATTTTAGACTGAACATTAGTATTTGAATTGGGGTCATGTGGAGTATAATTGACAAGTGAGGTTCAACAAATCATCTTGCACATTTGCAATCTATATTCTTGGACTTTTTTTGAATTCTATGTCAATTCACAAGCTAACACAATTTGATCTTTTCCATTCATGCTCTTTGATCCTTATTGTAATCCATCAAGCAACATCATAAAATCAAAATAATCAAACTACAGAAAATGAACAAAGAATCTTCCAAATAGCTTCAAGATTTCTCTACCAACAACCAAAAAGAAAACTAGAAAGTACCGCCCAGTCATTGGACATCATTAATGCAGAGAAAAACCAAAGACTAATCGCGGTATGTCTACATGAAATCAAATAACACTGGTGTCAACAGAATGATTATTATATTAAAAAAAATAAAAATGCAAACACGAAACATCATCAAAAGTAGACAAATTTGGTTCTGAGATTACTTTTGAGATCAGAAAGTCTATCTTCATCAGAAACATTCAGCGCGAAATGAGTATTGAAATTGGTGTTTATGAAGACCGTATAAGCTGAAGCATGAGTGCATTCCGAATCAGAACGATCCTTCGCCATTGAACCCAACAGGAGGAGCTTCGAATAGCCCTGGCAATACAGAGCTTTGCGGGGTTTTGTACGGCGGCAGACACAGTGGTTCACAGCTACGTAGTGCACAATACGCAGATTAGGGCTTTCCGCGCACAAAGGATGAAGCTTCCCGACTACATTGCCGATTCACCATTTTTCTCTGGAGTTATCACATTATAGACCAAGGTACGTGA
Organism: Pachysandra terminalis; assembly: GCA_031762675.1. Lineage (NCBI taxonomy): Eukaryota > Viridiplantae > Streptophyta > Magnoliopsida > Buxales > Buxaceae > Pachysandra > Pachysandra terminalis. The sequence goes on along the minus strand of JAUPMG010000002.1, from coordinate 15,018,011 downwards.
ACAGAATGTGGACCCTACGAGATTTGATGCGTTCTACAGCCTGTAATGTATTGGCGTTTCTTAGGGAAGACTTTTATTTAAACCGGACTTGTATTTGGGTCAGCCCACTTCCACTTGCACTTGCAGGATGCAGCAAAAACCGATTGAACCAAACAAAAATCGGCTTGGTCCGATTTTATTTCCCTTTCAGTTCGGTTATGGTTTAAATATGAAAAACGAATTGGTTCACTTTGATTTTATGGTTAAGGCCTTGGTTAAACCGAACGAAACAAAAACCAAACCGAATTAAATAAAATATCCCTAAACCAAAAACTGAACCAAATTAAATATGTATATTACAGAAATATAGTATCAAAACAAACTGGAAAACAAATTTTTTGATTTGGTTTTTGGTTTTATATTTTGGTTCGGTTGGTTCACTGTAATTGCGTTAAATATTAATTTGATCACTAAACCGAACCAAACTGACTAAATTACACCTATACAATGTATTGACTCTCTTCTTAGTGGAAGGTATTCTAATTTGCCTTGCTAGTTTTGATTGCTGAAAAAAGACATTTTTCTACCACATGAAAGAATAATGAGCTCAATCCAAGCCGTTCATCTGGACGACCATGTGGATAATATTTCAATCTATGTATGCATAATTGGTACATGTATAGTAGGTTTTGTCCCATGATTTATTATTCATCCAATTTTTTTTTTTATTTTTTACTTTTTGATAATTGGGATGTCCCGAGCAGCTTGCGCGCACCACGATTATTCTCAGGACCATGAAATTAATGATCGGGTAAACCTCCAATGGCTCCAAGTGAATCTGCCCCACAGAATCGAACCCTTATTCATCCAATTTTTGAATTAAGTTCTGCACAAAGAAGTTGGTTTTAGGAGGAGAGCCCTTTCTGATAATTGAAAAATGTTTAGAGGCTAAAACCTAATATACCCCAAGTGAATCGGCCCCGAATCGAACCCTTATTCATCCAATTTTTGAATCAAGTTCTGCACAAAGAAGTTGGTTTTAGGAGGAGAGAGCCCTTTCTGTTAATTGAAAAATGTTGAGAGGCTAAAACCTAATATACAACTTTTTTTTTTGGCATATCTGGTGGTCACTTGACCATTCCCCATATAGGGGAGACATGGAATCGAACCTCCACCCACCCCACCCCACCTCACCTCTTCCCTTCCCTTATTTTGAGGGAATATCTTATCAACATCTTAAAAGTAGAGAGACAACCTAATATATGACTTGGAGTTGAGTAAATTGACTGAAAATACACATGAAGAAGTGATGTTCTCCAAAATAATTATAGTCTGCAAAAATAACAAAGTAACAGATAATAGCTAACAGTTCCTCGCACCTCATAGAACACAAGAATCCAAGTATTACTGAAATCTTAAAAATAAATGTGCATATGATTTAAAGAACAGAAGAGATTCATATGATTTAAAGAACAAAAGAGGTTCAATTAGCATTTCGATTTTGGAGTGTTCAAGAACCCATATTCACTCGTCAGATTGCTCTAACTAACACCATCTCCCCTAAGCAAAAGACTACAACAACAGAATGCTGTTTATTCCTTCTTCATAGAGTCCTTGAGTTGTCCCCTCTTTCGAATCCCAAGGCAGAACCGCAAACGCCAAGCATCGATAATTGACTCTGGCACAGAGAGAGCCAAGCCCCACAAAACAGAATGCGGCCAGTAAGGAGTGCAACGCGGTTCATAGCCTATCCAGCGCATGGCTGCCAGAGCATAACCATCTGTTGAAGGTACGAAAAAGGATGACCTCTTAATTGATGCCATCTTTGTTGCCACATACAGTGGGACCTGCAGCCAAAATGTCATAGTGAATCAAAATGCAGAAAAGAGAAAATCTAAATCTTAGAATTCATATTATCACATCATGCCAACATTTGAGATGAGTCCACCAACTTGGGAAAACTTAAAAGACGAGTCGTACAAGTTAGGAACTTAATCACAATGTGAGATTTTAAGAGTTACAATAAGCTTGAGGAGCCAAGTGCCGAAAACTCAACTCAACCTATCTACTACCAAGCTTGATCAGGGAAAGGAAAAAAAAAAATTATCTGCTGCTACCAAAAATTCTTGCAGCAGGAACAATTAAACCAGAACTGTGTTTTGAAGAATGCCCAGAAACCATCAGAAGTAAAATACCGAGGTAACGAATATTTTCCTTTTTCTAAGGGGAGAGGTTAGGACCACAAGGAATAAAGGATATGATCTTAAAGTGGGGAGAACATCAACAAGACAGTAAGTGGTGGTGTTAGGTCATGAGCAACAAGAGCAACCGGAGCTTATAGAAAGATGCCAGAACCTATGAGAAACAGAATCACAGAAACTATTGGCAATAGAATTCTGAGTTTACAAAGCAATCGATTATAGTCGCCATAGGAAACAAGAGTTAAAGAAATACAATATAAACAAAGTCTTTAAAAATCCCAGAAAGAAAATATCACTAGAATCATAGTGAGCAAAAATGACTGGCACTCTAATACAGAATAGCTAGGAGAGTAGAGCCCTGGAGAATAGTTCACACACAGAGTGAGGAGACGAAAAGAAAGATTGAGTCTGCCCAGTAACTGTACCTAACATATAAGGCCCTAAATACATTTGAGTTTAAACAATTCGCTAAAATAAAAAGCTAAAAAAAGCACAAGGAAGTATATAATATGAAGAAACTTTTAGCTATAAGTACAACATTTATGATAAACATATGAATCAAGATGAAAAGAGACTTACAATACTTTGACCTCTTGCAATTAGAACACTCACAGAAAAATCACAACTTATGCCTTCTACACAAAACAACTTCCTATTTATTGACCCAAAAATAAGGCTAGACAAATACACCAATTGATGCACCTTTCACCCGTCAAGCCGTGAAATTCACAACCTCAACTCTTGAATGGAACAGAACCAAGCCACAACAATTCCGGAATGTCTAAAAGGTTTACAAAGTAAACTAATCAAAAGGAAAAGTTTCTAAAAAATGGCCTGCTCAAGAATAATTTCATATAGAATATTCTTGACAAATATGTGCATAAACTGGTTAACTTGTATTGACACAAATCCCACATCCATGTTAGGAGCCTTCTCCATCCTACACCTCTACATCATTGTGTAGTTAACGACAAAACAACGGTGCAAAACGAGAAAATTAAGAATACAAGTTCTCTTTCCCCGTACAACAAGCAGGTGCAACTTCAATCTAGATCGAACGATACATAAAATACAAAAGCATTAAACATATCAAGCTGTTCACAACTTGGGATATCATGAAATCGTATTCGATATGTTGACGCTTCATACTAGCAAATTAAAAAAAAATTCTCAACTGTACCACATAACCCACACGGGTTAGCTCAACTGGCAGGCTCTCCAGCTCAGGAACTGGAGATCCCAGATTCAAGTCCCTCGGGACTTAATATATGGTCCTTGTGGGTGGGGTCATGTATCCGGGGTTTACCCTATCCCCACTAATGGGATCGGGGGTCCCACGTCACCAAAAAAAAAAATTGCATAATACTCTTAATTACACATAATTATTTGAATTAGAGGGGAAGCATACCTGACATTGCACATCAATTCCGCTATTCTTGTACTCCACATAGAGGCATCTCGAGAATTGATCGATATACCTGAAAACAATCCCAAGGAATTGAGGATCCCTTGCTTTAGTGATCCAAAATATTTCAAGAATCTAACTTCTACTTATGCAGGAGAATTTCTGACTAATGAGACCATTACAAACAAGAAATACAAATATATATTTTTGATAGATCAAGAAACAAAATATAAGCTTAGAAAGAGTAATGAAAATATTCAGCATTGGTGTGTAGCAAACCACACACACACAAAGTATTGAACTTCAAAATTTAAATGACACACACAAAGTATTGAACTTCAAAATTTCTAACTCTATCAGCTCCTTCCCATTCAAAGCAAAAGAGAAATCAAGCTAGAGCAGAGTATCCATAACAGAGAAGTAAGGGTTAAGCAGGACTCAAACATTACAGAATAAGAGCCAAAGAGGAAAAGTTCTTACGCTTTTGTTGCGGCATAAACAGCATAAAGAGGATCCGAGGGGATAACAATGGCAGCTCCCGAACCGATATTCACAATTGCGCCTCTCTTCCTCTTAATCATCCCTGGAAGAACAGCCTGTGTGACCTTCGTAGTCCCCTCAACATTAATTTTGATCAGATTGTTCAAGAGCTCTTCATCAACTTCATGGAAAAACCTCGCGTAAGGGTAGGACACCCCAACGTTATTTATCAAAACCCCAACATCCAACCCTTCAATCACTTCCCGAATCTGGCGAACACCCTCGGAAAGATCACCGGAGAAATCAACAGTAACAGTCTTGATCTGTGTTTTCCCGTACTTCGCCTGAATCCCATCGGACACCTCCTTCAGCTTATCAGGATTCCGGCCAACCAGTATCAAGTTAAGCCCTTTCCGAGCTAACTGAAAGGCGAAACCCTTTCCGATTCCGTCAGTCGGTCCCGTCACGACCGCCCATGACCCGTATTTCTTGAGATTCTTAGCGGGTCTGAGGAAAGTAACATAAACCCATCTAAGAAAAGCAAAGGAAGATTTCAAGATGGAGAGGAAACCCAAACCCAAGAACAGAAGAACCCAAAAGGGATGAGCTTTGAGCTGCTCCATCATGGGACAGAACTCCATGTTTGACTGGAACGATTTCTCTAGATCAGGGACGTATTGTTTAGATCTGAGAAATGGGTTTTGTTCGGAGAGATCAGATAATATAACCCAGGAAGAATCTAATGCATATGGGTAGGTCTAGTTAGCTAAGATTTGACCAAAACGCAGTGGATTTCTCCGAAATGACAGATGAGAAGACAGAGACAGGAGGAGTTCAAGGTCGAGAAGAGAAGTTAGTAACTAATGCGAAGAGACGGATGAGCATTTAATTCATGACTGTGAGTGAGAGGAGAAAGAGGCAAAGAGGTGGTTGAAGCAGATGAGCTGAAAACAGCCGCATTGAACTACGGAGAAGAATAACTTTTTTTTTTTTAGTATTAAACAGAGAAGACAACTTTTACAACAGGGGATTTCAACGAGGGTTTGGTTTGGGGCAAGCAGAGTGAGTAACTGTAGGTGCTAGAGATATGGTTGGGCCAAATCCAAACCAAACCCGAAACCACTTTTTGACTTTTATCCGGCCTATCCCTATAGGGGTATGAGTGGCAATGGGTCGGGTGATCCGAACGTCCCGATCAGCCCGGTCCTATGTTTGGGCGGGCTTGGACAAGGGTTAGTAGCCCGTAGGACCAGGTCGGGCTGAAATCTAAGTCCCAATCAATTCTTTGGGTTGGGTTCAAATTTAAATTAAATTGACTCAGCCCGGCCCAAAATTTATAGCCCGTTCAATTGGCCAAGAGTTAGTAGCTCGTGGAGGATTGGGTTTGATTCCTAGCAACAGCAAAATATTTAATATTTTTGTCCTATTTAGTCAAACATGGGCGGGCTCAAGCTTGACAAATTAAACCATGGGGGGATTTGGCAAACAGTATTAAGCCCGAAGCTCAGGCTGGGCCAAAAGAATTCCTCTTATATTGTAAGTTGTCGCCGACTCAAACCCGGCCCGTTGCCACCCCTAATAGAGAGGAAGAATGGAGGAAGTTACTTTTTTAACCTCCCCATTACCATGCCTAAATTTGTGGCTAATAGAGTGAGCACGCAGAAAGGCTTGTGAAGTGTGTTGAAACAAATCAATCAGTGTGGTTCGTTCAGTTACAGTGGGTCGGGTTAGTCATCATGGATGTGTAAACCAACAGTGTGGCTGTGGTATTTTAACACTCGCAGCTTTCTCAACTGGGCAAAGCCTTCAAAAGTGGCCAAAATTTAGGAGTGGCATTTCTCCAATTTTGTTACCAATTTTCAACAAGTCATGAAATAAGTGGAATAACCAAACATAAAATATAATCACCAAGAGTATCCCAGAGAGTTATAGGCTGGGAACGCAAAGTAAAAGATTTGAAAGTGAAATTTAATTTTTCTGGGAACTGTTTGGTTGTACCAAGAAAATTTATATCTATGACAAAAAATTTTGATTTTAATGTTTAGTTAATAAGAATGAATGAGAAAAGTTTTTCATCTAACCATTTTACTCTTCATAAGAAAAAAAGAAGCTTTGGTAATGATTACTCTTCATAAGGAAAAAAGAAGCTTTGATAATGAAGGGTAGAGTGAGGAATGTGCTCTTTCTCCCTTTTTTATTTTCCATTCCCATAATTTCCTTTCTTTTATCAAAAAACAAAAAGTGCCGATTTATTGTACTCAAAGGAGTTTAACGGAAACATTTTCTGTGAGACCCACATTTTTTGAATATCCAAACACGCATAATATGCAGGAAAATCGTCTTTCCTTTCTATTCCCAGAAAATCAGGATATGAAACGGGACCGAAGAGAATTAATCTGTACAATGAACAAGCAAATCGAACTCGTTATACATCTGTTTAGCTGACAAACTGCTTCTCAAGAAGGCTTCCACAGAACGCCAAATCAAAGCACTCCTCTGGGGGATCTCCAATGAAATCGAATGCTGCATCAGCATTCAAGAAGTCCTCATCGGCAGTGTATCTGCAACCAACGGTAAAAAATGACCAATATCATAACATGGAATACACCAGCAGGCAGGTAGCAAGTCCTCATCCTGACTTATACTTGGAATCATCCCAATTAGCTCTGAACCAACTCTCATGTGTATCAAATGCAAGAAACACCATCTACAGATGCTAAAAATCATCCATGGAGGCTGCTGGTACCAATATAGCAAGGAAAAGAAGATAACACTCACCCACTCTTTGTTATTATGCACTTCATGCCAGCAGCTTTGGCAGCTGCAAGTCCTATGGCACTGTCCTCCACCACGACACAGCTGAAAAGAACGAAGAAATGTATTTAGGAATCCGATTAATTAGATCAACTGGAATACCAAATCCTTTTGAGAGTCATCAAAACCACCTTGATGGTTCAACAACACCAAGAGTGTCGGCTGCTAATAGGTAGATAGCCTGCCAAGAAGGAAGAACGTCTGTATAAGCTTTCAAAGACAGAATAAAAGTCACTTCTAGAAAACTCTGCATACTTCTCTACCATCAAAGAAAGATAAATCTTCGTAAAAATTAAACAACGGTAAAAATATATACGTAACAAAAAAGAGAGTATTTACTGGATCCGGCTTTTTACGAGGAACTACGTCCCCTGCAAATATATCAATCTTCTCTGCTCGCTCAGGTCCCAACAAGCAGGAAACTATAGCAGAGACCTGAAATAAATATTATGTCCCATTTGACTTAATGAGAAGTAATTTAGACAATCAACAATAAGAATTATCCTCTTTGGAAGTAACAGATTAGACAATCAGTTTCATGAAATTCACAAACAAAGTAACTTTATAAGAAGAAAAATAAGTTCAAACCTTCAAATTCACTACAAAGTTCAAGATCATATGAAATATAGGCTGCGTTTGGCCCGGCCTGTGCTTTTGGATATCACTCATTGGACAAGTAGCTCAATGAGAGCACTTATCTACAGCAACAATAAACTGCTTACTTGAAGAAAATATCGTTTGGTAAATACATTTATTTAAGTTTATGAAAGTTTAGGGTTAATATAGGTATTATAAAAATATTATTAAAGTTTAGAAATAACATTTATTTAAGTGCTTATGAAAGTTTAGGGGCAAAATAGGTATTATGAAAATACTATTAAAGTTTAAAAATAGCTTCCCGCATAAGTGATAAGAGAAGCTGTTCTCAACAGCTTCTCCTTATGGGTAGCCTTCCTCTACTGCTTATGGGTAAGCACTTACCCATTAGGTGTTACCAAACACACTTTCAATTTTAAAAAGTGCTTTAATAAGCTATAAGCTGAAATAAGCACTTATATAAGCCGGGCCAAACGCAGCCATAGTATAATATTATAACCCAGTTAACCATAGAAGTATACTTCAACACAACTATAGTATACAATAAAAGAGGTATATAAAAATGTGCATGGTATCAAGAACACCCCTTAATTTGACTTGTTATTCATAGTGCAAAAACCCATTCATAGTAAAAAAAAAAAAAAAACATTCATAGTGCAAGAATCTCAGATCAGTGACATCTATTTTATATTCAATAGAATAGGATATGGATCGATGAGGTTGATGAATTTTGAAGCCATCACATGCTCCATCTTTCAAACAGTCTTGCCAAGGACATTCACACGGTGCTGGTATTTGCTATACTTCATCCACATAATGTCCTTATACGCAATACACTACTAGCACAAGCAATTAAATTGTAGGACCTGATTATGCATACCGCCTTCTCATTTGAAGTACTGCATACAGCCACTTTGACTCCTTTTCCCAAAGCCTGATCTATCAACCTGTACCAGTTCAGCAAAAGAAATTCAACAAATCAAACAGCTAGGATTATGGAAATAGTTTAGCAATTCCAATAGAAAGGAACCAGTTTGTGCTCCTTCTGACACACTCATGTCCACAGAATGCAAATATAAACATGGAAAATATAAGTTCTTTTTCTCAGTTTAGAAATACAACATTGGAGACCATTTGTCACTTTCCTGAATCAAGAACTTGAACCAACCAAATAAACCAAAAAGGTGTTCCTGTGTTGGTTTCTAGATCTCAAATCCCCATAGATTTTGGAAATTGAAAAGTTCACACTATTATATGCAGCCTGAAATGAGAAAACAGAAATCCAACAAAGGAAAAAACCCTTCACGTTTGTTTGACTGCGCTTCCCTATGAGATATCTTTTAACTCATCCTCAACAATCATTTCTGATGGCTTAGTTTTGGTAGAAAAATTAAGAGCTATGAAGCACTAGGCCTAGGTTGTTGGTGGTACATGTTTTTTTTTTTTTTTTTGGTGCGGTAGAACCCCCGACCCCACACACAAGGACCATATATTAGGTAAGCCCGGGGACTCGAACCTGGGACCTCCAGTTCCTGAGCTGGAGAGCCTGCCAGTTGAGCAAACCTGTGAATGGCAACTCAACCAATATGCAGTATAAGAAAGTGATTCCATAGGTAGAAGAACATATGAGGATTACAACAAATTTAAATACGCTAAAGTTGTATCATATAAGATTAGTTAAAAATCCGGTGCCTAACAATTAAAGCTAATAAAAGATTGTATTCTACCACTGGGGTTTAACAACGATTATTTTTACTTCTGATCCAAAACATACTTCAAATGAAATGGCTTACTTTTGAACAAAGTAAGAGCATCCTAATGCTGCAGATTAACTCGTCATCCATGCGAATAGGACACCCTAGTTGCTCGGATCAATTTTTTCCAATGTTTCCAGTTTTCCCAGTTTTTAAATTAGATTAAATAGATAACCAGAAGTGAAGAAATGAGCCTGATGAGCTGGTATGAAGGCATTGCCAAAGCCATGCAAGTTAATCATCCTAATTCCTGACTACCAAGTTGTAACACATTATAAAGAAGTGGAAGCTCAAAAAATAACTGACTTGGCAACACCAGGTCGTAGCGGAAGCAATTTCTTCTCAATTAGAGCCATAAATAATTCTGTCTTCCTCTTGTGCAAAGAAGCTATGAATTCCTTTCTTTCTGCTTCACTCTTTGGTGCTTTTTCTGGCCAACCAGTCTTGTTAAAGTAGGCTGTCATTCTAGAAAATTAGAATGGAATCAAAAAACTAATTCATCCCAAAGATTTAGTCAGAGATAGAAAATTAAAATTAAAATTTATTCACACATTATTTAAACAAAAAAAGTTGGCCTTTTAAGCTCTAAGAAATTGATTTTACCATATAAATTTCTCAACATCCTATTTTTTTTTTTTTAAAAAAAAAATCCTACTTTCTTCTTGGTCAATTCTCCAAAGTTCTTGAACCGACAAGGTAGAAGAACTTCAGATGAATTTCTACTATTAATGGGGGGAAAAAAATACTGAAATTGTTAGGGGATATTACCTCTCTTTTCCACCCCCGATTTTAAGCAACTCGCCGTACAAAGCCACATCCCAGCTAACACCCAATCCCCTCTGTGTGATCATTTTACAGTGAAATGCATCATATTTAAAGCACAGATAGAAGGCTATCACTAGCAATAGATGTGTCAGAGCCAAAAAGCAGGACCAAAAAAAGGATTAATCCTTGCTAGCTAGACTCATACACCATATTTGGAACCTCGGATTTTGAAGAAAAAAATAAAGAAAAGAAAATGTTAGAGAAAGCACTTTCTCCTGTTCGGTTGAAGAATGAAAGATTTGGGGATAGAGATTTGGAAAGAAAATAACCTCAAAAAATTTCTCTTTGGGGATCAAAACCTTTCTCCCCAAAAAGGTATAGATTTTGAAAGAAAAGAAAAGAAAGGTGGAGAGCACTCTCCAACACTCCAACCTAACTCGTAACATATCTTGTCTTTTCTTAGCAACCAATCAACCTTACCGGAATCTATGAGAACTCACTGAAAAATTGTCGAAAGTCACTGGAATCCTATTTTCTTTTCTTTATATATCTAATAATAACAAAATACTTGAAAAGAAACACTTATCATTTCTTTTTACTTTTCTCTTCTTTTAAAATTCAAGGTTCCAAACACAACCATAGTCATACCCAATTCAGAAAGATGGTCTCCAGAATTGCCAGAGAAACAAACATTATAACCTAATTCCCTCCATCAAACAAACGCAATGCAATTTTCAATAAGCATCCAAAATCCATCTCAGAAAATACTAATTTTGTCTGAGAGAAACAAATTGAGAAAACAGAGCCACATTTATCCAAATTACAATAACGAAAAATACCCTTAAGAGATGAATGAATCGAAAAATCCACATTTGGATTATAAACAAAGACACATATTCTTGTAATTTTGTTTAAAGCTCAAGCAAAACCAAAGAGGTTAAAGAATCGAGTGACCTACTTCAGCGAAAGTGTCGTTGAACGAAATCCGATGACCGTCCTTCTCCGTGTCAACAAGCACGCCATCGCAATCGAAGAGAAGAGCTGACGGAAGAGCATAAGAAGCCGAGCAAGTCACGCCACCACGCCTGTTCAGTGGTACTGTTCTTCTACATATTCTTGTACCTCTCAGGGAAGACGAAAAAGTTCTCTCATGACGTTTAGGGTTGGAAAAGGAGGTCTTAGCGTGAGAGAAGAAAGCGGTTGAAGTATAAACAGAGTTTATAGTCGGCAGAAGATTCGTCGGAGCATAATAAGAAGGACGATAAACGACGGTCGAAGCCATTAGAGATGAACCGAGTCTCTCTCTCTCTCTCTCTCTCGTTCTCAGAAACACATGCTTTCCCCTCTTTAAGTCTTTTTAATGGCCTTATCTTCCATTCAACCAACGCGCCACATTTGCGCATCAACTGCATCAGTGCAAAATAAAATGTAGTTCGGTCTAATCCGAAAGCAGAACCGAAAATAATCGGTTTGGTTTGGTTTTTTTTTTATTATTTTAATTTGGTTATGGTTTAAAAAATAAAAAACCAATTCAATTCGGTTTAGTTTACACTTAAGCCTTTGACCGAACCGAATTGAAAAAACTGAAGTATTTGACTTTTGTCTAATCGAATTGAAAAACCGAAATTTTTTGTTTCTATTTTGGTTTTGATTCGGTTCTTGGTTTTCAGTTTGGTTTTCCATTTCTATATCATTTTGTAATTTGATTTGATTCGATTTTCAATTTATTGAAATGTAATTCAGTTTGATTTTGGTTTAACCATTAAATCGAATCAAACTGATCAGATTACACCCGTAACTACGATTGTAAAAGAGTCAAGCTTTGTTCAGCTTAGTTTGGGCTCGTAAACTTTGAGTAAGGCTTTGGATAGGCTCAAGGTCGTTAAAAAAAAAATTGGGCTCACGCTTGTTAAAATATTTTAGGCGTAAAAGACTTGCTCATAAAAAAGCTTACCTTAATACAAATGCATTAGTATTACGATTGATAATTATTATTATTTATAATATAATATATTGGTGATGATGGATTTATAACAGACTAAATATATTAGAAGATAATGACAACTAATATATATAAGAACCAATTACAATTATCAACCAGAGAATAAAGTAGGAAGTCTATCTCAAGACAGCCTAAACCGTCGTGCAGCCGTTCTGTCAAGAGCGTTCATTGTCAACTTTGAGCTGTGGAGAAGACAAAGAAAAAGGGGTAGAAAGAAATGAGGAATTGCAATAACTGAGGAAAGGGAGTGAATGCAGTCACAGGGCAGTAAAAACCTCACAAGTTTGAAGATTTCTCTCTTTCTCTTTCAGTTTATTTACTCACTGTTGTTTCAGGGTTACAAATTTCTGGTTTTTAATTTAGACTTTCGATCCTCTTTAATGGAGGATGGGTACTGGTATTTGTAGAGAGCTTTCCACTCTTAGTAGGACAAGTGTCATTCGGCTAAGCGTTTAGAGGAGGACCCTCGAATGCTAAGCAAATCTTGAATGCCACGTGGTCCTATAAAATATCTTGAGGGATGCGTGTCTTTCAACACGGCTAAGTTACTTCCAGAGAAAAGAGACTAAATCATTTCAAACCTTAAAAACTGCTTTGTGAGAGGTTGCTTTGGAACTTGAGCAACACTATCTCTGCAGACATGTGTCACTTTCACACAAGTTCCAATAAGCAACGTCACCATTCTGCCGCCTTTCCTAGATAAGACAAAACCCCATTTAGATAAGTTAGAAAGCAGATATTTATAAGGCGGTGGTAAGTCGGTGAGATTTTCACCATGTGCTTTCCATTTTGAGAATCCGTCTCAAGACAACCTTTTTAGAGGGCAATTCACTGTATTTTGTTGAATCCGTATTTCGAAGGAGAACT
>JAUPMG010000002.1:14978572-15005047 GCA_031762675.1 Pachysandra terminalis | reverse complement strand
TGACACAATATTGTCCGCTTTTGGCTCACCCGAATCAGACTTCCTAGGGGGTCACCCATCCTGGTACTACTCCCGCCAAGCACGCTTAACTGCGGAGTTCTGATTGGGTTCACAGCCATCACGGCTTTAAAACACGTTATATCATAGTTGGGTGTTGAATATACATATAGTACATCACCTTCACCTGCCCAGGTGATGTGAGATTGCCCAACCTGGTAGCTAGTCTAGTGCATCGCGCACCCGCCCACACAGGTCACCAGTGTATTGACCTTATGTATGTGCAGCTACTGGTTGGTTTGTTTAAGGAGTGTAAACGTCACGGGGAGATTATGGTTGCTGAAGGACTAATAATACTTGAAGATATAGAAGACGCCAAGTCTAGTACCGGTGGCAGCAGAGTGATAAGCATTGGCTTACCTGCCTATTGCATTCTTCAGGCACTTCTACGTTCTATCAAGGAAAATGCTGAGGGTATATTGCTAAGTAAGTGAAAGCAACGATATCTTTCTCTCATCTTTCATTGTTGATTTATGTGGTAGCAAATAAACTCATGTTTTATTTTGCACTTTTGTTAATTGATGTTAGAGATTGTGGGTGGCTCATATTCACTAGTCTCTAGATCCAAGGGGGAGGGACCTGAGGTACGGTAAGGATATATTGGGGATTTGTCCTATATATCAGGTAGGAGTATAAGTTGTAATCCTAATTTGTTTTCAACAAAGTGGAAACTTCTTCTCTCCCATAGACGTAGGCTTTGCCAAACCACGTATATCTGTGTGCATTGTTTTGATCTTCGTTTTATTGTGTTTATTATTATTGCTTGATCTCGTTCAACAATTGATGTAGGAGACAATATCACCGAGATTACTGCGACGAACAGACCTAAAGATGCCTTCTTTGATTGGTTCCTTAATCCCCTGTTGATCATGAAAGACCAGATCAAAGCCGAGAACCTTTCAGAGGCTGAAGAGGAATACCTGTGCAATTTAGTACTGTTAAGTGGCAATCCGGAGAGATCGAAGAATTCTAATTTTGGGTCACCACCAGAGTCCGAGCAGAAACTAGCTGAACTCGATGCATTAGCGCAAAGGTAACCAACCGTGGAAACAGCTTGGGATAACAGTTTTTGCCTTTCACATTTATTTATATCTATTTGATTTTCCCTTTTCTCTATGAAGGCTCCAAGGGATAACGAAATCTGTCTCACGGTATCCGACTTTTAGGCGGCATTTCAGTAGTCTTGTAAAGGCTCTTGCCGAAGAGCTTGCAAAGAAGGATGGTAAAAGGGAACTTCCTGATGAAGAGCTTGCAAATAAGAATGGTAAAAGAGAACCAAGCAATGGAACTAGAGTGATTCCAAGGACAAGAAGTGGGTTGATCAGGATATTTAGCCAGAAGTCTTTTAAAAGAAAAACAAGCAACCAGGATTCTGATAAAGAAGCCCAACCTGCTGTTGAAAGGGAAATAGAAATTGTATGAGTGATTGATAATTTCTGCTATATTTCTGTTCTAACTTGTCTTTAACCTGTTCTTTTCCTTTTTCTTTTTTCCCTTTTTTTGATGTTGATATTCAAGGAATGGAAATCTGAAAATTCAGTTATAGTCACAAAACTCAAAAGAATACATTATTGTTTGCCATATATTTTTCAAAAATTAGGTTAAGTGCATTTGGATGAAAAAATAAAGAATATCAAAGGAATGATTATTTGCCTTTTTTCTTTTACCTTCCTATATATATATATATCAATGAGAGATTTTCACTGGATCCATGTTTAACTATATAGAATAAAAACATAATAACCTACCAAGGGAATAAAATTCTCCATTACAATAGGGATATATGTTCCATAGGAAACATTTTTTATTTTTTTTTTAATTTCTTTGAGTGAATATGGTCACTTTTAAATTCTAACAGAGTCCAAAGAAACATAAAGCAGGGAAAGTGATAAAGACTCCCCATGAAACAATGCTGCAAAAATGGTATACATTTGTGTGGAAAATGGAACAGAAAGCCATCAGAACTCTGGCAAAGATGACAACTAGGATCAAAGGTTAGCTTGACTGTCTTGAGCAAATTCAATAGGTTGGCTCTCTGTGTCCTCAACCTGGGATTGAGAAGCTGTGAGTTTGGCCTTCTTATAGCTGCTTGAACTTCTCAAGATCATATGCAGGGCTATATTCTTTGCGCCTAAGGATCTGCACAAAGGAGAGCAGGGGTGGAAAGTGTGAAAATCCAAGAAAGGAAGCTCAACCATTATAGAATTTATCATAATCAAAAACCAACTGAAATACAGCATTGCTGAAACAATTTTGTTTTTTGCAGCACTGAAGATGTTTTATTGCACAGATGTTCGCTGGTCTATTGACCAAAAAATTGGTTTACATGACAGAAATAAACTGATCAAGATATCTATAGAATGGGTATCTGCTACATATCCACCATCCCATCTATCAAAAATCATATCTGCAGTCAGATTATGGACTCCAAATCAATTTCTGAGCAGCACCAATCCCTTTTCAGACTTCCTTAAATCCTTTAAGATCCTTCAACCAGCCACATATATCACCTTTCTACAGGTGTCTCTAGGTGTTTTGCATGCCCAACCATCTACACCTTCTAGTTTATTATTTGATTCATTGAAATTCCATCCATAGTTTTCTTTTCCTAATTCTTGAGTATAAGTTCCTTGAGCTAGTGACCCATTAATCCTTATTGAGCCTTATGTTGAGTACAATTTTTAAAGTGCATGCCTGCATAGTTATCACCTGAAACTTGTCCAAAAGCATTTGGTCTGAAAAATACTAAGAAATTATGTAACGTGCAACTTGTTTGCTGATATATCCAGTGTCTATATGTTGAGATGTCCTTGCGATCAAGCAAGAACAAGAAAGTTATCAACTTGACCAAAAGCATTTGGTCCGAAAAATACTAAGACATTATGAACAATGCAACTTGCTTGCTGACATTTCTAGTCTTAAATGTTAAGAGTTATCCTTGCTATCAAGCAAGAACACGAGGAAGAAAGTTATCCCATACAAGAAGCTACAGGGAGCATATTAGCAAGTTTTGCAAACAATTAAGGCACCCACTGTAATCCAAAACAAGAATGAACAGAAAATAAGAGCACTTCAAAGGTCCTCCATACCCAAATGTATTTAAATACACACACACACATATACATACATACATACATACATACATATATATATATTATTCAAGGGAGAAAATAAGTATACTATCTTATATAAGTTCTACTTACTTTGATTTAGTGATGTTCTTGCCACCATTTTCCTTTCTTTTCTCATCATAATTGCCTGTTAAAGAAACATAAATTAAATTAAAAAAAAAAAATAATTGAAACCATAAGAAGGTAGCCCCTAAAGGGAAGATTAAAGAAAAGAAACATAAATAAATAAAATACAATCTAGATACTGAAGAACAAGCTGCTTTGCAAAGACTAAAAGAAAAAAGGAGAATGATGTAACCTTTATTTCAAAGCTCAGAAAAGATAGCAAAATTTTATAAGACAAAACTGAGTACCATTTAATTCACTTTTAACACAGAGAAATTGATCTTTTCAGCATACAAATTACCATTTCGTGGTGACTTTGGATTTGTGCTGCTATCATCTTCAGAGAATTCAGATGAAGATGAACTATCTGACGGAGTTCTGGTGCTGGCTTCTGATTTATTTACTTCACCTTCATCTTCAGAACTCTCGCTGCTACTGTCCTTAAAAATAGTGCCTGATGTGGCTAACAAGCTCTTTTCTTGGTTGGACCTGTTCAAAAGCTTCCCTGTTTTCTTACTAGAAGCATTTCTAACTGCCACAAGGTTTGAACGAGATTGAAGCCCTTCACTACCTTCATTTTGGTAGATTCTTTCCTCTGAATTTTTTGAGCTGGAGCTCGATGCATCCGAAGGTTCAATATGTTCCTCAAAAGAAGATTTAGTACTAGCTCTAGAGGGACTTCGGGCGACAGGTGTATGTACATGGGAACTGATCCTAGAAGCATTAACAATCTTAGTCCTTGAGGCTTTAACGGGAGCTGCTTCAATCATACAACTTGGTGAACTGATCCTACGAGAAGCATTAACAATCTTAGTCCTCGATGGTTTAATAGGAGTTGCTTCAATCATATCACTTGAATGAGAAGTTGGTGCCACCCCACTACCCCTAGCAACTATTAAAGACTTATTAGTATGCGGCATGGAATCACCATGTTCATCCTTTGATTTAATATGAACAGTGTCCGAGGTGCTACTTTGAGCTTTTCTTTTGCGCCCCAGATTTTCATTCGATTTGAGAAGGATCTGCAAATCAGGTGAAGCGCTTCTAGAATGTAAATCAATCTTTTTTTTCTCTCTGTCTGTTCTTTTCATCTTTATTTCCTTGCCAACAAGCTCTTTAGTAGAAGCAGCAACTTCATGTTCACCTTGGCTAGGCATGAAAGAATCAATGAGATCGATCCTTCCACTATCACACTTAGAACCTCCGAGACAATTACTCACTTCATCTGTACAGCCATTCACAAGGTAATTAGCCTTTGCATCAGCGTGAAGGGACCCTCGCTTTGCATCAGATGTCTTCGCTTTCTTCAACTTCTTTCTTTTATTTCCAGAATCTTCAGCCTCTGGAGCAGCGGCATCCAACAACTTAGGTAAAACATCCATATGTTTATTTCTCAATTCTGATGCAACTTTATTAGCATCAGCTTTCTGCGAACAGCCTTGCTCCTCCCCTATAACTTTTTCAGGCAAACGAGTTCCACATTTGTTGGCATCAAGAACAATATTCTTATTTCCTGAAGGCAAGGTATCCCTTTTCTGGTCATTAAGCTCTTCGACCACAGCTGGTGCAAGTTCTTCTGTGTTAGAAGCCCGATGCTCTTGCACCTTCTTTACTTTTTTTCTTCCCGTTGCAACTACTTGCTCAGAAGCATTTCTTTTGCTTTCCACCTTAATAGAATCAGGCTCACAGGCAACGACATCCACAGAAGAGTGTACAACATTATCAATAAAATCTATCTTTTGTTCAGGCACAGAGGAGCCACCTAATGACAAAAAGGGGATTGTGTTTCCTCCTTTTTGGACTGAAATGCAATTTTCCTTCTCGTAAGTAACACTAGATTTGGAAAGAGTTGCCCTCCGGACAGCTTTTGGCGAAGCAAGGGCTGCATCAGATTCTTCACCCAAATCTTTGTCATCATTCCCTACCATTCTAGAACTCTCTTCCCTAATGCTTTTCACAGACAAAGGTACAGCAGAGTCAACTCTATTCCCTAACATAAAAAGGCTATCAGGCTCTTCAACTGCTGGTGGGGTAAGACCTTTTATTTTAGTAGCTTGATGCTTCTTCAGCATTTTCATTTTATTTCCTCCAGATGAAACTGTCAACTGAGAACCATCACTCTGTTTTTCCAACTTATCAGCATCAGGGTCGTACATATCAATACCTGCAAAACAATAATAGTAACATCAGCGAGAGCTATCTTCATTCTTCAAATCAAGCACATGAATTTAGTGATGTTCTTGCCACCATTTTCCTTTCTTTTCCCATCATAATTGCCTATTAAAGAAATAAAAAATTGAAACCATAAGAAGGTAGATGACCCTAAAGGGAAGATTAAAGAAAAGAAAAATAAATAAATAAAATACAATCTAGATACCGAAGAAGAACTTGCTTTGCAAAGACTAATAGAAACTAGGAGAAAGAAGTAACATTTATTTCAAAGCTCAGAAATGATGGCAAAATTTTCTAAGACACAACCGAGTACCATTTAATTCACTTTTAACACAGAGAAATTGATCTTTTCAGCATACAAATTACCATTTCGCGATGACTTTGGATTTGTGTTGTTATCATCTTCAGAGAAGTCAGATGAGGGTGAACTATCTGATGGAGTTCTGGTGATGGCTTCTGATTTATTTACTCCACCTTCATCTTCAGAACTCTCGCTGCTACTGTCCTTAAAAATAGTGCCTGACGTGGCTAACAAGCTCTTTTCTTGGTTAGAACTGTTCAAAACTTTCCCTATTTTCTTACTAGAAGCATTTCTAACTGCCACAAGGCTTGAACGAGATTGAAGCCCTCCACTACCGTCATTTTGGTAGATTCTTTCATCTGAATTTTCTGAGCTAGAGCTCAATGCATCCAAGGCTTCAATATTTTCTTCGAAAGAAGATTTAGTACTAGCTCTAGAGGGACTTCGGGCCACAGGTGTATGTACAGGAGAACTGATCCTAGAAGCATTAACAATCTTAGTCCTCGAGGTGCCATCTTGAGCTTTTCTTTTGTGTCCCAGGTTTTCATTTGACTTAAGAAGGTTCTGCAAATCAGGTGAAGCGCCTCTAGAATGTGAATCAAGCATTTTTTTCTCTGTATCTGATCTTTTCATCTTTATTTCCTTGCCAACAAGCTCTTTAGCAGAAGCAAGAACTTCATGCTCACCTTGGCTAGGCATAAAATAATCCATGAAATTGATCCTATCACTATCACTATCACACTTGGAACCTTCCAGATGATTACTCACTTCATCTGTACAGCCATTCACAAGGTAATCAGCCTTTGCATCAACTTGAAGGGACCCTTGCTTTGCATCAGAGGTCTTCGCTTTCTTCAACTTCTTCTTTCTTTTATTTCCGGGCACTTCAGCCTCTGAAACAGTGGCATCCAACACCTTAGCATCACCTTTCTGCAAACAGCCTTGTTCCTTCCCTATAACTTTTTCACGCACACCAGTTCCACGTCTGTTGGCATCAAGGACAATATTCTCATTTCCTGATGGTGAGGTACCCTTTTTCTGGTCATCACGCTCTTTGACCGCAGGAGGTGCGAGTTCTTCTGCGATAGAAGCCCGATGCTTCTTCACCTTCTTTACTTTTCGTCTTCCAGCTGCTACTGCTTGCTCAGAAGCATTTCTTTTGCTTTCCACCTTACTAGAATCAGGCTCACACGAAACGATATCCACAGAAGAGTTTACAACATTATCAATAAAATCTATCTTTGGTTCAGGCACATAAGAGCCACCTAATGATGAAAAGGGGATTGTGTTTCCTCCTTGGACTGAAATACATTTTTCCTTCTCGTAGGTAGCACTAGATTTGGAAAGAGTTACACTCCGAACAGCAATTTGCGTAGCAAGGACTGCATCAGATTCTTCACCCAAATCTTTGTCGTCATTCCCTACTACTCTAGAACTCTCTTCCCTAAGGTCTTTCATTGACGAAGGTACGGTAGAATCAACTCTATTCCCCAACATAAAAAGGTTATCAAGCTCTTCAACTGGTGGGGTAAGACCTTTTATTTTAGCAGCTTGAGGCTTCTTCGGACTTTTCATTTTACTTCCTCCAGATGCAACCGTCAACTGAGAAGCATCACTTAGTTTTTCCACTTTGTCAGAATCAGGGTCGTACATATCAATACCTGCAAAACAGTACATAGTAACATCAGCAAAAGTTGTCTTCAAATCAAGAACATAGAATTGGAAATACTTGCACTTTGAGTACCTCGTTTAGGAGCATTAACTACATCAGATTCTTTACCCAAATCACTGTCATTGTTTCCTGGTACGTTAGAACTCTTTTCCTCGACATTTTTTCCATAAGAAAGAACCTCTGAGTCGAATGATTTCTTCTTTTTATTCCTTTTCCTCTTCTTAGTGTTCAAATTGGTTCCAAATAAATGGGGGTCTTCCAATGAGGTGGCGATGTTCACTTTGTGTACGTCCTCTACAGAGCTTTCAAGGGTTATGGCCTCCTGCTTGGATGTCTCTTTACCAGAAATATGAATCCCAGGATCATTTTCTTTCAAAGGATCTTCAAAAACATCATACAAGGCATCTTCATTTTTATGCTTTTTCGTTGCAACAAGTCTGGGTGGAACAGGTAGTTCCAATGTGCTATCACTTCGAATTTCTCCAGTCCTGTTATGACAATCATCTTTCAATTGTTCAGTATATGTTCCTGGGACTTTGTTTGCATCGCCAACTAGATCATGCTTCTTATTTACTAAAGAATCCAATCTCTTATTAGCATCAAATGAGGAATGATCAGCTTCTTTATTCAATTCCTTTGATGAATCTTTACTAACATCACCTGGACCAAACTGGTCATCAGGAGAAACCTTCTGTTCCACAGCTTGGCTACTTGCAATTGGCAGCAATGGCACATCATCGAGGACGGCCAAGTTTTTCAAAGGCGGTATTATGATTTTCCTTTCAGCCAAATGATCCTTTGTGATGCAAATTAAGGCCCCTGGTTTACTAACATCAGGATCAAAGTCTGATTGATTCTCCACATGGCTAGAGGAAGCATCGACATAAAGAAACCAAGTTCTTTTAACCATTTCAAACACACTTTTGACAAGCATGGAATCCGATAGGTGATAAAAGGATCCTTTGCGCTTTACCTATTACGGTTATAAGAATCAGCCAGTGCAAAGGAAGGAAGGTATCATGTGATACAGTTAATAACCCCATAAAGCAGCATACCTTCAAAGCATGAATTCTGATTTCCCCAATTTCAGGAAAGCAATTGGTGTGTTCGATCGATATTTTCTCTGCATGTCAAAAGCATGATTTTTGAAACACGTACAAGTTTACCAGGGTTAGACATAACAGTTGAATATAAGCTGAAGATTATTTTTTCTAAATACTAAGATGTATACCAGTAACTACCATTTAGTAAATGTAAAGCAGATGAACCCACACGGGTTAGCTCAACTGGCAGGCTCTCCAGCTCAGGAACTGGAGGTCCCAAGTTCGTGTCCCGGGACTTACCTGATATACGGTCCTTGTGGATGGGGTCATGTGTCCGGGGTTTACCCTGCCCCCACTAAGTGGGTCAGGGGTTCCACGTCACCAAAAAAAAAAGCTATTAAGGACTAAAAAACGAAATTTCTTCTCATTAAGTATAGTTTCTGAAATCAATGAATCCACCTCATGGGCCTGAAGTGCTATATAGATAAAAGTATTACAACTCCGAGTTGGGACATGATGAAATTTCAGTTTACCCGGCCAAGACCATTTATAACTCAATATTCCAAAGGAATGTGAAATTAAAGCTGTCTTTAGATGCATGTTACGGAGTTGAGATCATGTGTTTCCATGGGAACAAGGAAACACAATTTTTCAACCAATGGACTGGCAACACATCAGAAATTAAGTGGTGCACATGAGATACGCATGCGAGCTGCTAGATAATTTGGTGGCAGCTCATTGGCTCAAAACCTTGTTTCATCGTTCCCATGGAAAAAAATAATCCATACTCCATATTAAGGAATTCTCCTAAGCTTGAAAATAATACCTGAGAATTAAAACCTTCAAAACCATTTGGATGTGCAAACACAAAAAAGACCATTTTAGAAACCTATCTTTTCTTCATTTTTTTCTTAAACAAGTATGACCTCCTATTATGGTTCTCAAAATCTAAATCTTTTACATTCACAAACATATTTCTTGAGAAGTAAACCATGCTCACAAGTCACAAGAACATTTCAATTTATTATTATTATTATTATTATTATTATTATTATTATTATTATTATTATTATTATTATTATTATTTTGTATATGAAGCTCACGATACCTTCCTGTCAAAAAATCAGCCTAACATGGGCAAGTAGGTTCTACTACAAATGAGGGTAGCTTGGATGTGTCTATGAGAAATCTCTAAAAGATAAAAGAGATGATGGTTCTGAAAAATCGGTACATCAAGATCTACCTAAAGATACTGAAACCAAATGCATAGGATTTTATAATTGAATTACATCTTTTAGTTTATCCTTGATGTACCCAGAAGCCTTTACATTATAAAAAACAAATTCACGATGAGTATTCAAAGACCAGATAACATCAGAACACACATTATGACAACTCAATAATAAATTAGAATGAACCTCACAATACTATTGTGCACAAATCTCCACAAATATAAAAATTAGCCAACGAAATAAGGGAATTTTTTTCCTTTGAAAACTAGTATCAAAATCCCGAGGAATAAGCGTCTCCATTCAATCATCTCATTCTATTGAACAACAAATTCATGATGAGTATTCAAAGACCAGATAACATCAGAACACACATTATGACAACTCAATAATAAATTAGAATGAACCTCACAATACTATTGTGCACAAATCTCCACAAATATAAAAATTAGCCAACGAAATAAGGGAATTTTTTTCCTTTGAAAACTAGTATCAAAATCCCGAGGAATAAGCGTCTCCATTCAATCATCTCATTCTATTCAACAACTTAAAGAAAATGTTAGTCCAAGGAAGGTTCGTAAGTAAATTAGCTTTCAATCTTTAATATCAACTTAAATGGTTACCATTTCACCAACAAGCAGAGCATAAGGTTATAAAATGAACCTTATTACTTCATTTCCAACATCATAGAACATGGTTGGGATACATTCCAGTAAAATATTGGCATTCCAACTGTTTAAAAGGAGAAACTGAATTTTGAGTAATATGGTAAATGGGCTTTTCTGCCACGTGGAGTGATGACACAAGTAATCTATACCATCCACCTAACAAGAGACCCTCTGGAAAGGCCACATAACATTTACTAGATCTTTTCGTGTGTAATAGCAGCCGTAAATTTCTTTTTTGTTTCTCTACAAGAAAAAACATTGGGTTTAGGGGATGCTTTATTGTCATGTGGCAAATGTATTTTATACTGAAAATTAGTATTTGAAGTGGGGTCATGTAGAGTATAATTGACAAGTGAGGTTCAACAAATCATCTTGCACATTTGCAATCTACATTCTTGGACTTTTTTTTTTTTTTTAATTATGTTAATTCACAAGCTAACACAATTTGATCTTTTCCATTCATGCACTTTGATCCTTATTGTAATCCATCAAAGCAACATCATAAAATCAAAATTATCAAACTACAGAAAATGAACAAAGAATCCTCCAAATAGCTTCAAGGTTTCTCTACCAACAACCAAAAAGAAAAACTTAGAAAGTACTGCCCAGTCATTGGACAACATTAATGCAGAGAAAACCCAAAAACTAATCCCGTTATGTCTACATGAAATCAAATAAGACTGGTGTCAACAGAATGATTATTATATTAAAAAAATAAAAATGCAAACACGAAGCATCATCAAAAGCAAACAAATTTGGTTCTGAGATTACTTTTGAGATCAGAAAGTCTATCTTCATCAGAAACGTTCAGCGCGAGATGAGTATTGAGATTGGTGTTTATGAAGACCGTATAAGCTGAAGCATGAGTGGATTCCGAATCAGAACGATCCGTCACCATTGAATCCAACAAGAGGAGCTTCGAATAGCCCTGGCAATACAGAGCTTGGGTTTTATTCAGCGGCAGAAACAGTAGTTCACAGCTAGTAGTGCACAATACGCAGATTAGGGCTTTCCCGCGCACGAAGGATGAACCTTCTCGAGTGAGGAAACAAAGAATCTACTACATTGCCGATTCACCATTATTCTCTGGAGTTATCACACTATTGATCAAGATCCGTGAACAGAATATGGACCCTGCGAGATTTGATGCGTTCTACAGCCCGTAATGTATCGGCGTTTGTTAGGGGAACCGGATCCGCGAGGGCAACATGATAATTTTATCTGTGGGACCGTGTCTACCCGAGTTTTACCTAAGGCAAATCCTCTCCCATCATAACCATATTTTTTTGATTTAAAACTAATTAAAATGTGACACGTGAGATAATGTGACATCACTAACGACGGAGTATTTTTTCCTTTAAAATGGAAAAATTATGCTTGACCACTTGCACTTAAATTCCTTGGGCTTGTTGAATTGCGATTATTCTCTTTTTATATAAAACCTCGGATTAGGGACTGATTTGGGGTGGTGGGTAGTGGTGGTGAGGTGATAGATTTCAGAGAAATAATTTTATATTTTATTACGGATAAATCAATTTATGTCGGCTTAAGGTTCATAAAAAAGAGAATAATTATAGTTTAACAAATCTCAAGGAGTCTAAGTGCAATTGGTCAAAACCTTGAGGGTCAAAATGTAACTTGTCCAAAAAAAAAAAAAAGAAAAGAGTTGGTACTTGAAAATTTTAATTAGACACCATACTCTGTGTAAAATTTTAATTGGTTTCAAATCAAGTAACAAGCGATTATAACCTGAGAAGGGAACTGTTATTAAAACCGGATTAGTATTTGGGCCAGTGGTCCTCAAACTTGTCCCCTGTGCCCCACTTGCACTTGCAGGATGTATTGGTTTGGTCCGATTTTATTCCCCTTTCGGTTCGGCTATGGTTTAAAAATGAAAACCGAATTAGCTCAGTTTGGGTCCATTTGAATCGCAGGAATTTATGGGTGAGAATTAAAATTGGCAGGTGTTAATTTTAATTCTTGTATCACGTTGGAAAAAAATAGACACCAAATTCCCAAGATTCATGAAAAACTCAATTTCCAAGATTCGTGAGAATTGATTATAATTTACACCCCGAGAGTGCTTATTGTAATTCCCACGTACACTACGTTGGGGGTGGCTTAAAGGGTAACCCATCCAACAGTCAACAGTTTTGATTGGTACCTTTGGTTCGGATACCAGTCCTGTCAGTCTTGACTGGTATCCGTGGTTCAATGATCGGTCTCGTCAATCTGGTGATTGGTCCAACTCGGTTTAATTTTTTTAAATTTGAAAATATGTTTTTTTATACAAAATCTAGACTAACTGTTATCCAGTCCTTGTACGTTAAACCTTGTTGCCATCACTACTTGTAAGAGAATCCATTACTTGAATTAAATAAAAAATAATAAAGAAAAAAACAAATACTTGTTATACAAATTAGATAAATTAAGTTATTAGTAATGCATCAACCAAACAACAAAATTGTAATACATGTAAATTTGAAATCATAAAATTTACGATTCATATGCATTCCAATTCTTATATATCTTTGAATTCATGTGATCCAAACCTATCCTTTGGTTTTATGGTTAAGGTGTTGGTTAAATCGGTCAAACCAAAAACCTGGTCAAACCAAATACCAAACTGAATTATATCAAATATACGTAACCAAAAACTGAACCAAACTAAATATATATATATATATATTACAGAAAAATAGCAATAATTTTGTCTCAACAAACTGAAAAGCTGCTTCTAGGAGGAGAACCCTTTCTGTTAATTGAAAATTGTTTAGAGGCTCAAACCTATTATATGACCTTTTTTTGTATCTCCGTGGTGGTTGTTACTTGACCACTACCCCATAAGAGAGACACGGAATCAAACCTCCCATCCTCCCCACCCCGCCACTCATTTGTAGAAATATCCTACAAACGGCTTAAAGATAGGAGGACAACCTAACATATGACTTGAAATTAAATAGATTGACTGAAAGTACACATAAAGAAATGAAGTTCTCCAAAATAATTATAGTCTGCAAAAAAAACAATGTAACAGATAAAGGTTAAAAGTTCCTCGCACCTTATAGAACACAATAATCCAAGTATTACTGAAATCTTAAAACTAAATGCAACATATTATTTAAAGAACAAAAGAGATTCAATTAGCATTTCGATTTTGGAGTGTTCAAGAACCCAGATTCAATTATCAGATTGCTCTTACTAACCCCATCTCCCATAAGCAAAAGACTACAACAATAGAATGCTGTTTATTCCTTCTTCATAGAGTCCTTGAGTTGTCCCCTCTTCCGAATCCCAAGGCAGAATCGCAAACGCCAAGCATCGATAATTGACTCTGGCACAGAGAGAGCCAAACCCCACAGAGCAGAATGTGGCCAGTAAGGGGTGCAACGCGGTTCATAGCCTATCGAGCGCATGGCTGCCCGAGCATAACCATCCGTTGAAGGTACGAAAAAGGATGACCTCTTAATTGACGCCATCTTTGTTGCCACATACAGTGGGACCTGCAGCCCAAATGTCTTGGTGAATTAACATGCAGAAAAGATAAAATCCAAATCTTAGAATTCATATTATCACATCATTTGAGACGAGTCCAGCAACTTAAGAACACTTAAAGATGAGTCACGCAAGTTAGGAACTTAACCACAATGTGAGATTTGAAGAGTTACAATAAGCTTGAGGAGCCAAGTGCCGAAAACTCAACTCAACCAATTTACTAGCAAGGTTGATCAGGAAAAAAAAAAAAAATCTGGTGCTACCAAAATTTCTATTTGTAAACCGTTAAACCAGAACCATGTTTTGAAGAATGCCCAGAACCCATCAGAAGTAAAATACCGAGGTAACGAATATTTTCCTTTTTCGAAGGGGAGGGGTTGGGACCACAAGGAATAAAGGATATGATCTTAAAGTGGGGCAAACATCGACAAGACAGTCGTGGTGTTAAGTCATGAGCAATAAGAATAACCGTAGCTAACCCACATGGGTTAGCTCAACTGGCAGGCTCTCCAGGTCAGGAATTGGAGGTCCCTGGTTTGAGTCCCGGGCTTACCTGATATTGCTCCTTGTGGTGTCGGGGGTTCCAAGTCGCCCAAATAAAAAACCTAGCTTATAGAAAAATGCCAGAACCTAGGAAAAAAAGAAATGTAGAAACTATTGGCAATAGAATTCTGAGTTTACAAAGCAATAGATTGTAGTCGCCGTAGGAAACAAGAGTTATGGAAATAAGAAAGAATATTAACGCAATCCTTAAAAAATCCCAGAAAGAAAATATCACTAGAATCATAGTGAGCGAAAATAACTGGCACTCTAATACAGAATAGCTGGGAGAGTCGAGCCCTGGAGAACAATTCGCTAAACTAAAACACTAAGAAAGAGCACAAAGGAGAAAAATATATAATATGAAGAAACTTTTAGCTATAAAGACAACATTTATGATAAACATATGAATAAAGATGAAAAGAGACCTACATTACTTTGAACTCTTGAACAAAGAAAACTTGCAATTAGAACACTCGCGGAAAAACTCAAAATGAACACTCAAAACTCACAAGCTCTCAAAAGTCACAACTTGTGCCTTTTACAAAAAACAACTTCCTATTTATAGAACCAAAAATAAGGCTAGACAAATACAATTTCACCATTATTTCCTTCACACCAATTGATGTACCTTTCAACCGTTAGGCCATGAAATTCACAACCTCAACTATTGAATGGGCCAGAACCAAGCCACAACAATTCCAGAGTGTCTAAAAGGTCTACAAAGAAGTTAACTAATCAGAAGGAAAAGTTTGTAAAAAATGGCCCGCTCAACGGCTCAAGAATAATCTTATATAGAATATTCTTGACAAATATGTGCATAAACCATATCTGTCACCCGTTAGGCCATGAAATTCACAACCTCAACTCTTGAATAGGCCAGAACCAAGCCACAACAATTCCAGAATGTCTAAAAGGTCTACAAAGAAGTTAACCAATCAGAAGGAAAAGTTTGTAAAAAATGGCCCGCTCAAGAATAATCTCATATAGAATATTCTTGACAAATATGTGCATAAATCATAGTGTAAAGTAACGGCCGATCCCGAGTTGGATCGGCCGATACAACTCGGGATTGGCTCGGAACAAGCCGTGATCCCAAGCCAATCCCTAAATTGTTAAAAACTCACTAACTCGGTCCGAAACCGAGTCAGATTGTCCAATCCAGACGATCTGACTCGGTTCTAACAAGCTAGATAGGACGATCCATATGGATCATCCAACACCCTTAAAAAAATTTCTAGTTTTTTTTTTATTTTTTATTGAGCCATATTTTGGATCGGCCAATCCAAAGTTGGACTGTCTATCCAACTCAATGTAGGACCCGAACAAAGCCCAATCCAATACCGAGTTTAAACACTATGGCAAAACTGGTTAACTTGTATTGATACGAATCCCACATCTGTGCTGGGAGCTTACCCCATCCTACATCCAACATCTCTACCTCAATCTGTAGTTAACAACAAAACAACGGTGCAAAAGAAGAAAATTAAGAATACAAGTTCTCTTTCCGATAAACCCGTAACAACAAGCAGGTGCAACTTCAACAAGTGATACATAGAATATAAAAGCATCAAGGGTATCAAGCTGTTAAGAACTTGGGATATCATCCTAGAATGTTTTGATAAAATTATATGTTGACGCTTCATACTAGCAAATCAAAAAAATTCTCAACTGTATGACATAACCCACACAGGTTTAGCTCAACTAACAGGCTCTCCAGCTCAGGAACTGGAGGTCCCACGTTCGAGTCCCTGGGCTTACCTAATATATGGTCCTTGCGGGTGGAGTCATGTATCCGAGGTGTGCACTTGTCTTAATTGCATAATACTCTAAATTACACATAATTATATGGATTATATTTAAAGGGGAAAAAAAATACCTGACACTGCACATCAATTCCCTTATTCTTGTACTCCACATAGAGGCATCTTGAGAATTGATCGATATACCTGAAAACAAGCCCAATGAACCGAGGAAACCTTGCTTTAGTGCTCCAAAATATTTCAAGAACCTAACCTCAACTTATGCAAGAGAATTTCTGACTAATGAGACAATTATAAAACAAATATATATATATATATATATATTGATAGATCAAGAAACAAAATACAAGCTTAAAACGAGTAATGAAAATATTTAACAAATATATATTTTTTGATAGATCGAGAAACAAAATATAAGCTTAAAAAGAGTAATGAAAATATCCTGCATTGGTGTCTAGCAAACAAAACAAAAAGAAAGGTGAAATGGGTATTGAACTTCGAATTTAAATGAGCAGTTTATAGGGTTTCTAACTCATCAGCTCCCTCCAATTCAAAGCAAAAGAGAAATCAAGCTAAAGCAGAGTATCCTTAACAGAGAAGGGCTCAACTGCACTCAGATATTACAGAATAGGAGCCAAAAAGGAAGAGCTCTTACGCTTTTGTGGCGGCATAAACAGCATAAAGAGGATCCGAGGGGATAACAATGGCAGCTCCCGAACCGATATTCACAATTGCGCCTCTCTTCCTCTTAATCATCCCTGGAAGAACAGCCTGTGTGACCTTCGTAGTTCCTTCAACATTAATTTTGATCAGATTGTTCAAGAGCTCTTCATCAACTTCATGAAAAAACCTAGCGTAAGGATAAGACACCCCAACGTTATTTATCAAAACCCCAACATCCAACCCTTCAATTACTTCCTGAATCCGGCGAACACCCTCAGAAAGATCACCGGAGAAGTCAACAGTAACAGTCTTGATCTGGGTTTTCCCGTACTTCGCCTGAATCCCATCGGACACTTCCTTCAGCTTATCAGGATTCCGGCCAACCAATATCAAATTAAGCCCTTTTCGAGCTAACTGAAACGCGAAACCCTTTCCGATTCCGTCAGTCGGTCCCGTCACGACCGCCCATGACCCGTATTTCTTGAGATTCTTAGCAGGTCTGAGGAAAGTAACATAAATCCATCTGAGAAAAGCTAAGGAAGATTTCAAGATGGAGAAGAAACCCAAACCCAAGAACAGAAGAACCCAAAAGGGCTGAGCTTTGAGCTGCTCCATCATAGGACAGAACTCCATGTTGATCGGGGACGAAATATTTAGATCTGAGAAATGGGTTTTGCTCGGAGAAATCGAATAATATATCCCAGGAAGAATCTAATGCAGATGGGTAGGTCTAGTTAGCTAAGATTTGACCAAAACGCAGTGGATTTCTCCGAAATGATATATGAGAAGACAGGAAAGAGGAGTAGTTCAAGGTTGAGAAGAGAAGTTAGTAACTAATGCAAAGAGATGGATGAGCATTTAATTCATGAACGTGAGTGAGAGGACAAAGAGGAAAGAGGTGGTTGAAGCAGATGAGCTGAAAACAGCCGCATTGAACTACGGAGAAAACTTTTTTTTTTTTTGGTATTAAAAATTTAAAAACGGAGAAGATAACTTACAACATGGGATTTCAACGAGGGTTTATTTTGGGGCAAGCAGAGTAACTGAGGTGCTGAGATATGGATTGGGCCAAATCCAAACCAAACCCGAATCCACGTTTTGACTTTATCAGGTCAACGCCTAAAGGGAAGCGGTGGCAATGTGCCGTGTGACCCGACCGGACTGCTCAGATCGGCCATATGTTTGGGAGGGTTTGGACAAGGGTTTTTAGCCTGTAGGGTCAATCCGGGCTGAAATTTAAAGCCTGGTCAATTTTTTGGGCCAGGCTTGGGTTTAAGTTAAATTGGCTCAATTCGGCCTGGCTCGAAATTTAAGGCCGGATCAATTGAGCAGGAGTTGGTAGTTCGTGGAGGGTTGGGTTCAATTCTCAGCAGCAATAAAATATTGATATTTTTGTCCTATTTAGGCAAATGTGGGAGGGCTTGGACTTGACAAATTAAACCATGGGCGGGCTTAGGCAAACAGTGTTAAGCCCGAAGTTCGAGCCGAGCCAACAGAATTCCTCGTTGTGGGTCGGCCGGATCCCGGCCCCGTTGCTACCCCTGATAGGGGTAGGGGGAGAATGGGGGCAGCAGATGGAGCAAGTTACTTGTTTAACCGCCCCCAATACTATGCCTAGATTTGTGGCTAATATAGAGAGAGCACGCAGAAAGGCTTGTGAAGTGTATTGAAACAAATCAATCAATGTGGTTCAGTTACAGTGAGTTGGGTCACCCATCATGGATGTGTAAGCCAACAGTTAGCGAGGGGTAGATGATATTGAGGATTAAGGCCTGTGGCTGTGGTATTTAAAAACTCACAGCCTTCTCAACTGAGCAAAGCCTTCAAAAGTTGCTTGTTGTTGTGGTATTTTAACACTAACAACCTTCTCAACTGAGCAAAGCCTTCAAAAGTTGCCAAAATTTAGGTGTGACATTTCTCCAATTTTGTTGCCAATTTTCAACAAAACATGAAATAGGTGTGGCATTTCTCCAATTTTGTTGCCACAATTTCCTTTCCTTTTATCGAAAAATGAAAAGTACCGTTTTATTATAATCAAAGTAGTTTGACGAAAACATTTTCTTTGGAACCCACACTTTTTGGATATCCAAACACATTATGCAAGAAAATCGTCATTCCTTTATATTTCCCATAAAATCAGGAAATCGAACGGGACCTAAGAGAATTATTCTGTACAATGAAGATATAAATCGAACTTGTTATTCATCTGTTTAGCTGACAAACTGCTTCTCAAGAAGGCTTCCACAGAACGCCAAATCAAAGCACTCCTCTGGGGGATCTCCAATGAAATCGAATACTGCATCTGCATTCAAGAAGTCCTCATCGACTGTGTATCTGCAACCAACGGTAAAAAAATGACCAATATCATAACATGGCATACACCAGCAGGCAGGTAGCAAGTCCTCATCCCGACTGATACTTAGAATCATCCCAATCAGGTTGTTTTCTGATAGGTAGGACTTTATGTGAATGTTAGATCTGAACCAACTCTCATGTGTATCACATGCAGGAAACACCATCTACAGACGCTAAAAATCATCCATGGAGACTGCTGGTACCAATATAGCAAGGAAAAGAAGATAACAACACTCACCCACTCTTTGTTATTATGCACTTCATGCCAGCAGCTTTGGCAGCTGCAAGTCCTATGGCACTGTCCTCCACCACGACACAGCTGAAAAGAACGAAGAAACATATTAGGTATCCGATTAATTAGATCAACTGGAATACCAAATCCTTTTGCGAGTCATCAAAACAACCTCGATGGTTCAACACCAAGAGTGTTGGCTGCTAATAGGTAGATGGCCTGCCAAGAAGCACGAGGATCAGTATAAGCTTTCAAAGACAGAATAAAAGCCACTTGTAGAAAAATCTGCATACTTCTCCATCATCAAAGAAAGATAATCTTCGTAAAAACTAAACAACGGTAAACATATATACGTAACAAAAAAGAGAAAGTATTTACTGGATCAGGCTTTTTACGAGGAACTATGTCCCCCGCAAATATATCAATCTTCTCTGCTCGCTCAGGTCCCAGCAAGCAGGAAACTATAGCAGAGACCTGAAATAAATATCATTTCCCATTTAGGCAATCAACAATAAGAATTAATGCCTTGTCCTCACTAGTTTTGTAGTAAATTAGACAATCAATTTCAAAAAATTCTCGAACAAACTAACTTTATAAGAAGAAAAATTAGATCAATTTTGCATCATATCTAAGGGATTCCTTGGTTCGGACCCAAGAAGCAATGTTACTCGATCATTATCAAATTGACTGCAATCTTTTTCTGTCCGTGAGGATCCCACCATAGTGCCTTCTACTTCTAATAAGGCACTTTCTCGCAGCATTAGTGCATCCTTACTATACAAGGACTTTTCTATGCAGGGTGAGATAGGTGACAAGCAGCTTGCTTCCAAGCCGATAGGATAGGCAGTGGGCCCGGGGGTGGGAGGATAGAACCGACCTCACCCGCGACCTCGTTCTCCTATCTATTGATGATTCGCTCCCCGGTCACGAGTAACCCGATCGATGCTCTTCGGCTGGGAAGCACAACTCCTCTTCCGAATTTATTTGATCAGATCATTGAATCATTTATTTCTCTTTAAATCTGTTCAACTCTTATTTCTACATACGGCGATAGTACTTGCTATACTTTATCCACATAATGTCCTTATATACAATACGATACTAGCACAAGCAATTAAATTGTAGGACCTGATTATGCATACCGCCTTCTCATTTGAAGTACTGCATACAGCAACTTTGACTCCTTTTTCCAACGCCTGATCTATCAGCCTATACCAGTTCAGTAAAAGAAATTCAACAAATCAAACAGCTAGGATTATGGAAATAGTTTAGCAATTCCAATATAAAGGAACCAGTTTGTGCTCCTTCTGACACACTCATGTCCGCAGAATGCAAAGATAAACATGGAAAATATAAGTTCTTTTTATCAGTTTAGATATCATCATGCCCATCCAGCTAGCAGAAATACACCATTGGAGACCATTTGTCATCTTCCTGTATCAAGAACTTGAACCAACCAAATAAATCAAAAAGGTGATCCTGCCTTAGTTTATAGATCTCAATCCCTATAGATTTTGGAAATTGAAAACTTCACACTATTATATGCAGCATGAAATGAGAAAATACAAAGTCAACAAAGGAAAAATCTTTCATGCTTATTTGACTGCGCATCCCTATGAGATATTTTATAACTCATCCTCCACAATCATTTCTGATGGCTTGGTTTTGGGAAGAAAAATTATGAGCTATGCAGCACTAGGTTGTTCGTGGTACATGTTGGTCATTTATAATATATAGAGTGGAGCTGGACTAATGAATGCCAACTTGACGAATATGCTGTATAAGAAAGTGATTCCATAGGTTGAAGAACATATAAGGATTACAACAAATTTAAATACACTAACGTTGTATCATATAAGATTAGTTAAAAATCGGTTACCACTGGGGTTTAACAACGACTATTTTTACTTGTGATCCAAAACATACTCAAATGAAATTACTTGCTGTTGAACAAAGTAGGAGCTCATCCATGCGAATAGGATATCCTAGTCGCCTGGATCAATTCCCAGTTTTCCCATATTTTTAAATTGGATTAAATAGATAACCAGAAGTGAAAAAACGAGCACATGGTATGAAGGCATTGCCAAATCCATGCCAGTCAATCATCCTAATTCCCAACTACCAAGCTGTAACACATTATAATGAAGTGGAAGCTCAAAAAATAACTGACTTGGCAACACCAGGCCGAAGCGGAAGCAATTTCTTCTCAATTAGAGCCATAAACAATACTGTCTTCCTCTTGTGCAAAGAAGCTATGAATTCCTTTCTTTCTTCTTCACTCTTTGGTGCTTTTTCAGGCCAACCAGTCTTGTTAAAGTAGGCTGTCATTCTAGAAAATTAGAATGGAATCAAAAAACTAATTCATCCCAAAGATTTAATCACATATAGACAATTAAAATTAGAATTTATTCACAGATTATTCAAATAGTCAGCCTTTTAAGCTCCAACAAATTGATTTTACTATATAAATCTTCTCAATATCCTATTTAGAAAGAAAGAAAAAATAAAAATAAACTCCTCCTTTCTTCTTGGTCAATTCTCTAAAGTTCTTGAACTACTAATGGGGAAAAAAGAATGAAATTGTTAGGGGATATTACCTCTCTTTTCCACCCCCGATCTTAAGCAACTCGCCATACAAAGGCACATCCCAGCTAACACCCAATCCCCTCTGTGTGATCATTTTACAGTGAAATGCATCATATTCAAAGCACATAAAGAAGGCTATCACTAGCAATAGATGTCTCAGAGCCAAAAAGCAGGAAAAAAAAAAAGGATTATTCCTTGCAAGCTAGACTCATAGGCTGTGCTTGGAACCTCGGATTTTGAAAAAAAAAGAAAAGAAAAAAAAAATGTTGGAGAAAGCACTTTCTCCTGTTTGGTTGAAGAAGGAAAGATTTGGAGATAGAGATTTAGAAAGAAAATAACTTTCAAAAATTTTCTCTTTTGGGATCAAAAACTTTCTCCCCAAAAAGATACAGATTTTGAAAGAAAAGAAAAGAAAGGTGGAGAACACTCTCCAACCTAACTTATAGCATATATTGTCTTTTCTTAGCGGCCAATCAACCTTGCCGGAATCTATGAGAACTCACTGAAAAGCCGTGGAAAGTCACTGGAATTCAATTTTCTTTTCTTCATATATCTAATCTTAACCAAATACTAGAAAAGAAACACTTATAATTTCTTTTCCATTTCTTTTTTACTATTCTTTTCTTCTAAAATCCAAGGTTCCAAACACAGACATATTCATACCCAATTCAGAAAGATGGTCTCCAGAAGTACCAGAGAAACAAACATTACAACCTAATTCCCTCCATAAAACAAACGCAATAAAATTTTCAAAAAGCACGCAAGATCCATCTCAGAAAATATTAATTTTTTGTCTGGAAGAAACAAATTGAGAAAACTGAGCCACAATTATCCAAATTACAATAAAGAAAAATACCCTGAAGAGATGAAGGAAACGAAAAATCCACATTTCGATTATGGACAAAGACACGTATTCTTGAAATTAAAAATTAAGAAATTAAAAAAATTTAAAAAAAAAAAAAAAAAAAAAAAGGCCAGAATGAAGTGACCTACTTCTGCGAAAGTGTCGTTGAACGAAATCCGATGGCCGTCCTTCTCCGTGTCAACAAGCACACCATCGCAATCGAAGAGAAGAGCTGACGGAAGAGCAGAAGAAGCCGAGCAAGTCACGGCACCACGCCTCCTCAGTGGTGCTGTTCTTCTACATGTTCTTGAACCTCTCAGGGAAGACGAAGAAGTTCTCTCATGGCGTTTAAGGTTAGAAAAGGATATCTTGGCGTGAGAGAAGAAAGCGGTTGAAGTAGAAACAGAGTTTATCGTCGGAAGAAGTGTCGTCGGAGAAGAATAAGAAGGACGAGAAACGACGGTCGTAGCCATTTGAGATCAACCGAGTCTCTCTCTCGTTCTCAGAAACACACGTTTTCTCCTTTCGAGTCTTTTTAACGGCCTTATCTTCCAACAGTCCAACGCGCCACATTTGCTTGAGGATGCGTATTGCGCATCCGCTGTCTCACTGCAAAATAAAATCTAGTTCGGTCTAATCCGAAAACAGAACCGAAACAAGTCGGTTTGGTTTACAGTTAAGCCTTTTGACTAAATCGAAATGAAAAACCGATTTTTTTTGTTTCTGTTTCAGTTTTGTGTCGGTTCTTGGTTTTATTCATTGTAATTCGGTTTGTATTTTGGTTTGGTTCGGTTTATTGAAATGTAATTCAGTTTTATTTTGGTTTAATCATTAAATCAAACCAAACTGATCAAATTACCCCCCTAATTAGGGCTGTAAAAGAGCCGAACTTTGCCCAACTTGGCTTTGACTCGTAAACCTTGAGTAAGGCTTTGGCTCGGTTCAAGCTCGATAAAAAATTTAGGACTAGACTCGTTAAAATATTTTAGGCTCAAGTTCAGCTCGTAAAAGACTCGACTCACAAAAAAGCTTATCTTAGTACAAATGCATTAATATTATAATTGATAATTATTATTATTTATAATATAATATTTTAACATATCTTTTTAATATTAATATATAATATAAGATAAAGAAATAAGAATGTATTATCTCATATACAAACCGAGCCGAGCCTACCCAAGCTCGGCTCAAACTTGTGTTAAGATAATGAAATTTTTTTTTAGCTCAAACTCAGCTCAGAAACCTACTTACAGAGTTCAAGTTCGGCTCATACAAGCCGAGCCCGAGCCTGAACCAAGCTAGCTCGGCTCGTTGACACCGCGGTGGTAGGAACTGAAAAATAACATATGCAGAGGAATGATTAGTTGGAAAGGAATCCACTTGGCCAGAAGGATTATAACAAGCAAGATCATCTTGGATTATTTTTTTTTTCAGGACAAACAGAGCCTTAAATTATTTTTATTTACATGGATGCTGAAAAGGCCAACACAAAAAAGGAGTTACAGACTGTGTTTTCACAGTATTGTACAATAATCTCTACCTGTTTTGATAAGGCTAATATCAGCCTCTTTCTTTTCTCTTTTTCTCCACTCTATGTATGATTTGGCATCATTTTATCATAAGAAGTAATTTAACCAAAAAAAATAAAAATAAATCAGCTACTTGGTCTTGATCAAACTGTATGCAGCTGACCAACATTACCTCTGCCTCTGGGATCATCATGGATATGAATCGTCACCATTGCGATTGGAGAATTTTGAAGGATTTTCTTGATGAAAGGGATCATCGGCACCATGAACAGAACTCAGCCGAGGAGAGAAGTCCCACCCCATCACCCGCTCAATGAGGTCATGACCGTCTGCTTGCATCCTTGATTCTTCTTTAAACTTCAAGAAGAAAGTGGATGACCAGTAATCCTTCACCAAGTTCTTCAACAAAAACATAATTAGAGTCTTGCATTATGCTTAGTAATTGAAGGAGAAATTCGAAGGGGCAAGGAGGGGAGACCTACTGTTTTCATCAACTGCATCAGCTCATTGACTGCATTATTAAAAAGACCCGGGTGTGCCATATCAAGAGTATTAAGAATTTCTTGCCGGCTGCGGTGGGATATGTTAACCTCCATTGCCGCACCTGCATGTTGTATGAAGAACTGAGCCATGAGGTTATCGATGGAATAGAATTCTGAAACAAATTTCCATAACTAGGAGAAAATGACATACCTGCGACTATATACTTTTCGATAATATGACGTGCCATATATATTCTTCTTACAGTATCGTCAACGGGAATTTTTCCAAGCTCATACACTTCGTCATAGAAATGTGCACTCTCCCCAGCCAAACAACTATTATTATAAGAGGAAAAAAATGTTTTTAAGTACTTTCTTCTCCAGCAATAATGAATGATGAATGGATCAGACCTTGCATGTCTTACTCAAGACAGGAAGGGCGAGAGAAAAAACCTGTCGGCAAAGGCCATGAAAGACTGACGGAATCTTTTGTTCAGAAGAAGCTTATCCAAAGGTTCAGTAGGATCAATGACCTTGGCAGTTCCTGTTCGTAATAGTAATCCACTATCGGGTATGCCTAAAGCCCGACCCATTGTCTTGAATTCCTGGGGCTCCTTTTTCCTCAAGCTCATTTGTGATAGTAAAGGTTGAGAAATCGATATCGAGAAGAAAGCAAGTACAAGAATGCTTGTCTGTGTGAACAAAACTCTGAAACATGTTAGCAAACACAAGCAAAAATCTCAACCAAGGGGTACTTTCAACGCAAGGTGAAGATGGAAGAATTAAAAATTTTAAGATTTCATTTCAGCAAATGTGCAAAGACAAGGAATAAACGAATAACACATCATACCGTGATTAGTAACATAAATCTGGAAAAAACTTGAAGCCATGAAATATCTTCATGGATTTCATTCACAATGTAAGCTGCAACCCATATTCCTGAATGGTAAAAGGAAATTGTCGAGTTCAAAATGGCAGCCAATGAAGCCAGAAGATGTGTTGATCCGGATCAAGCAATAATAATAAACACAGTAAAACAAAGATCAAAACAATGCACACAGATATACGTGGCTCGGCAAAGTCTACGTCCACGGGAGAGAAGAAGTTTCCACTATGTCAAAAAACGAATTAGGGTTACAACTTATACTCCTACTTGATAATAGGGCAAATCCCCAATATACCCTTACTGAATTGTGAGGGGCGAAGACCTGAGGGCCCCATGGGGCGGAGCGAACCATTTGTGAGTAGAGAAGTATGAATCCATTGTCCATAATAAATTTTCTATAATAATTCCAGTATATATTAAGCAGATAAAAGGTGACCGTAAAGCCCTGTAAGGGCCCAAGTGACGTACCAATGGAAACAGTTGAGACAAGTATTCCCTGCATGAGGTCTTTGAGTTCGTGAAATCTGAACTTGATATGCCGAATGGCCCGTGCAATACCAACTAAGACAGCGATATACAATGTGTGGAGGCATACAATCGGAATGACCCACCTAGTCCCCATGTGGCACCGAGGATTCAGAAGCTTCTTGATATGAAGAACTACAGGACAGGTGTCTTTTGTTAAAAACAAGCAATTTTCTGGAACACAAGCAAGAGGA
>JAUPMG010000002.1:14967467-14978472 GCA_031762675.1 Pachysandra terminalis | reverse complement strand
AACGTAAATACCACTGTACCCTTACCAAGTGATCAATGTATTCTCGAATTACCCATGTAGAGAGAGTCTCATCAGGGAATTCGTTTTCATGACCAATCGTCCCAGGGAGGAGGGGATTACCTTGAAATCCATTAAGGTTTATAGCTACAGTAACCAATCCGAGAGCCTTCTACTTTGATGAATTCAGAAGTTGACATGTGAATTCCTATAAGGTCAAGGGAGAGGATGTTCTCAAAGTCTGGGGGAAACCAGTCTTTCAGAAAGCACGTCTGAAGATGGCGTGTTTTCAACTTCTAAAGCCCTTTCCAATGAGGATTTGCTTTCTGGAAGTGAAAGTCACAAGATATGGCTCGAAGTCAGATCATGAAAATGAATGAAAGTGACTTCGAGCCCCAGTTGGTAAGTCGGATGCATGGTAAGTCGGATGCATAAAAGACAACATTCGAGGGGGTAAACCCAAATCTGCGTCCCTCGAGGGGGGACGGAATCCGTAGTCTTTGTGGGTGACAAGCCCATTGACGAATTGACCCTCCCTCGAATTGACCATCTGGAGGTGGTTAGCCTCGAAAAGACTTCCTTCGGAATTGTCCATCGAAGTTGTCCTTCAGATTTGTCCGTCGAGGTTGTCCCTCGACGAGAATATATCTGTCTTGTCATCCTTCAAGACAAAGCATATAGAATAGTCCTTCGAAGTCTATGGATATGATCCAAGCATGACTCCTGAGTTAGAATGTATGGAGAGTTCTCTCAAGGGTCCTTCCTTGTATAAAAATACCTTTAAAACGTAAAGGTATGAAATAAAATCACTCAAAGTCTGTTCTAGAGAGCAGATAGATGTGACTTCGAGGATCTATTGAAATCATAACCATTTGAGGAGTCCATTAGGGGTAGCATGCCCCTAAATACGTCCTTCGAGTAAAATAAGGTCCGTCGAGGGAAGAGTAAGATTCTTCTTCTCTTGGGTGCTCAGAAGGCAATATGTCGTGAGAACACAAGTCCTTAGTCCTTTGATATTTCAGAAAGAAAGAAGGAGCGTGTTTGTTGGGTTTGGGACATGTGGTGTTTCCCTACAAGCTAAATTCAAAAAGGTAGCTTCCTTGAGAAACTACGCCTTAATTGGTGATAAGAACGGTCAGATATCCTTCTGCCGTTTCAAATCTTATCTTTTTACCAAATGGTCTAATCATCGTATGCAGCTGCTGACAGCTGGCACGCGAAAGGGACGGCTGTATAGCCACTACAGCTTTAAGAATGATTCAGTGTGTGCGGATACACCCAAAACGCGTACACGCGCTTGTAATCAAGCGCCGCGTATAAAGTGAGATTAAATTAGCCCGCCTGATCAACAATATTATCGTGTATGTTTAATATTAATATATAATATAAGATATAAAAATATAGATGTATAATCTTGAATCAAATCGAACCAGGCCTACCCAAACTCGGCTCAAGCTTGTTATAATAATGAGCTTCTTTTTATAGCTCAAGCTCGGCTCATGAACCTAATTATAGAGCTCAAGCACGTCTCATACGAGCTGAGCCCGAACCTGAGCCAAACTAACAGCCGAGATATGGCCACACAGCAGGTTGGTAGGAACTGGACAATAACATATGCAGAGGTTTGGGTTAGTTGGAAAGGAATCCACTTGGCCAGAAGGATTATAACAAGCAAGATCATGTGGATATTT
The DNA here is from genome assembly GCA_031762675.1 of Pachysandra terminalis. Lineage (NCBI taxonomy): Eukaryota > Viridiplantae > Streptophyta > Magnoliopsida > Buxales > Buxaceae > Pachysandra > Pachysandra terminalis. The sequence continues at coordinate 14,976,784 of JAUPMG010000002.1, read as the reverse complement.
TTTTTTTTCTGGACAAAAAGAGCCTGAAATAATTTTATTTACATGAATGCTGAAATGGGTAACACAAAAAAGGAGTTACAGATTGAGTTTTTACAGTATATTGTACAATATTTGACACGGCTAATATCAGCCTCTTTCTTCTCTCCTTTCTTTTTTCTCGCTATGTATGATTTCACACCATTTTATCAGAAGTAATTTAACAAAAAAAAATCAGCTACTGGGTCTTGACATGCTAAAGATCACACTGTATGCAACTGACCATCACTACCTCTGGGATCATCATGGACATGAATCGTCACTATTGTGATCGGAGCATTTTGAAGGATTTTCTTGATGAAAGGGATCATCGGCACCATGAACAGAACTCAGCCGAGGAGAGAAGTCCCACCCCATCACCTGCTCAATGAGGTCATGACCGTCTGCTTGCATCCTCAATTCTTCTTTAAACTTCAAGAAGAAAGTGGATGACCAGTAATCCTTCACCAAGTTCTTCAACAACAAAAACATAATTAGAATCTTGCATTATGCTTAGTAATTGAAGGAGAAATTCAAAGGGAAATGTGTACGCAAGGAGGGGAGACCTACTGTTTTCATCAACTGCATCAGCTCATTGACTGCATTATTAAAAAGACCCGGGTGTGCCAAATCAAGAGTATTAAGAATTTCTTGCCGGCTTCGGTGGGATATGTTAACCTCCATTGCCGCACCTGCATGTTGTATGAAGAACCGAGCCATGAGGTTATCGATGGAATAGAAATCTGAAACAAATTTCCATAACTAGGAGAAAATGGCATACCTGCGACTATATACTTTTCAATAATATGACGTACCATATATATTCTTCTTACAGTGTCATCAACGGGAATTTTGCCAAGCTCATACACTTCGTCGTAGAAATGTACACTCTCCCCAGCCAAACAACTATTATTATAAGAGAAAAAAAAAATTAAGTACTTTCTTCTCCAACAATATTGAATGATGAATGGATTAGACCTTGCATGTCTTACTCAAGCAGGAAGGGAGCGAGAAAAAACCTGTCAGCAAAAGCCATGAAAGACTGACGAAATCTTTTGTTCAGAAGAAGCTTGTCCAAAGGTTCAGTAGGATCTATGGCCTTGGCTGTTCCTGTTCGTAATAGTAATCCACTATCGGGTATTCCTAAAGCCCGACCCATTGTCTCAAATTCCCGGGGCTCCTTTTTCCTCAAGCTCATTTGTGATAGTAAAGGTTGAGAAATCGATATCGAGAAGAAAGCGAGTACAAGAATGCTTGCCTGTGTGAACAAAACTCTGAAACATGTTAGCAAATACAAGCAAAAATCTCAACCAAGGGGGACTTCCAACACAAGGTGAAGATGGATGAATTAAAAATTTTAAGATTTCATTTCAGCAAATAAATGACAGCAAATGCGCAAAGACAAGGAATAAACGAATAACATATCATACCGTGATTAGTAGCATAAATCTGGAGAAAACTTGAAGCCATGAAATCTCTTCATGGATTTCATTCACAATGTAAGCTACAACCCATATTCCTGGAAGGTAAAAGGAAATTGTCAAGTTCAAAATGGTAGCCAATGAAACCAGAAGATGACTAATTATTTTTCTGAAAAATGATACTATCTCCTTTGATCATTAGAACAACTAAGTGCACGGATTTATAAGTATACAGACCTCCAATAGAATCCTTTTCCTTTTTTTTTTGGTGACGTGGAACCCCTGACCCCACTTAGTGGGGATAGTGTACGGCCCGGATACACAACCCCCCCACCCACAAGGACCATATATCAGGTAATCCCGGGGACTCGAACCTGGAACCTCCAGTTCCTGATCTGGGGAGCCTGCCAGATGAGCTAAACCGTGGGGTTGAATTCCACAACCCATAGGCTTGCTAGTAGAATCCATTTAACTTCCAAGAACATGAATTCTTCAACAATAAGTAAATGTGTTTATATTTAAGTGCCATGCGGCCCATGCCGGATAACATCCAATGGAGAGGATATTGGATGGGAAAAAGAAACAAATTATTTAAATAACCAGGATTATCCTTGCAATGATATTTTGAGGCCACATTCCATCCAAGTGGTACTCTATCCATGCAAGGCTCTGACCTATGCAGGCATGCACCATTTGTGAGTAGAGAAGTATGAATCCATTGTCCATAATAATGTTTCTAGCATAATTCCAGTATATATTACAGATAAAAGGTGACCGTAAAGCCCTGTAAGTACCCAAGTGACATACCAATGGAAACAGTTGAGACAAATATTCCCTGCATGAGGTCTTTGAGTTCGTGAAATCTGAACTTGATATGCCGAATGGTCCGTGCAATACCAACTAAGGCAGCAATATACAATGTGTGGAGGCATACAACCGGAATGACCCACCTAGTCCCCATGTGGCACCGAGGATTCAGAGGCTTCTTGATATGAAGAACTACAGGACAGGTGTCTTTTGTTAAAAACAAGCAATTTTCTGGAACACAAGCAAGAGGAAGGAAGAAAAGGGAACAAAGAAAAGAGAAAAAATAAAAAGGCAAAAATGAATAATGGTTACAAAGATACCACTAATTGGTGGAAATAATATGTATATAAGCCAGACTAGGGAAAGTATGAGTATACCAAAATACAAATCAGAGCACTGTGATATAGCGAGGAAACTTTTGTTTTAATAGCTTGCAAACAATATACAATCACATACATACAGTGTTGGAGAGAAAAAGAAAACAGCAAGCCTATGTTGTGTACATTCAGGTCAAATACTGTAAGTTGGACAAGAAAAGTATGGACGTCATCAAGAAATGAAGGATGGATATCAACCATTAATATATCTCCATCATAAAGAGAATTTCTACTCCTAGGGCTAGTTGATGTATCTACAATTTATTTAGCACTTGTGATAGAGGTAAATTAGGAAGGGTAAGGTACTAACTTTACATGATGACTTGACAACCAAAGAGGATGTGGATGGAGTTAATGGGAAATGATTTGAAACCTAATTGAGTTTTTACCTCATCTAAGCTGGCATCAGAAAGGACCAAAAAAAAAATCTAAATCATACTTTTATTGCAATCATAATCCAGCTTAAATTGGGTTTGGAGAATGAAGGGATTACAATGGATTGTAAAATGTCTAAAGAGTAAGAATGGTGAATGGCAGAAAGGAAGCAAAAAGAATATCAAGGACATACTGATAGCATTTGTACTTCAGGGAAGCATAAATTTACAGACAAAAACTTCAAAATTTTCATAAATAAACATTAGAAGCTGATGCTAGAAAATTGATATGCCTCTGGAAAGAACAAAATAAAGCTTATTTGATCAGAAATAAACCTGACTCCAGAAATCATTCCAAACTCATAAAATCTTACATGCAGCCTCAGAAATCCATGGCAAGAGAATCAAAGGAAGGAAGACATATGATCTGATTGGTGATAGACGCCGCCTGAAATATCAACAGCAAACAAGTGGAGCAAATATTACTAATCATACTGCAACTTTTGTAAGAAACTAATTTTTAAGGTTTTTTAGTTACTAATTATCAATACATTGTAATGACTTTCTTAGCCTTCTCAAGTATGTTAATTTCACAAATAACTTTAATTTTTTTTAACTATGTATCGTCTACTTTAATATATCATTGCCTTTCATAATTCTTTTTTCTTTGTCTTGCACTACTAAAAATCATTGATTTTTTCATACCTTTTCATGACTAAAATATCTTTTGATCCTTTTTTTTTCTTTCTATATTAACAATAAATTAAAGTGTCTACTTCTCATCATAGTGTTTAAACTCGGTATCGGATAAAGGATCGTCCCGGTCCGATACCGAGTTGGATCGGCAATCCAACTCGGGATCGACCGATCAAAACATGGCCAAATTTTTTATTTTTTTATTTAAAAAAAAAATCATAAAATTTTTAAGGGGTTTGGGAATTCCATATTGGATAGTTCGATCTGACTCGGTTTTGGACCGAGTCAGAGAACTTCAGCACTTTTCGGGATCGACTTGGGATCGTGACTCATCCCGAGTTGTATTGGCCGGTCCAACTTGGGATCAGCCGATATTTAACACTATGCTTATAATTCTTATAAAGGGTATCATAGAAATTTTAGTAGTTAACAAAGCTTTATGAACCCTATGGAATGGGACCCACAAATCTCATTATATATTATAAATTTCCGTTAACCTAATATCCTATGCAATATTTTTATTTAATAATATATTTAGGAATTAACAAATCATATTAAAAGGGACTAAAAGGAAGCTCAAAGCTTTTAATCTCACTTTGTCGGCACGAGAAGGGTGCAGAATTTTGACTTGTGAAGAATCTCGAGAAAAGTTTTGAAGGTTAAATACTTCCCTAATGGTTCTTTCCTATAAGCATCAATTAACCTAAGCAACATTATAGTTTCCCAGCTGGATCTAGGTATCGTTTCGCTTGGGCTTCTTTGAAAGAAAGAATACTTCTTATACCTGAAGGAGTACATTTGAAGGGAGCAAGCTTCTACAAGAAGGTCTAAGATGGCAAATAAGTGATGGAAATTCAGTTCCTATTTGCTCAGACAAATGGATACCAAAGCCTTCCACATTCAAGGTAATAACACATAATCCAGAACAAAATCGACGAATTGATCGATTCTAAATCAAAAAACCGGAAAAAGATTTTGATATTCCGATTGTTCAGACCAGAAGATGCAGAGAATATTTTGAACGAAGTGTGCAAGAATGGTTTGGAAGCATTCTAGAAAATCTTGCAGAACAACCAAATGCTCAAGAAATTCAACAGATATTTATTTGTACTTATTGGGCAATTTGGAAGAAACAAAATGGAAGAGTACTTGATCACAAACTCAGAGATTCACAGGAAATTAAATCCTTTGCAGAGGATCTACAAGAAGCCTATGTTGAAGCACAATATCCTCAGAATTTTCATACTCATAGATGGAATGGACTGATTATCCTTTTTGTCAAAATCAACTTTGAGGGGTGGTAATTGAGAATTAAGGAGTTGCTGGAATTGGGATTGTCATCCAAGATAATGAGGACCAATTCATACTTCATAGCAACCATGTCAAAGAAATGGTCATATCTGCATATAGGAGATTATATAGAAGCAATTGCTGGGTGGGAAAATTTAATGTTTGACCAACATTGGTATTCAAGATGTAGTGATGGAAGGGATTGTTTGGATATCATCTCCAAGCTGAGGATGAGAACTTCAGATCTGTCATATTTGAGCCATTTGATTGAAGATATTTATCAGTTGCTGACTTGGATTTAGAATGTTCAACCTGTCTCATGTTAAGAGGTAAAGGAACATGTTAGCGCATATTTTAGCTAGGGAGGCTCTTCCGTTTGAAAATTATCAGAGTTTATCCTCCAAGCGTTGATGAATGATGTAATTGAGTTATTGACGACCTAATGTAAGTATCATTTTCTATAAAAAATAAAAAAATTCAATATTATTAAATTAGTATTCTCTTTCTTTAGGGTCCTCTTTCTTTTAGAATCTTAATCAAAGTTTGAATTAAAATAACAAGACCAAAAAAAGGAAACCTACCATAATAAACAACTGTAATTTGTTATAATCTAACCCATAGGACCCACCTCACAAAGTGTGATAAAAGGGAAATTCTTAAAAAGGAAATATAATGGGACCCACCCCTTTCCTCCACACTGGTAGAGTCTTAGTTTTTTTATGAAGGTAAAGTTTAATTAAAAAACTCCATTTTATTTACTTCTAATTTTATCTAAAATTAAATAAAAACTACAATAACCTTTCTAAATAGCTCAAACTATAGAACTCTTTAGATAACTCACAGAATTCTAGTTATTTACTTATAATTTTGCCTACATTAAATAAACACTGTAATAGAACACTCTAATAACTCAAACAATAAAACTCTCCAAATAACCAACAGCCTTATTGTAATCCTTTGCTTAACGAACTCTTTAGTTTTAATTTCATTCAAAGAACTCTATTTATACTTATGAAATTCAACTCACCTCCATCAATGTTCTTTGCCACTAGCTTCAATCAAAATTCTACAATACTGTTGCTTTAATCAAAGTTCTGCACCACTAGCTTCAACTCAGTTTTCATCAATCATTACATCTTACAGTTACTCTGCCACCTTTTCCTTTAATTTTTTTATAATTAAAACTAATATTATTATTATTATTATCAGTAAGGTAAATTGTTTTATAATAGTAAATACCGGGAAACAGCTTTATTTTTTTTCATATTAGTTTGTTTTCAGCTTCTTGCAGTCACAGTGACTGATTCTACAGTTTAGTTTGCCATATATGAGTTAAGGGGGTTTTTTCATTCCAAATATGGAAATTTGTTGTTTAGGTAGTGCAGTGCGAATTAACAGAAGCTAATCAGATGGTTATAATTCATTGAATCATGGAATGTTTTTGCATGGAGAATCTCTCAAGTGGACAGAAGCTAATCAGATGGTTATAATTCATTGAATCATGGAATTGTTTTGCATGAAGAATCTCTCAAGTGGGCCCATTCATTGGTTGGCCATCATCTTCCATACAGTTAGACACCCACCAGATCTTTTTGGTGTTTAAGAACTCTTATTTGGGTTCTTAAGCCTCAAACTCTAGACGTTTCCTTTTGTTTATGCATTTGAACGTCCAGGTTTGCTTCAGATTGGTTCATCTTCTATTGTTCCAGGTCTCAAGTGTTTTTCTATTTTCATTTGTTTTCCCTTCATTTATTTTCCTTACAGTTAACAATGGGTACATGCTATTAGACTAAGAAGATATCTTTCTTTTCCTTCTTCAATTGCTTAGCAATTCCCAAAGCCTCTCATTTATATTAGGAGTAATCAGTAGCTTCTTAATACCTTTATGTATTGAGTATTAAAAACATCATAAAACCATTGGACAAGAGTACCAATACACACACAAAAAAAAATACTAAAAAAATTTACATCTATTTTTTTTATTTTACAGTTAGAATTATATATTTGCTTGAATTTCCTTACCTATGGTGTTTTCTTTTTCTACAAATTTATTTCTTTGTGTGTGCATAATTATAGCATGTGAATACCGAATAGTATACTATAGCAACAATCAATATATTGTTTCCATAAGAATGATCCACTGTTAGAGATCTCGTAAGAAAATAGTCAGGCAAAACACCAATAAATCCTAGGCAAGCGTTCGTTAAAAATACATATTGTACTAAAGGTGTATCATCTTCAGCAAAACCTAGACCTCGCAATTACTTATTATACATCAATCTTTTGCACTCGACTATACCAATAAAACCTAGATCTCACAATTACTAATTGTCCACCGATCTTTTGCACTCGACTATTCGATTGGTAGTCCACTTGGTTGGTGGAACACTTCGTAAAGTTCAGGCCAACCGGACACTCGTATCACCCAAATGTACCTTTCTCCCTCTTAACCTAGTTTTCCTTTTAATGCAGCTTATTTTCAGCTACACATACCAACGGGTGGCCAATAATTAAATATTTGAACGAGTTTGACCAAGTTTCGACTGACATATGTATCATGTCTCGGATCGAGCCAATCCCGAGTTGTATCAGACGATCCAACTTGGGATCGGCCAATCCTTTACACCATGTTAACAACTGTGATTGACTTACTTGACAAATATGTGATACAGATGGAATGCTTGTACTATGCGACAGCTCATCAGCAAACCAAAGCCAAATGGACCTTCAAACCAAACTGGAGATTAAAAAAAAATAAAAATTAGAAAATCTTCATGCAAACAAGTATTCGCTAAGAAACTAATGATATACTAATGGGAAATAGCAAAAAGACCCTAATAATCAAAATAAGTATAAAACCTGCCCAAATATAGCAAGACTGCCACCAATGCCTCTTTTTGAACCTCAGAAAATTCATGGACATCTGCATGTGTCATGGTACATTTCACTTTGTAACAACGAACACTACATAATTGCTGAAACGACTTTTGACAGATGATGATGCTATCAAAAAATGATAAAGAATAACCACACAATGAACACTCGTGCTCATCTTACCACCATTGACAGAAGAAGGTTAAAACTGGCAAAGGTTTGAATCATCAGAATCCAGAAGCCACTGCCCTTTGTACGAGGAACCTTGTGAACCATAAAGGGTAAGGTTGAACGGGTGAGAAGCCTGGAAGAAAAAATATACACATATATTAATGAAAAGTTTCAGCAGAAATTTTTCACAGTATTTCACAATCAAACGGAAGAACTATCTCGAAGAGTGAATTTAAAGCACTAAATTAGTTAAGATCTATAACTAAATTCATTTAACGAACATTAAATTCATTCGCAGTGTTGAAGCATCAGATGCCCCTGGAGTGTGATCCAACGATCTTACAAGCGTTCCGGGAAGATTCCAAATTATCATCTTGAGCTTAGTAAGCTGAATTTAATGGAATAACTTATGCTATCATCAACCAACTAACCAAAACTTGATGCACTCTATGTTCATATCAACCAAAACAAACCATCCAATTTACCAAAGGAACAAAAATAATAGAACATGAAATAATCAATGTAGTTCATGGAATTCCACTTAGAAAAAATCAACGACTTACCTGATCTAACTAAGAAAAAACCATAACACAGTTACAGATAAAAAGTCCAAAAGCAACACACACACACAAAAATTCAATGACTTACCTGATCTAACTAAGAAAAAACCCATAACAGTTAACAGATAAAAATTCTAAAAGCATGATAAACACACGCGCGCACACACACAGATAATCCTTGGCCACACTCTAATTCGTTGAGAAAAAGCGCGCACACACACACAGATAATCATATGCCCACACTAATTCGTTAAGAAAAAAACATTTAAAACTAATTTACACGGTAAGAACACTCCCCACTAGATGCTAATTACTCAACTCAAACAATCCGATCTAAGAACAACCCATTACCAAAATTTCACATACCAAATCAATGCTCCACCAATTCCACAACCCTTTTACTTCAATAAGAAAGCCAACATCATTAAGCCAAAAAAATAAATAAATAAATAAATAATAGAGGATCTATCCATCAAAATCAACATAAAACAATTACGCCCAAAAAAAATAAATAAATAAAATTTGAAGATTCCGTGCAGTTATGAAATGAAACCGAAAGGTATTGTTCTTAAAGAAGGTAAGAAAGACATACAGAATCATGGCGAGAGTAGATATGGCAACGGCGATGTAATCGCTGGGGCATCCTCCCCTAACGGCACGGCCTCGCATCCTCTACAGCTTAAGGGTTACAGCAATCCATACAGCACCGTTGGATTGCTGCCACGTGGGTTT
>JAUPMG010000002.1:14955857-14967367 GCA_031762675.1 Pachysandra terminalis | reverse complement strand
AGGAAGGAAGACATATGATCTGATTGGTGATAGACGCCGCCTGAAATATCAACAGCAAACAAGTGGAGCAAATATTAGTAATCATACTGCAACTTTTGTAAGAAACTAATTTCTAAGGTTTTTTAGTTACTAATTATCAATACTTTGTAATGACTTTCTTAGCCTTCTCAAGTATGTTAACTTCACAAATAACTTTAATTTTTTTACCTATGTATCTTCTACTTTAATATATCATTGCCTTTCATAATTCTTTTTTCTTTGTCTTGCACTAATAAAAATCATTGATTTTTCCATACCTTTTCATGACTAAAATATCTTTTGATCCTGTTTTTTCTTTCTATATTGACAATAAATTAAAGTGTCTATTTATAATTCTTATAAAGGGTATCATAGAAATTTTAGTAGTTAACAAAGCTCTATGAACCCTATCGAATGGGACCCACAAATCTCATTATACATTACAAATTTCCGTTCACCTAATATCCTATGCAATATTTTTATTTAATAATATATATAGGAATTAACAAATCATATTAAAAGGGTCCAACTAAAATACCTACTAAAAGGAAGCTCAAAGCTCTTAATCTCACTTTGTCGGCACGAGAAGGGTGCAGAATTTTGAATTGTGAAGAATCTCGAGTAGCAAAAGTTTTGAAGGTTAAATACTTCCCTAATGGTTCTCTCCTATAAGCATCAATTGACCTAAGCAACATTATAGTTTCCCAGCTGGATCTAGGTATCGTTTCACTTGGGCTTCTTTGAAAGAATATTTCTTATACCTGAAGGAGTACAGTTGAAGGGAGAAAGCTTCTACAAGAAAGTCTAAGATGGCAAATAAGTGATGGAAATTCAGTTCATATTTGGTCGGACAAATGGATACCAACGCCTTCTACATTCAAGGTAATAACACATAATCCAGAACAAAATTGACGAATTGATCGATTCTAAATCTAAAAACCGGAAAAAGATTTTGATATTCCGATTGTTCAGAGCAGAAGATGCAGAGAATATTTTGAACGAAGTGTGCAAGAATGGTTTGGAAGCATTCTTGCAAATCTTGCAGAACAACAAAATGCTCAAGAAATTCAACAGATATTTATTTGTACTTCTTGGGCAATTTGGAAGAAACAAAATGGAAGAGTACCTGATCACAAACTCAGAGATTCACAGGAAATTAAATCCTTTGCAGAGGATCTACAAGAAGCCTATGTTGAAGCACAATATCCTCAGAATTTTCATACTCATAGATGGAATGGACTGATTATCCTTTTTGTCAAAATCAACTTTGAGGGGTGGTAATTGAGAATTAAGGAGTTGCTGGAATTGGGATTGTCATCCAAGATAATGAGGACCAATTCATACTTCATAGCAACCATGTCAAAGAAATGGTCATATCTGCATATAGGAGATTATATAGAAGCAATTGCTGGGTAGGAAAATTTAATGTCTGACCAACATTGGTATTCAAGATGTAGGGATGGAAGGGATTCTTTGGATATCATCTCCCAACTGAGGAATGAGAACTTCATATCTGTCATATTTGAGCCATTTGATTGAAGATATTTGTCAGTTGCTGACTTGGATTTAGAATGTTCAACCTGTCTCATGTTAAGAGACTAAGGAACATACATGTTAACGCATATTTTAGCTAGGGAGCTTCTTCTGTTTGAGAATTATCAGAGTTTATCCTCCAAGCGTTGATGAATGATGTAACTGAGTTGTTGACTGCCTAATGTAAGTATCATCTTCTATAAAAAAAAAAAATAATAATAAATAAATAAATAATAATCAATATTATTAAATTATTATTCTCTTTCTTTAGGGTCCTCTTTCCTTTAGAATCTTAATCAAAGTATGAATTAAAATAACATAACAAGACCTAAAAAATTAAACCAACGATCTTAATTAAAGTATGAATTAAAATAACAAGACCTAAAAAAGGAAACCTACCATAATAAACAACTGTAATTTGTTATAAACTAACCCATAGGACCCACCTCACAGAGTATGATAAAAGGGAAATTCTGAAAAGGGAAATATAATGGGACCCACCTCTTTCCTCCACACTGGTAGAGTATTAGTTTTTTTATGAAGGTAAAGTCTAATTAAAAAATTCATTTTATTTACTTCTAATTTTATCTAAAATTAAATAGAAACTACAATAACCTTCCTAAATAGCTCAAACTATAATAGAACTCTTTAGATAACTCACAGAATTCTAGTTGTTTACTTATAATTTTGTCTACATTAAATGAACACTATTCAAACAATAAAACTCTCCAAATAACCAACAGCCTTATTATAATCCTTTCCTTAATGAACTTTTTAGTTTTAATTTCATTCAAAGACTTCTATTTATACCTATGAAATTCAACTCACCTCCATCAATGTTCTTTGCCACTAGCTTCAATCAAAATTCTACAATACTGTTGCTTTAATCAAAGTTCTGCACCACTAGCTTCAACTCAGTTTTCATCAATCTTTACATCTTACAGTTACTCTGCCACCTTTTCCTTTATTTTTTTTTAATAATTAAAACTATTATTATTATTATTATCAGTAAGGTAAATTGTTTTATAATAGTAAAGACCGGGAAACAGCTCTATTTTTTTTCCTATTAGTTTGTTTTCAGCTTCTTGCGGTCACAGTGACTGATTCTACAGTTTAGTTTGCCATATATGAGTTAAGGGGTTTTTTTCATTCCAGATATGGAGATTTGTTGTTTAGGTAGTGCAGTGCGAATTAACAGAAGCTAATCAGATGGTTATAATTCATTGAATCATGGAATTTTTTTGCATGGAGAATATCTCAAGTGGACAGAAGCTAATCAGATGGTTATAATTCACTGAATCATGGAATTTTTTTGCATGAAGAATCTCTCAAGTGGGACCATTCATTGGTTGGTTATCATCTTCCATACAGTTAGATGCCCACCAGATCTCTTTGGTGTTTAAGAACTCTTATTTAGCTTCTTAAGCCTCAAACTCTGGACGTTTCCTTTTGTTTATGCATTTGAACGTCCAGGTTTATTTCAGATTGGTTCATCTTCTATTGTTCCTGATCTCAAGTGTTTTTCTTTTTCATTTGCTTTCCCTTCATTTATTTTCCTTACGGTTAACAATGGGTACATACTATTAGACTAAGAAGATATCTTTCTTTTCCTTCTTCAATTGCTCAGCAATTCCCAAAGCCTCTAATTTATATTAGGAGTAATCAGTTGCTTCTTGATACCTTTATGTATTGAGTATTTAAAACATCGTAAAATTATTGGACAAGAGTACCAATACACACAAAAAAACAAAAAAAAAATACTATAAAAATTTACATCTATTTTTTTTTTTTTGTATTTTACAGTTAGAATTATATATTTGCTAGAATTTCCTTACCTTTGGTGTTTTCTTTTTCTACAAATTTATTTCTGTGTGTGCATAATTATCACATGTAACATGTGTATTATGAATACCAAATAGTATACTATAGCAACAATCAATTTATTGTTTCCATAAGAATGATCCATCGTGAGAGATCTCGTAAAAAAATAGTCAGGCAAAACACCAATAAATCCTAGGCAAATGTTCGCTAAAAGTACATATTGTACTAAAGGTGTATCATCTTCGGCAAAACCTAGACCTCACAATTACTAATTATACATCAATCTTTTGCACTAGACTATAACAATAAAACCTAGACCTGACAATTACTAATTGTCCGCCAATCTTTTGCACTCGACTATTTGATTGGTAGTCCACTTGGTGGGTGGAACATTTTGCAAAGTTCAGGCCAACCGGACACTCTTATCATCTAAATGTACCTTTCTCCCCCTTAACCTTGTTTTCTTTTTAATGCAGCTTATTTTCAGCTACACACATACCAACAGGTGGCCAATAATTAAACATTAAGAACAAACCAGACAGTAAAACCATATTGCTGTGTGATGACAGGGTTCATTAACAAAAAACAACTGTGATCAACTTACTTGACAAATATGTGATACAGATGGAATGCTTGTACTATGCGACAGCTCATCAGCAAACCAAAGCCAAGTGGACCTTCAAACCAAACTGGAGAATGGACAAAAAAAACATCAAATTAGGAAATCTTCAAACAAGACTAATGGGAAATAGCAACAAGACCCTAATAATCAAACAAGTATAGAACCTGCCCAAATATAGCAAGACTGCCACCAATGCCTCTTTTTGAACCCCAGAAAATTCATGGACATCTGCATGTGTCATGGTACATTTCACTTTGTAACAATGAACAATACATAGTTGCTGAAATGAGTTTTGAAAGATGATGATGCTACCAAAAAAAGATAAAGAAAAACCACACAATGAACACTCATGCTCGTATTACCACCATTGACAGAAGAAGGTTGAAACTGGCAAAGGTTTGAATCATCAGAATCCAGAAGCCACTGCCTTTTGTACGAGGAACCTTGTGAACCAGAAAAGGTAAGGTTGTATGGATGAGAAGCCTGGAAGAAAAAATATTTACATATATTAATAACAAGTTGCAGAAGAAATTTTCACAATCAAACAGATGAATCGATATCTCGAAAAGTGAATTTAAAGCACTAAAATAGTTAAGATCCAGAACTAAATTCATTTAAAGAGCATTAAATTCATTTGAAGTGTTGAAGCATCAGATGCCCTTGGAGTGTGATCCAACGGTCCTACAAATGCTATGGGAAGATTCTAAATTATCATCTTGAGCTTAGTAAGCTGAATTGGACAAAATAACGTATGCTATTATCAACCAACTAACCAAAACTTAATGAACTTAACAATACATTTGTTCTTCTATGCTCATACCAACCAAAACGAACCATCCAATTTACCAAAGGAACAGAAATAATAGAACATGTATAATCAATGTAGTTCATGGAATTCCACTAAGAAAAATTCAATATAACTTACCTGGTCTAACTAACAAAAAACTCATAACAGTTACAGATAAAAATTCTAAAAGCAATACACATCTACGCACGCACCCACACACACACACACACACACACACAACTAAGAAAAAACCCATAACAGTAACAGATAAAAATTCTAAAAGCACGCGCACACACACAGAGATAATCCTTGCCCACACTCTAATTCATTGAGAAAAAGCATTTAAAATTAATTTACATAGTAAGAACGCTCTCCACTATATGCTAATTACTCAACTCAAACAATCCGATCTAAGAACAACCCATTACCAAAATTTCATTCCAATTCATTGACACAGTAAGAACACTCTCTAATATAAGCTAATTACTCAATTCAAACAATCCGATCTAAGAACAACCCATTACCAAAATTCCATTCTAATTCGTTGAGAAAAAGCATTTAAAACTAATTTACACAGTAAGAACGCTCCCCACTAAAGCTAATTACTCAACTCAAAACAATCCGATCTAAGAACAACCCATTACCAAAATTCCACATAACAAATCAATTCTCCACCAAATCAACAACCCTTACACTTCAATAAGAAAACCAGCAAGCACACACACACACACTCGCTAATTTGTAGAGAAAAAAACATTTAAAACTAATTTAGATAATAAGAGCCACTAGATGCTAATTACTCAACTCAAACAATCCGATATAAGAACAACCCATTACCAAAACTCCACATAACAAATCAATTCTTCGCCAATCCGATAACCCTTTTACTTCAATAAGAAAACCATCATCATCAAGCCAAAAAAAAAAAAAAATAGAGGATCTATGTACGTTTCCATAGAGTACCCATCAAAATCAACATAAAACAATTACACCCCAAAAACTAAAAAAAGAAAATTGAAAGACTCCGTGCAGTTATGAAATGAAACCGAAAGGTATTGTTCTTGAAGAAAGTAAAAAGGACATACAGAATCATGGCGATAGCAGAAATGGCAACAGCGATGTAATCACTGGGGCATCCTCCCCTAACAGCACAGCCGGGCATCGTTGTTCGTCCGTACTACTACAACAACTACTACCTGATGCAGAGCAATTCAATAATAATCCCGATATCTTGTTGAGCTTCTCTGCTCCGACTTTTAACTTTGACTGTGGACTTCGGACCAGCTGGCTTCGTCCGTACTCGCCTTTGGACGAATAAAAAATAGAAACAGAGTCATGCTGTCGGGATCGGGGTCACTGCAACCTTGTGACCATCCAATCAAATTAAACAACGGAAATATAATGTTAAAAGAATTATAAAAAAAATAAAAAAATCCTAGAAATAAATAAATCTTGAAGAACTGAAGGCTAAACTCTTCATTACAAACTAATCTTTTTTAACAGGGTAAATTACATTCATACCCCCTTGGGTTTGGCATAATGGCACAAATACCCCCTCAAACCTCAGTCATCACAAACCCCGTCCATCAGTAACAGTCTAATGGAATATTTACTCTTTTATTTATAGCAGCATATTTTAAGTCCTCAAACCTAAAAAAAAAAAAACTACAGGGACCTACGGTAGGTTCCGCATGGGTGATCTACTCATTATTGAAACCTTATTCGCAAAGTATAGTCTTTTTCCTATTTTGATTATACATTTCTCCCCTGTTTCAAGGAAACAGAGCTGTAGTGAACAGAGCAGTGAAAAGCAAGGTTTCGTCTCTGCTTTTCCCTCAAAATTTTCAATGCCGTAAACCACTCTAACTGAGTTTCATACTCTACATCGCTCCTTCCATTAATGGAGACGGTAGCAATAGCAGCAGAGCCACCTCCAGAACTGTTTCCATGGCTCAAAACCCTGCCTCTAGCCCCAGAATACCACCCAACCTTAGCAGAATTCCAAGACCCAATCTCCTACATCCTCAAGATCGAAAAGGAAGTTTCAAAATATGGAATCTGCAAGATCGTTCCTCCTCTTCCACCTCTCCCGAAGAAAACCGTAATCACCAACCTAAATCGATCTCTGGCTGTTCGAAACCCTAATTCGAGCTGCAAATCTCCACCCAAATTCACTACCCGGCAGCAAAGGATCGGATTCTGCCCGCGAAAGCCTCGACCAGTTCAGAAGCCCGTGTGGCATAGTGGAGAAACATATACTCTTCAGCAATTCGAAGCGAAAGCAAAGCAGTTCGAGAAATCATACTTGAGGAGAATTGGGAAAAAGGGTTTGTCGGAACTGGAAATCGAAACCCTTTTCTGGAAAGCTTTTGCGGATAAACCCTTTACGGTGGAGTACGCGAATGACATGCCTGGGTCTGCATTCGCGCAGTTGAATGAGAAGAAATGGCGAAAAGCAGGGGAGGCAACGACGGTTGGGGAGACTGGATGGAACATGAGAGGAGTTTCGAGGGCAAAAGGGTCGTTGTTGAGGTTTATGAAGGAGGAGATACCTGGTGTGACTTCACCAATGATGTATATTGCTATGATGTTTAGCTGGTTTGCTTGGCATGTAGAGGATCATGACTTGCATAGTTTGAATTATTTGCATATGGGAGCGGGGAAGACTTGGTATGGAGTGCCGAGGGAAGCTGCGGTTGCGTTCGAGGAGGTGATCAGGGTGCATGGTTATGGAGGAGAGGTCAATCCTCTTGGTGAGTTGAGCTTCCCCTGTTTCTTGCTTTAATGTATTTTTCCTTTCATTCTTTACTTTCTGTTTTCTTTTTCCTATTTTGTTGGGAAACATTATTTTTCGTCGGTTGAATGATTCGTTTCTTCATAGTCTATAGTGTTCATATATGCATATGATTTTAACATTCCCACTGTGGATCTATGAATAAAGTTGTTTTGAAGTTTTGAGAAGGATGAATTGGAGCTATGGATACTTAGGGTAGAGCAGGAGTTTAGTACAACACTAAAATCACAGTTGGGGTATGGTGGGATGCATAGTGTTAAAGTATCGGACAATCCCGAGTCGGATCAACCGATACAACTTGGGTCATTTCAGGATGAGTCACGATCCCAAGTGGATCACGAAAATTGCTAAAGTTCTTTGACTCGGTCCGAAACCAAGTCAGATTGCCCGATCCAGACGATCTGACTTGGTTTCGGACGAGTCAGATCGGACGATCCACAATGGATCATTCGACACCCCTAAAGAATTTTATGATTTTAAAAAAAATAAAAAAATTGGGGTCATGTTTGGATCGGCCAATCCAACTCGGTATTGGACCTGGACAGTCCCCGATCCAATAACGAGTTTAAACACTATAGTGGGATGGTAGAGTTGGAGTTTTGCTCTCTGGGGCTCATAGGTAAAGAAAATACGCCCCTGTATCACCAGCACCTTTTATACAGCGGTAGAGATTACAGTTAGGAATTGATTTTAGAGGATTGAGAGAGAGAGAGAGAGAGAGAGAGAGAGAGAGGAATTCCCAACCGTTGTCCTCAAGGAATCAATGGAGGATGCTCCTGGAGGTTCGGTATAGATATTTTGATTATGAGGATATTGTTCTCTGTTTGTTTTTGTTGCTCCCTTTCCCCTGTATATGATCCCCGTTGTATAGTTTGATCACCAGTTTGTTAATTGGTTCCTGCACCCTCCCCTGTTTTCTTCATCATGTTGTTTGTTTCTTGGTGTATCACTTTGATTTTTATTATGGTTGCTTAATGGTGGTTGTAAATGTTCTAAAGAGGCAAATAACTCATCAAATAACTTGGGTTTTTATGCTTATAGAAGACATTGCGTTAAATACATTACAAATTTTCTTTAAATATCACTATTATTATTATTATTTTATTTTTATTTTTTTATCTTGTTTACTTTGTGGCAGTTACTTTTTCTATCCTTGGTGAGAAGACCACAGTCATGTCGCCTGAAGTTCTTATTAGTGCAAGGATTCCATGCTGCAGGTTACCTTTTATCATCGTCACTTTCAGTACTACCTCAATCAGCTTCTGATTGTTTATATTGGCAGTTTGCACAAAAACTGATTGTTTTGGATAGTTGCTACAGTTTCTTAATCCATTTCTTGTCAAATCAGATTGGTACAAAATGCGGGTGAGTTTGTTGTCACGTTTCCAAGAGCCTATCATTGTGGCTTCAGTCATGGTGAGATATCTTTCAGTCGAACCATTTGTCATTCATTTAGACCAAAGAAATAAGTTAATTATCTAGGCTAATTGGACTTCAAATTGCTTATCGTTTGGCTCTTTATATTAAGTTAATGTGTTGTGAGGAGTTGGGACTTTCAGAATTGGGATTTTGAGGACTGTCAAACCTTGAGTGCTTTCTAGCTCCAACATTTCTATCATTAGTGGAAGTATTGATTATATATTTTTTGTTATGCCTCTTAATGCACTGCAGATTTCTCCTGATCACTTAATTGTGTGTTACTGGTGCTTTGGGACTTGGTAACGATTCAGTATTCCCATCTTTAGTTAGAGAAACATTTTAGGGCGTTCCATTTATTCTTAGGTGCTTTCTTATAATTATCAATGGAAGATGTCAGATTTCCTTAAATGCCTAGAAAATTTCTAGTGCTGCTCTAGTACAACTTAAATTTGTTTTATTAAGATTGAAAATCTTTATACATTCATTTGCTTTTGCGTTGTAGGATTTAATTGTGGGGAGGCAGCAAATATTGCGACACCCGAATGGTTGCGGGTTGCAAAAGAAGCTGCAATCCGTAGGGCTTCAATCAATTATCCTCCAATGGTGTCTCATTTTCAGTTGCTCTATGCGCTTGCACTGACATTATGTTCGAGGTTTTGTCCTTTCACCACTGGGAAGCATTTTTGCAGTATAATTGATTAGATTTTTCCTCCAGTTTCCTTCTTCTAGACTAGCCATACCGGAATGTCTGTTCTAAGCTGCAAGGGCCCATTTAGTGTTGGAAATGATTGTTTTTTGTCTGTATTCCTATTTGATGAAATAATTGAAGTATAAAGTTTTTACGTTTTATTGTCTTCGGAGATTTGAATGAAAAAAGCAAAGTTTCTTTCTATCGGAAGAACACAAAAGCAGAAAAAAGGAGATTAAATTAGTTGTCATCTATGTTATTTTGTCGCACTAAAATGAATATAGGATTACAATTAAGTTGGTGATAAATTCTGTTCTTTTATTGATTGTTTCATTTTCTTTCTGCAGGTTGCCAGCGAGCATGGATATGGAACCACGGAGCTCGCGGTTAAAGGACAAGAAGAGGGGTGAAGCAGAAACTATGGTTAAAGAGCTTTTTGTGCAGAATGTAATACAAAATAATGACCTGCTTCATGTTCTTGGGAGAGGATCTTCTTGCATTCTTCTTCCTCAGAATTCTTCAGGCATTTCCGTCCGTTCCAAATTACATGTTAGATCCCAATTTAATGCGAGGCACGGGTTTTCACTTGGTTTATGCAGTTCCGAGAAAGCAATAGAATCCTCAAGGGGTTTTCTTTCCAACGATACAAGGCAAGACCAGGACCCCAAGCATTTGAGTAGTTTTAGTTCAGTGAAAGAAACATCTGCTGTGTATGAACGCAACATGCTTCTTTTTGGAAATGCTAATTTATGCAGTTCTACAACAGAGATACACGGCACTCGCACTGAAAGTGAAAGTAACTCTCATTGTGACGAATTGTTAGATCAGGGACTGTTTTCATGTGTCACGTGTGGGATATTGGGCTTTGGCTGTGTTGCTGTCATTCAACCAAAAGCAGCAGCTTCACATTACCTCATGTCTGCTGATTGTAGCTTCTTTAATGATTCAATTGTTGGTTCAGGAGTAAACAGTGATAGACACAATGCTGCTAGTGGGAATATGAATATTGTCGATTGGAATTCCTGCTCAGGTAGGCCCCAGGTTTTATCAGGATCAACTGATCAAGCACCTGAATTCAAGGTTTTAAATTTCAATATCACCAGACATTTTAACCGATTTTTTCTGGCGATATTTCACCAACCTGGTGGAATATTTTCCTAGGTTGGAGAACTATTGGGAAATATTTCGCTATATTTCACCGAAATTTTGACAAAATGGGGGAAAAGCGAATTCTCTCTACATTTTGTTTCGATGGGGACCATTTTGGCGCAATTTAAAACCTTGCCTGAATTATGTGCAACCTGAATCCTTTCAGTTGTTTGTGTTGCAACAGTTTTGATTTAACTCAAATCTGTTTGATGCATCGCTCCAATTTTTTTTGGTGCAGATTCTGATTGTGAACCTGCTTGCCCTAGCAACGGACGGATGACGAAGAGCATTGAAGATGGTTTGTATGATGTCCCAGTCCAATCTGATGATTACCAAGTCCAAGTGGCAGATCGAAGTATCAAGATTCCTTCAGATACTGAAGCACAGAAACACATTTCCTCTCTTCACCTATTAGCGTTTGCTTATGGAGATCCATCAGACTCTGAAGAAGATGGCACACACCATAGTGATGCCGAGAGGGAAAGGATTGATTGTGGTCATGCAGATTATTCTATACCTTCTAATTCCTCATCTGCTGTTTCGAATTGCTCCTCGGTCGCCTCTTTTTCTGAAACAACCAAGTTTGGCAATGCTGAAGTATCAGTAGATAACACAAACATATCTGTTATGCAGAGATCTGTCGAAAATTCTTGTAGAATGCATATATTTTGTCTTGAAC
>JAUPMG010000002.1:14927743-14955757 GCA_031762675.1 Pachysandra terminalis | reverse complement strand
TGAGGTACCCACGTGGCAGCAATCCAACGGTGCTGTATGGATTGCTGTAACCCTTAAGCTGTAGAGGATGCGAGCCCGAACGGCACAGCCTGGCATCGTTGATTGGGTGTTTCGTCCGTACTCGTACTACAACTTTGACTGTGGACTTCAGACCAGCCGGTTTAGGTAAGCTTGGCTTCGTCCGTACCCAAGTCACTTAACGCCGTGTGGGTGCGGGTGCGGGAGCGAGAGCGTGAAAATAACTTGTGGTCGAAAGCGTCTTAAAGTCACTTTAACGCAGCGGTGAGAGAGCCGGAGCGTCAAACTTGAAAATAATTTTTGGTTCAAAGCTCTTGTTATATACATTTAAACTAAATATATTTAGTGTATAAAGATATTTTTATTTTTATTTTTATGTTCAATTATATATATATATATATATATATATATACTAGTAATAATGTACGTGCGTTGCACGTGAATTGAAGAATTGTAATTAAGAATTTTTATTTTAAAATCAATAATAAGTTCAATAGATAAAATAAAAATATCTTTTAATTATAAAATATCTAAAAATCAAAACCAAGAATAAATAAGTGTGGCTAACACAGGTATGTTTGTCATAAAAATGAAATTTAAAAAATCAATTTTTATTTTTAACTAAATTTTTTATGAAAAAGACAATAAAACAATTATTTAAATTTATATTAATTAAGTAGATGCTAATCAATCTCAAAAAAAAATTTAATAAATAACTATAAATAATAAAATAGTAAAAGTGAGGGAATCAAAATTCAATAACTCGAAAAGTCTTAAAAATTCTTTCAACTTTTATAAGTAGTATGATAGATTTGAAACTATTATTTGGTTTACTTTATAAATATTTGATTGACTTAATTGTTTTTAACTTTTATTTGAAAGCTTTTAGAATCTTATTTATGTTATATGGATTTTTAGTTTATAATATAGTAGTTGTTGCCAGTAAAGATGGGTATTCATAATCGGTTGTCTATCACACTTCAGGGATATATAACACTAATACCATCTACTCAGACCGATATGGTTATATTGATCTGTGTGATGATATATTTGTTGGGATTCCATCAGATGAATGGTTGTCCATCACACTACTGCAGATGTTGATTCATATATTCTCGCTCTTTTTATTAGCTTAATAGAATTGTTTTATAAAATGCTATTTTGCTTTTACAAGTAAGAGAAGTCTACTACGCCGACCTCGGCATAATACCAACCATTCTTAACGGTTGAGATTTTATATGTAAAAAAAATCGATGGCTTAAATAAAGTTTTGTACTAGGTAGATGAGAAAATGTCGGTACTGTAGACTAACTCTTACAAGTAATATAATTATGTCCAAATTAGGTGCAATGACAATGGATAGTAGTTTATGTGTTTCTGTATCTCACTAAAAAGTTGTAATTCATATCCATCCCTATATCAATAACAAAGTCTGCATGTCGAGGCAACTGCAAATGCTATGCTAGGTTTTGACTTATAATATATATCTCAAGCATTAATTGATTTAAAAGAATAACAAAATTCATAGAAATTTTTTGAACCGTCTGATGCCCATATATTTTGATTACTGTAACTTTTCCATTAAACTATTTCCAAAATAATATCTACAACCAATTAAAGAACAAGAACAAGAACGTCTGCAATAATTAACTACCCATCACAATCTTATGGATTTTTCCCATTAAAGGAAAGAAAAAATAATTAACATAATTAGTTTTTCTTCAACAATCGTATGGAATTTTTCCATTAAAGAAAAAAAATCTACTAAAGAAAAGAAACAACAATTAACATGAAGTGTTTTTCTTCAACAATTTTTTAGAAATTTCCCATTAAAGAAAAAAAAATCAATAAAAGAAAATAAAAAAGCAATTAACAGGAAGGGTTTTCTTCAACAATCTTACAGAAAATTTCCATTAAGGGAAAAAAAAAATAACCTTTAACATGAAGTGTATTGTGTCCACTTTCCTCTTCCGATGTCATTGAAAATCCCACTGGTACTGCTTCAGGATCTTCTCTTCATCCTCTGGTAAAATCCTTCTTGATATCGAATATGTTGCATATGTCATATGGTGTCTTAATCATTTTCACCACAGTTTCACATGCATGTCATAACGAGCATGTCCTTGATGCACTCATAGTCCCCACTCTTATCTTTCTTCTCATATCTTAGCATGTCTACCAATTTGACCATCACCACTATTAAATAGGATTTTCTATAAAAATAAGAGAGAAAGCAAAAACCAGGCCATCAAAACTAGTGAGGCAGATCAAATCATCAGAATTATCTTTAGCCTTTCTCCCTTTCACTTTTAAAAAGCTTAATAGGAAGCATTACTGAAATAAATCAGAAAATAAAATAGGACATGGTTTACATGGCCATGAAACCATTCCGAAAGTGTTTATGTTTGTGTTCTTGATCATATAAGTGATGGACATTGTTTACAACAGCTTTTTCACCTGGCAAAAAGTACCAATATCAATGTCAGCAAATAAAAAATGAGCCCATTTTGCCCAAACACATACCGTTTTCCAAGATGATCAGTTTAAAATTATTGAATAATCCTCTCAATTTATAGACAAAGATCAAATCTAATTTATATTTAATTGAAAAAGGAAAAATGTGATAGAGCCTCACCTGGTTAGCATATCACATCGACCCAATCACTTTATCCCACTTCTTGAATCAAATTTATAAGTGATCGACCGGCATGATGTCCGCATCCTACTTCTTGAGTTTGTCTTTCTGGACTCTTGAACCCTCATCGTCCTCACTCCTAAAAGCCTCCCCATACTTCTTACAGTACTAGATCACCTTTGCCAAAGTTTCGGCATTCACGTTCGACAACAAGAGTTCGTTAGCGGAGGAAACGACGATCTTGATCATCTGAGATTGAAAAGCCACGGCTTCCTCCACTTTGAAATCTAACTACATCTTAGCTTGTAATCATTGCTATGTTTATTAAGAAGAAGAAGAAGCGCAAGTGTCTCGTTGCTATCTTTATTGAGAAGAAGAAGTGCAAGGATCTCGTTAGAAAAACTTAAAGAATATTATTAATTATTTAGAGAGTCAGTTAAGCTTTCAAGATAATGAATATTAATTAGTAGGTCCCACATAAAATTTGTATACCTGAAATAACCTTCTATCCATGAAAAGATCTACTCATATTTCAGTGTTAATAACATGTATGTGAAAGGGTATTTTTGTAAAGAAAATGATATTTAAAAAATTAAAGTCTTTCTAACTATATTTTTTAAGTAAAAAGACAATAAAACCATTATACAACATTATATTACTCAAATAATTGTTAGGCAATGTCAAAAAATATTATATTTTCAAAGGATAAGATTGTAAAATTGAAACAAAAAAAAATTCAATAACTCAAAACCTTAAAAATTGTTTCAACTTTTATAAGTAGTATGACATGATCCATAAAATGTCTCAATTTAACCTTCTATTAATTTCATTTAATATTTTTTTAGAATAAAACTCATATAT
Organism: Pachysandra terminalis; assembly: GCA_031762675.1. Classification (NCBI taxonomy): domain Eukaryota; kingdom Viridiplantae; phylum Streptophyta; class Magnoliopsida; order Buxales; family Buxaceae; genus Pachysandra; species Pachysandra terminalis. Next base: position 14,952,243 of record JAUPMG010000002.1, on the reverse strand, counting down.
TTTTATAATTGTATAAAACCTCCAAAAATTTATAAGAAAACCTATGTTTTTTAAAATAAAACTTGTGTATTTTTATAAACCCCCAAAATTTAAAAAAAAAAAAAACAAAAAGCTTTTTATGTTTTTATGCCAATCCGCATATTTCAAAAATCAAATCCGTAGATTAGAAGCATTCTGGCGCTCATAACACGAATCGTGTGACTTAAGTCCGTACTCATCTTCGGACCAATTGGACCACAAAGCTTACGAATAGAAAGTAGAAACAGAGTCGTGCTGTCGGGACCAATGTCACTGCAGTCTTGTGACCATCCAATCAAATGTAAACAACAGAAATAAAATGTTAAAAGAACTCTAGAAAAAAGATCATAGAAAGAAATAAATCTTAAAGATTAGCGCATTCCCATTAAAAGAAAAAAAACATCTACTTTTAAAAATTTAAGATTTTTTTTTTTATAAAGGAATTGATTAATCATGTTTTTGGTTCATGCATTGGTAGACAATTCTTTGTGCAAATGATCTTGAAAAAAAAATTCTATGCCTGAGTGGAGTAATACTCCACTCAATTATTTTCTGTCACGTATCAATCTAAAAATTCTTAATTGGCTTCCACCTTAATCGGAGAATTTTCTGCCAATTGTCTATGCAGTAGAAAATAACCCGGTGGGATAACCGGGCATAGATTTTTTTTCCAACGATCACAAGTCGTTGGATTAAATATGATTATTGACTCTCTAACTTATGGATGGACAATATCAATTTTTCAAAAAATTATTTTAATAATAAAAATATATTAAGAAAAATAAAAACATAATATAAACTAACAGATTGCATATGTAGTACTGCATATCAATACACATTATTTTGTGAGAACAATCATAATAACTGAATAACTGTATTCTTTTAGAATAAACCAAAAGACTATATTACTCTTGATTAGATTAGATATTTTATTATATCAAAGGTCAAATTTAAAAAAAAATTAAAATAAATTGACACACTTCCGATGTGCCCTTTCCCTTAATAGTTAGTATAGATTATAAATAAAAGATGACCTCTAAAGTCTAAAACCCTAAAAAGAGAAAGATGAATTCTAAACCTATAAGACAAAGATGGATCTTATGATCTTAAAAGAATTGGATAAATCTCAAAAAAAAAAAAAATATTCCTATGCTCTTAAAATCCTAAACAAATTACCCTAAATCCTAGGCTTTTAAATCCTGAAGGCTCAAAACTAAGAAAAAAAAAAAACATTTCATACACTACCAGGACCTACGGTAGGTCCCGCGTGGTTGATCTACTCATTGCGGAAACCTTATTCGCAGTATAATACTAGCAGCCAGCTTGTGCGATACACAGGCACAAAATGTAAATTGACAAAATAAAATAGAAAAAAAAAATGTTAGGATCAGGGTCTCTATACTTTTGTTATACACTTTTATGATAAAATTGCTCTCCTACACATATTTGATAGAATTAATAAAATGTTTTGGCTTTGTTATAAATGCTACTAATCAATATCTGAGAACGAACGTTTGATTTTACCTATTTGCCCAATACTTTGTTATAACCTACCAATAGTTGCCTAAACTTGATTATGTACCTTAAAGCCAAGACGGTTTCCTTCAGCTTGATGTTTTTCTTGTATGCATTACAACTTATCATCATATGTCCTTGTATTCATAGATCAGGCTATTCCCAGTAAACGTCGACCCAATAATATGGGGTTGAGCATGTAATACGGGTTTGCCTCAATAAGATTCGGACTGGGACTTGGATCATTGAGGTTTGGTTCAACCAATTCAGATCATGATGTGAGTATAACACAGTATTCAATATTAGGTGGGGATTCGCAAGGAATGAAAGTTTTGGGAGTTCTGGTTCTGGTCATTGATTATTTTAGAAAAAATATTTTAAAAAATAGGTTTTAGTCCCATTGTTTTCTGCTTCAGTGTCAGTTGTGATCAAAAAAGTATTATTGCAATTGATTCCCTCCCATGTTTCACTGCTCTTTGACTGTCATATTATAGCCACTACTCCCTCTCTCAGTGTCATCGTTTCTAGTCAAAAAAGAGATTAGCTTTTATTATTTTGGCTTTCAAAAAAAAAAGAAGGAAATAAAGAGAACAACTTTTCCAGCTTATTAGATTGGGCCAGCAATACCATCTCTTTTTATTTTTTATTTCTCCTTAAATCATCCAATGTGGTGTGGGGCATCAGACAATTTGCATTTCATTTGCATCATGTGTGTAAACCATTTTATTGAGGCCGTTGGGTATTAGCTTTGTCTATGCATCTTGACCTCTTCAAAATCCATTAAGCAAAAAATCAGAATTTTGGAAATGCACCATTTGTAAGCAATTTCATCAAAAGCTAATAGCAAAAGGACATCTGTTTTGACCCATCTTTTTGCTACCATCAATCAAAATTTCAATCCACTTCCTCCTAGATTGTAATGTGAATTCATAACCCATCAGAGATTCTTTTACTACAGACTAATAAAAAGAACATAAAATGTCATAACACTTGATCTCGTACCATGAACCTACATCGGTTCTCGAACTCAACTTCACCATCCCAATTTCCAAATCATCCTGAAACTCTTCTTCCTCATCCTCTCCTCTACAATCATATTAATAATAATAATAATAATAAGCAAAAATAAATTAAACCCATTAGACACACTTCATCAAGAACAGTGATGGTTTCGATTTGTTTACGAAAATCTGATTCAAATCCAAAACTGGAGATATCTTGGAAGCAAGATCATGAGAAAACAAAAATAAATAAGAATTAAATATAAAAGAGAAAATAGTGCTTTTGATTGATTGGTGAGTTTTTCAAATTTGTAAAAATTTTGAGAATTGTTTTATTTGAAAATATTTTAAATAAAATAGAAAAAGTTTTTCTTTCTCAGTTTTTTTTTTTTGACTTAAATTGTTCAAAATAGGACTACACTAACTTCAAGTGCACTTCACATCAATGAAAAGTAATATTTTGTCATGTGAAATAACAAAGGCTTTTTTTTAATGAACTGTAAGGTCACACTATCCAACATGAACAAAACTGAATGATGAAAAAACGAAAAGTTGATTTCAAATCGCAAAGTCCTTAATATGTGAAAAGGCAATGAATATAATTCTCCGACAAACTTACCTATTGTTTACTTGAAATCAAAATTGTAAAACTCGGAAACCATAAAAATTTAGAATATGTCGAGAGTTTCTAAATTTTGGATACTAATGGCATAATTTTGACAAAGAGAAAAAAATTAATATTACAGAACAATTCAATCATTTTCACAATCATATATGATCAATCTCCCATGCACACATGCGCGCACACAATTATCAATGACCAATCCCCCCCCCTACTACTACCACTACTAATAACTAATTATAGCAATGATACCCAATTCAATGATCAAGACTGTAGAACTACACAATTAAAGAATAGAAACGCAAGCACGGATTAAATTCCATCAAAAGAAGGGGAAAATAGTATTGAGATTACCATAATCTAGTGATACCGGGAAATCAATCCAACATTGCGGCTACATCAACATCTTCTGAACAAATTCCAAAACTCCCTCTGTAAATCCCACAGTGCCATCTCCAAAATCCTCTATTGACGACTCATCTTCATCTTTTCCACCATCATCTTCCTTCTGAAATTGAAGTATACTCGAAGCTAACCTAGATAACTCACTAACAGCCTTGTTCATGGAAATGATGGAAAGCCCCGACTTGAAGCTACCACCAATCTTAGCAAAATCATTCCGAACGCCGATAAGAGTTCATGAAGAAGAAGAAGAATCTGAAGAATCGCCGAAATGAGAAGCTGTTACAGGCGACGGTGCAAGAAAAGAAGCTACGCCTAGTAGTTGCCGGCTGATCATTCTGCCAAACTACGATAAGTCCTCTTTTACTCCTCCTACTTCTTTATCTTCTTCTTCTATTACTTTTTCCTCTCCTTAGATGAATTCTCTTTATCTGATTGTTGGGATTTGAATGGATTTGAAATAGAAATTGAGACTAGTGTTGTCATGAGGAAGAGGGTAAAATTGTGATTGATTTGAAGTGCCTTGAAGGTAATTAAGTTTGTTGCATTGTAAAATTAAAATATGTCTAATTTGGAAAACATCATGGCCGATTGAAAGAGAGTGGGCTTACAATTTTTTATTTTTTCTTTGAAAAAAGTCTTGACCGATTGAAAAACATCTCTTTTTTAATGATTTTTTTTGATCGCTGAAAAAAAAAAGGAAAAAAAATAAAAGAAGGAAAGTCTTACTTGGACATTTTTGATTGGTTGAAGAGTTTTTATAATTTTATAAAAATTTTAAATTCTAGAAATTGAGAAGTGAGGGAGGGAATGCCAGATTTTTCCAATTTTGATACTACATTTCTCCCCTGTTTCGAGAGAAACAGAGCAGTGAAAGTAGGGTTTCGTCTCTTCTTATCCCTCAAAATTTTCAATGGTGTGAAGCACTGTAAGTGAGATACCTACTCTTCATCTTTCCTTCCATTAATGGCAGCAGTAGCAATAGCAACAGATCCACATCCAGAAGTGTTGTCATGGCTCAAAACCTTGCCTTTAGGCACAGAATACCACCCAACCTTAGCAGAATTCCAAGACCCAATCTCCTACATCCTCAAGATCGAGAAGGAAGTTTCCGAATACGGTATCTGCAAGATCGTTCCTCCTCTTCCACCTCTCCCGAAGAAAACCGCAATCACCAACCTAAATCGCTCTCTGGCTGCTCGAAATCCTAATTCTAGCTCTAAATCTCCACCAAATTTCACAGCCCGGCAACAAAGAATCGGATTTTGCCCGCGAAAGCCTGGACCAGTTCAGAAGCCCGTGTGGCACAGTGGAGAAACCTACACTCTTCAGCAATTCGAAGCGAAAGCAAAGCAATTCAAGAAATCATACTTGAGGAGAATCGGGAAAAAGGAGTTGTCGGAACTGGAAATCGAAACCCTTTTCTGGAAAGCTTTTGCAGATAAACCCTTTTCGGTGGAGTACGCGAATGATATGCCTGGGTTTGCATTTGCTCCATTGAATAAGAAGAAATGGCGGGAAACAGGGGAGGCAACGACGATTGGGGAGACTGGATGGAATATGAGAGGAGTTTCGAGGGCAAAAGGGTCGTTGTTGAGGTATATGAAGGAGGAGATACCTGGTGTGACTTCACCAATGATGTATATTGCTATGATGTTTAGTTGGTTTGCTTGGCATGTGGAGGATCATGACTTTCATAGTTTGAATTATTTGCATATGGGAGCAGGGAAGACTTCGTATGGTGTGCCGAGGGAAGCTGCGGTTGCGTTCGAGGAGGTGATCAGGGTGCATGGTTATGGAGGAGAGGTCAATTCTCTCGGTGAGTTGAGCTCAGTACTACATGAAACTGAAGAAAAAAAAGTTTGAGCATTCCCTGTTTATTGGTTTAATGTGTTTTTCCTTTCATTCTTCACTTTCAGTTTTGTTTTTCTTAGTTTGTTGGGAAACATTCGTTTTCGTCAATTGAATGATTCGTTACTTCACAGTCTATAGTTTTCATTTATGCATGCATTTTAACATTCCCACTGGGGATCTACGAGTAAAGTTGTTGTGAAGTTTTGAGCAGGGTTTTAAATTTCGATATCGTCAGACATTTTGCCAGATTTTCTGGCAAAATTCAGGTGATATTTCGCCGACCTGGCAGAATATTTCATCAGGATGGAGAAATATTGGGGAAATGTATAGAAAAAAAGGAATTTTAATTCCAAATTTTTTGTAGGGTTTAAATGAGATTAAAATACACCTAAAAACCTAAAATGTGAAAAAAAAAAAAGTATGCATACATATACATTAACACATAGTTAGGCAAGTATGGATGCACGCAATCGCGCACCTTGTGAGGAAAAAAATAAAGTTTACATCTAAATGATTCAATTATAAACAAAAAAGAAGTCAAAACATGACAAAATGGAAGTAAATTGCATATATATACTCTAATTAATGTGACCCTATTTAATCAAGTTTAAGTGATCAATATAGACCAAGCGACAAACCGCCAACCATGCATGTATATAGAATGGAAATTAAAATAAAAAGTCTAAAATGTCAATGGGGGAAGTCAGTGAATTTCATTAATTCGCTATATTTCGTCAAAATTTCGCTATATTTCGCCGAAATTTCGACAAAATGGAAGATGCTCCTGGAGGTTTGGTATAGATATTTTGATCATGAGGATATTGTTCTCTGTTTGTTTTTGTTGTCCCCTTTCCCCTGTTTATGAGCTCTGTTGTATGGTTTGAGTTTGTTAACTTATTCCTGCATCCTCCCTGTTTTCTTTATCATGTTGTTTGTTTCTTGGGTATCACTTTGATTTTTAGTATGCTTGCTCAATGTTGGTTGTAAATGTTCCTATTCCATTAAAGAGGAAAAGAACTCATCAAATAACTTGGTTTTTTAGGCTTATAGAAAATAATGCGTTAAATACATCTCAAGTTTTCTTTAAAATATCATTATTATTATTATTATTATTTTTATATTGTTTACTTTGTGGCAGTTACTTTTTCTATCCTTGGTGAGAAGACCACAGTCATGTCGCCTGAAGTTCTTATTACTGCAAGGATTCCATGCTGCAGGTTACCTTTTATTTCCGTCACTTTCAGTACCTCAATCAGCTTTGATTGCACAAAAACTTAGTGTTTTGGATAGTGGCTGCAGTTTCTTAATTCATTTCTTTTCGAATCAGATTGGTACAAAATGCGGGTGAGTTTGTTGTCACGTTCCCAAGAGCCTATCATTGTGGCTTCAGTCATGGTGAGATATCTTTCAATTGAACCATTTTTCATTCATTTAAACCAAAGAAATAAGTTAATTATCTAGGCTATTAGGACGTTAAATGCCTTATCGTTTAGCTTATTATATTAAGTTAATATGTTGTGAGGAGTTGGGATTTTGAGGACTGTCAAACCTTGAGCCCTAGTACAACTTAAATTTGTTTTATTTAGATTGGAAATGTTTATACATTCATTTGCTTTTGCGTTGTAGGATTTAATTGTGGGGAGGCAGCAAATATTGCGACACCCGAATGGTTGCGGGTTGCAAAAGAAGCTGCAATCCGTAGGGCTTCAATCAATTATCCTCCAATGGTATCTCATTTTCAGTTGCTCTATGTGCTTGCACTGACATTATGTTTGAGGTTTGTCCTTTCGCCAATGGGAAGCATTTTTCGCCGCAGTATAATTGATTAGATTTTTTTTCTCCAGTTTCCTTCTTTTATACTAGCGATATTCGTTATACATTCTGAAAATGTAACAAACATTGAATTCAGTGCTTCTAGGATTACAAATAAGTTGGTCATAAATTCTGTACTCTTATGGATTGTTTCATTTTCTTTTTGCAGGTTGCCTGTGAGCATGGGTATGGAACCACGGAGCTCTCGGTTAAAGGACAAGAAGAAGAGGAGTGAAGCAGAAACTATGGTTAAAGAGCTTTTTGTGCAGAATGTAATACAAAATAATGACCTGCTTCGTGTTCTTGGGAGAGGATCTTCTCGCATTCTTCTTCCTCAGAATTCTTCAGGCATTTCTGTCCGTTCCAAGTTACGTGTTCAATCCCAATTTAATGTGAGACACGGGTTGTCACTTGGTTTATGCAGTTCCGAGAAAGTAATAGAACCCTTGAAGAGTTTTCTTTCCAACGATACAAGGCAAGACCAGCACCTCAAGCCTGTGTATGAACGGAATAGGCTTCTTTCATTAAGTGGAAATGCTAACTTGTGCAGTTCTACAACAGAGATACATAGCACTCGCACTGAAAGTGAAAGTAACTCTCATTGTGATGAGTTGTTAGATCAGGGATTGTTTTCATGTGTCACGTGTGGGATATGAGCTTTGACTGTGTTGCTGTCATTCAACCAAAAGCAGCAGCTTCACGTTACCTCATGTCTGCTGATTGTAGCTTCTTTAATGATTCAATTGTTGCTTCTGGAGTAAACAGTAACAGGCACAATGCTGCTAGTGGGAATATGAATATTACCGATCAGAATTCCTGCTCAGGTAGGCCCCAGGTCTTATCAGGATCGAGCACCTGAATTCAAGGCTTTAAATTTCGATATAGCCAGACATTTTGCCAGATTTTTTCTTTCGATATTTCGCCGATCTGGTGGAATATTTTCCTAGGTTGGAGAAATATTGGGGAAATATTTCGCTATATTTCACCGAAATTTTGACAAAATGGGAGAAAAGCGAATTCCCTCCACATTTTGTTTCGATTGTGGCCATTTTAGTGAAAATTAAAACCTTGCCTGAATTATGTGCAACCTGAATCCTTTCAGTTGTTTGTGTTGCAACAGTTTTGATTTAGCTCAAATCTGTCTGATGCATCCCTCGAATGTTTTTTTTAGTGCAGATTCTGAATGTGAACCTACTTTCCCTAGCATCGGACGGATGACGAAGAGCATTGAAGATGGTTTGTATGATGTCCCAGTCCAATCTGGTGATTACCAAGTCCAAGTGGAAGATCGAAGTATCAAGATTCCTTCAGATACTGAAGCACAGAAACGCATTTCCTCTCTTGACCTTTTAGCTTTTGCTTATGGACATCCATCAGACTCTGAAGAAGATGGCACACACCATAGTGATGCCGAGAGGGAAATGATTGATTGTAGTCATGCGGATTATTCGATGCCTTCTAATTCCTCATCTGCTGTTTCGAATTGCTCCTCACTCGCTTCTTTTTCTGAATCAACCAAGTTTGGCAATGTTGAAATATTAGTAGATAACACAAACATATCTGTTATGCAGAGATCTGTCGAAAATTCTTGTAGAATGCATATATTTTGTCTTGAACATGCTGTGGAGGTAGAGAAACAACTTCTGTCTTGAACATGCTGTGGAGGTAGAGAAACAACTTCGTCCAATAGGTGGAGTGAACATGCTGCTTCTGTGTCATCCAGGTAAGTTTTCGGATGATCTATAGTTAATCTTTTCAATGTTTTGTTACTTGGATTATTTCCCATTGTTTTTTATTTTCTGTGACAAATACAGACTATCCCAAGGTAGAAACAGAAGCGAAGTCATTGGCGGAAGATTTGGGAATTGGTTATATCTGGAACGATAGTCCATTCAGGGAGGCAACCAAAGAGGATTTAGACAGAATTCAATCAGTTATGGATAATGAGGAAGCTATAGATGGGAGTGGGGGCTGGACGGTGAAGCTCGGCATCAACCTCAATTACAGTGCCAGCCTCAGTCGCTCTCCTCTATACAGCAAGCAGATGCCGTACAATTCAGTCATATACAATGCATTCGGCCGTAGTTCTCCTATCGGCTCCCCCACAAAACCCAAGATTTCCAGGAGGAGGGGGCATGGGAAAAAGAAGAAAGTAGTTGTAGCAGGTAAGTGGTGTGGGAAGGTCTGGATGTCGAACCAAATTCATCCCTATATGGTACAAAGAAACAACCAAGAACATGATCACGCTCAAAGCTTCCACATTCGAATAAAACTAGATGAGAAGCTTGATAGGAAACCGGACAGTACCCTCCCTACTGAACGGAAGAGGAAGAAGACATTAGAGAAGGGGTCAAGAAAGAAAATGAAAAGTTCCCAAACGGAAGAGCCACCTGAAACCTTACACGATTCACTGGAAAACAGTTCCTCTCTGCAGTGTGCAAGGTTTCTTAGAAGTGGAAAAATGAAACAAGAGCTGCCTCATCTTCATAACAACTGCGACAAGAAAAGCGGAGTCCGTGATTCGTACACTAAAGATGAAATCGAAGGTGGACCCAGCACACGCCTCAGAAGAAGATCATCAAAGCCAACAGAAGATGTCAAAGTCAAACTGTTGGTTGAGAAGAAGCAAACCAGGAAGAGAAAACTGAAGAAAGCTTCAACTACTAAGGACACAAGCATCAAGGAGGAGGAAGCAGAGTACCAGTGTGATATAGAGGGTTGCAGCATGAGTTTCGGCTCAAAACAGGAGCTGGCTCTGCACAAGCGCAACATATGCTCGGTAAAGGGATGTGGAAAGAAGTTTTTCTCGCACAAGTATCTGGTGCAGCACAGGAAAGTCCACATTGACGACCGCCCACTGAAGTGCCCATGGAAGAAGGGATGTAAAATGACATTCAAGTGGGCGTGGGCTCGGACCGAGCACAAAAGGGTGCACACGGGTGCTCGTCCTTACGTGTCATGAGGCGGGTTGGGGCCAGACGTTCCGGTTTGTGTCTGATTTTAGCCGTCACAAGCGGAAGACTGGTCATTCAGTGAAGAAGGCCAGGTGACAGTTGAAAGGGAAGTTGAACTGCTCTTCCATGTATATATAGAACTTAGGAAGAGTTAGTTGTGTGATTGGGGGTTAAGGGATTCTTTAGAAGTAGCTACTCTGAATCTGTTTTCAGCTGGGTCTTCATTGGGTCTATTGTCATCAATTAGGTGCTGCTTCCTTTTCAGGTTCTTATCCATGCACTAAACTCCTCTCACTATATCAAGTGATCAGGAGCAACTCGACTGGTTGATTTCAGCATCTGATAGCAAAACTTGGTCATCACTAGCTCATAGCCATGTGTTGCATATGATCTCAGCCGTCTGATTGTTTCGAAGGACAAAGTCAACCATCAAATAGATAATAATAATAATCTAAAATAGTAGGATAATTTTTATTTTTATTTTTTATAAATGGATAAAGAGATTTTTACAATTGAAAAGACAAAAGTACCTCTCTAGCCATACGCTCCCTGGAATTTCCAAACCCTGGTTATTAAAATACGGATCAACCCGTACCGTATGGAAGAATACGGATCAACCAACCCGTATTGCTTTTAAAAGAGATCGGACCTTTTTTCTTATTCTCATTATAACATGTGGGAGAGGATGTTTCTGAATTTGTCAAAGAAAAAGCACAAGAATTGGAAGAATTTTTTTCGTAATTAAGTGCTTATATCTGGACAATTATAAATAATACAGAATTGGCACACTTTCCAAGAGGTATATTCATTCGTGTTTATATATATATATATATAGTATAAATAGGGGTGTGTAATTTGGTTGGTTTGGTTCGGTTTAGTGCTTAAACCAAAACCAAACCGAACTACAATGCACTAAACCGAAAACCAAACTGAAATAACAAACTGAAACCAAATCGAACTACAGTGAAAAAACCAAAAATCAAACCAAACCAAAATAGAACTGAAAATTTTGATTTTTCGATTCGATTTGATAAAATTAATGCTATTTTTTATAACTAACACGCACACATACATATGTACAATTTTTTTGGTTCGGTTTAGTAGAAGCTTAAACCATAAACCAAACTGAATGAATTCGGTTTTTTATTTTCTAAATCATAACCGAACTAAAATGCAAAAAAACCAAATCAAACCGACTTTTTCGGTTTGGTTTGTTTGGTTTAAACCGAACCAATTGACACCCTAATTAGAAAGTATAGAAATATGTATACATACAATGTACATAGTTCTTCAGAATAATACCATAGTATTTCAGAGATGAAAGACGAGAAAATAACATTTATTTCTATTTGTTATATTTTTCCTCTCTAGTTGAGTAGCTTTCCTCATCTTCTTCCTCTGGTTAATTAGGGTTTGAAATGTGGAGGGAGAATGGGAGACTGTGAAGAAGGTTTGACACAGAAACTTCAGGAGGACTTAGGGTTTTCATTTCCTCTTCCTCGTCCTTATTCTTCTTCATCTATTTCATCTGATCCTGCTACTGATCATTCTACTGCCGTTACTCTTGCGCCTTCCGATCCCGATCCGGATCCCAATCTCGATCATAGTCCCGCCGTTACTTCTGATCTTGTTCCTGCTACTGAGGAAACTCTAGATGGGGATTTTCAGAATCTAATTTTACACGAGAAGGAGAAGGATGACGAGAATCAGTACCAGGACGATAACAATGGAAATCAGAACGAGAACGAGAGCGAGAACGAGAACGAGAACGAGAGCGAGAACGAGAGCGAGAACGAGAATGAAAAGGAGAACGAGAATGAGAACGATGGGTGGAGCGACAAGCAGAACGAGATCAATCAGAACGAGAGCGAGAACGGTGACGAGAAAGATAACATGGAAAGGGATTCTGTAGGATTCGAGGAAAAAGGCAGAAGATATCAACATCCGCAGAGGCCTGACGCGGAAGATTGCTCATTTTATCTTCGGACGGGGACCTGTAAGTTCGGATTGAATTGCAAGTTCAATCACCCAATCAGGAGAAAAAACCAGGTACTTCTGATTGATTTTAATTGCTTCGGATGGTAATTTTTTCGAGCCTTTAATCGTTATTTACGTGTGAATCTGGGAAGATGTTTTAGTTTTGCAAATTGTCTCTTGATAATTGTATGAGCAACAGACGAGATTAACTGAACAAGAACTTGGTTTAATTGAAGAGAGGTTCCAGTTAAGTAGGATAAGTTATTCATCTATAGTGTTTTTTTCTGTGTTTGTAAATCTGTGAAACGGCATAAGAAGAACCCGAAAAAATAACTTGGCTTGTTTTATTGTCGTGACTTTGGTTTGTGTTTTGTTCAAATTGTTTATTTTCCTCCATTAATTTCGCTTTTTGGTTTAATTTTTCATTTTAAAGGCTGTTAAGGAAAAGGAGAAGTCAAAGGAAGAATTTCCAGATAAGGGAGGGCAACAAGAATGCAAGGTAACTTTGTTCTTCCATTTGCTTTATGCTTCTGCTTCCAAAGTTTACATTTTGAGCTCATATTGCCTCTTATTACTATTATCATGAGTTATGGGTGTTTATTGCATAGAATTTATATATTTGTTTTGTCATACCTGAAGAACTATTACAAATAATTTGTTGAGAAGGGGAAGGAAAGGTTGTGGTAATAGTTTGAGGATCTAAACTTGCAATTACTATAATAAAATAAATAAAGGCGATAGCGAGATGCTTTTACAGCTTAAGGCAAGTCGAATGACGCTTTTTTCAGTCCTCTTTAATTTTTATATGCAAAAGCATTTGCATTTACTATAGAATTTATAGTGGCGAAGTCTTCATGAAACATAGTATCAATTTGTCACCAGGAGACATATGGTTTCGATCTACCATTTTGTGCTATTTTCTCATGGGATCATAGAAGAAGCATAACTAGGTTATGTTTTGACCTTGGAGACAGATTTGTTTAATTAAGTTGTTAGACCAGTCAAATTCACTGATAATACTAAAAAACACATTAATGCCCCAAAATAATGGAACTTATGGTTTCATTTAACAAAAAATTGCAATAATTCAAAGCAACTACTTTCCTAATTTTTTTTTAACTTCATTCTTTTCTGTTGCTAATTTTTTTTTTTCTGAAAAGTAAAAGGTATGATGTATTAATTTAAATTATAAGCATTGTAATGTTACTGTACACGGAAAGTATACATAAATTCCTATACAAAACCCATACTTACAATTCCCAGCTACCCTAATTGAGACAAGCATCTCCAAGTTCCATCTACGTGGACCACCTGAAAGCCAGAGAAAATACTCTATTGATAATAGTCCTTGCCTCTAGTGCCTTCCCTTAAAAAATACGCCTATTGCGCTCATTCTAAACTGACCAGCAATAATAGTGCTTGTTTCTATTGCCATTGTTTTCCTCCGAATAAATGACTTTCCTCCCTTTTTTTTCTTCCCCAATTGAGGAAAGTGGGAAAACAAAGAATATAGTTTTGTTTCTGTAAGGCAATAAAGAAAGCTATTGAATATAGTTTGCCATGTTGCAAGTTTATGAACATTTCATTTGCTGCTTTATAATGGCCTCTTTATTCTTGCAGTATTACCTGACTGTAGGAGGATGTAAGTTTGGAAAAGCTTGTAGATACCAACACCCAAGAGAAAAGCCTGTGGTATGCCCACCTGTAGAGCTTAATTTTCTGGGCCTTCCAATCAGACCGGTAATACTCCTGTCTATACTTTCAAAATTCTAATGGGGGCTCAATCTTGTTAAGTATCAGATTTCATTAGTAATTAAAGAAAGGAACTAGTGGTACATGAGATAGGACACATTATAATTGAGATGTTGGAAGATATATTATAATTGAGTCATTTATGAAGGTCTGTTGGAGTAATTGTACTAATGTGTGTGGTAACTCATTCTTTTTTCCTGCATTGCAGGGGGAGAGAGAGTGCCCCTTTTACATGCGTAATGGGTCTTGCAAGTATGCAAATAATTGCAGGTTTAATCATCCGGATCCTACAAGTGTGGGGGGATGTGAGTCTTCTTCAGGATATCAAAATGGTGGATCTGTTTCATTACATTCAACAGGTGCATCACAGCAAACTATAACATCCTGGTCTTCACCAAGAGCCGTTAATGAGAATGTTCCCTACTTGAATACTTCATTGCCTTACATGCCAGTGATGCAACCAAGTCCAGAATATGGTTATCAGGTATCTTTTATCGTTTGGTTAATGATATAATTGTTGTTGGACATTCTTATGGATGGTACCCGGACATATTAGGAGAATGGTCTGCTTTCTATTCTGGTCTTGTGGTTGGTTTCTTCTTCCTAATGTGAAAAAAAAAGTTCATTTGTTGGTTACCCCTAGAGCTGACAATGATGCAGGTCAGGTTGGCTTTGGTTCATGTTTATTGTGTGGATCGATGGATTGATGGTGAGCCTGGATCTGTGCACTTAATAAATGGGTTGAGAAAACCCTGTCCTGTCCTAAAACCACCTTATTCATTAGGATACATATTGGAAAAAACAAAGAGAGATTGCCAATAGACTTGCCCGTTATAAGCGTTCAAAAACGTTGGTTTAATCTGTGTTAAGCGGGTATAACAAACTGCACAAGTTAATTATTCTATAGCCTAAAATGTGTGTGTGTGTATACATCTCATACATAATATACATATTAAAGAATTTATTTAGTACGTAACATGTTATACTATTGGGTATAACAACCCGATGGATCATGTCACCCCATTTATTAATGGGATGAAGACTGCTTAACCCGAAACCAACTTGGCGTTTGAGAATCTCAACCCTAACCCAATTATGATGCAAGATATTAGGAAGCTCTTTGGGTATAGGCTTGAATAATAAATAAAAGGAGAAAGAATAAAAGGAAGAGAAGGATAATGTGACAAAATTTCACTGATAGGACCTTGAACAGATTGGAATCTCATCAATCTGAAGCAAGGATTGGTAATGGAATCTCAACAATACCAAAGAAATAAGAGGAGTCACACTCAGTGTTGTTAGCCTAGGCTGTTGGGCTTTTTTTAAGGACCTAGGCTATGCTTGCCTAGGCCAGCATCGGCTAGGAGTGATTTTGTGCAAGGCGATCACCTAGCCTAATTAATTATGTAATTTTTATTTATTTTTTATCTTAGTTATTAAACTTATAGCATGTTATAAAATAATACGTATTAAGTTAATAGTAAGAGATTATTACTTAATTATATAATTAAAAAATATTTTTAATTAATAATAATTAATTGAACTATTTTTTATACATATACTAATGCTTAATGCTTCATTCGATTAGAGGAAGGAATAAGTAGCCAACCAACCAGGTAAGGTCCTCTATGTCTCTTCATGATCCAAATGTCATCACTGATTCCTGCAATTCTTGGCAATTTTTTTATATATTTCAAAGAAGCCTCTTCCCGCCTTCTCCTCCTCTCCCTATGACTTTTTTCTTTTTACTAGTACATCCTAACCTCCTCTTTCTTTATATCTCTTATCCATACTCCACATTCTATTATTGATTTTATTTTTCCATTTATTTTTTATAATTAATTTAACCTCCTATCTTCCTTTTCGAAATTCTTATCTTTATTGTTATTTTTGTTATTATGTTTAATAGATTTTCTATTTTTTTAATTGTATTGTTTAATTAGGTCTATTCCTTTTTCTTTTTAATATGATGCATTGTGATTAATTGATATGTTCCTTTGACGTGTAAGCACTAAAATCTTGTTGGCTGTTACATGATTAATTCATCAAATTTGGTTTCTATAATTTCTTTACCTGATTTTTAATTGGAATTCATCTTAGTTTAAGTTCTTCATGTCTAATATATGTTTGTTGATCGTCTCATTAGGCTATGTTAGTAGGAAATATGTCATATTGATCATTTTTACAAGAAAATATTGTATATGTTGCTATTAAACTTATTGTAAAGTGCTTAGGAATTGTGTAAACGAATTGGTTCTAATCGCCTAGGCTAAGGGCAGGTTCATTGCCTGGCTTCGCTAGGCATTTTAACAACCTTGGTCACTCATCAAAACACATAATGTGCAAAATTCTATTAAATTTTAGTCATCTCTCTTTACACCAATAATAGACCCCTTATATAGATTTATTCCTAGATCCTAATCACATACAAGTAGTTCTAATCTAATACATATACTTGAAGAGACCTAAAAAATTAAAATACATCCAAAATATCTTCTAAAACAAGAAATATTATCCTACTAAAGTTTTCACACGGATTTACTAGATAATCATAATTCTAAATGCTTTCCTAGTCAAACTCTGACAAATAATAATAAAATTCTAACCTAAATAGGACTCAAATAATTGGGTTTGATAGAGAATTTATAGGTATGACCCAATCAACAAGTATGGGTCTAAACATGCAAGTAGTTGGACTGGGCCCACTTAACTGTTCCACATCAAATTCTCACCGGGAAGGTTTGGGCGGGTTGACATGTAGGGTCAAAGTCGCATGCTCTACCCCTCAAGGGGTGCTACACTGGTCAGTTACTTTATTTAAAGTTCATTTTCTTTCTCGCAAGAAACACTGTACAATTTCTTCAGTTTGCTCTTGAAACCCAACTAGAAAACTTCTTTTTCAATATGTTTTTTTTTTCTCCTGATGGTCAAATTCATTCCTTGGGATCTCTCTCTCTCTCTCTCTCTCCAATTGAAACAGGAAAGTGATATACCTGAAGCTTTTGACATATAAGTGAGTAATACAGGGTATCCCAGAATACAATTACTAAAAATGAAGTATATTTTATTTGTTGATTGCAAAATCTCACAACGTAGTTACACTGTTCTTTCTTGTATGTTTGATAAAAAACTGATGTTGCTCAATAAGGTTGTTTTTTTGCAGCAGGTGCTTATTAAAGGGAACAAAGACATTGTATACAGTTACTGGATTAGCTCACTTTTAGATAATATCATATTACTTGTTTGTTGCTTGTTTAGGCTCCAGTGTATCCACCAGAGCGGAGTCTACATCCACAGTCAGCTTTGTTGATGAACAATCTGATGAAAGCAGATCTCTCTACTCAACACCAACAGCAGATGCTGATTGAAGAGTTCCCAGAAAGACCTGGTCAACCAGAGTGCAATTACTTCATGAAAACTGGAGACTGTAAATATAGAGCGGGTTGTAAATTTCACCATCCGAAGAACCGGATCCCAAAATCAGCTGTTTGCACTCTCAGTGACAAGGGCTTGCCTCTAAGACCTGTGAGTTCATTCTTATGCCAAGTTTGATAATACGTATCTCATTTCCTTGATAAGTACTTCATCCATGGTTTTGGTATTCACATTCTTATTGCCTCTTCCTCCATTTAGTCCAGTTTCCACTTGAATGGAATGTTTCAAGAAATAATATTATAAACACACATGCAGCTCCGTGATAAGCACCGAGTCTCACTTGTCTTTGTGGGTCAGAAATTGGTCCCAGCAATCAGATGCGATATTTTATTTGGACCATTCGTATAGTTGTATGTTAAACTGTTGATTTGGCATCTTGCACATCTCATTTCTGAAATCCAGAAAATGGAGTGTGCCCATCTTGTGAACTATGTTAATTTGATGAAGTATTTCATCAATGCAATTACTAGAAGCTTCCTAAATACTGACTCTGCCATGAATTTTCGGTATATAATTTTGGCATTGCCTTCTTTATGGAGCTGCATTTTGACACGCTAGATTACTTTTTTCTGCACTAACATTGACCGCACCCCTCGGAATCGCTTAGCATCTAAAATTTTGTCTTTCACGCCCAGGATCAAATCATCTGTACGCATTACAACCGCTATGGAATTTGCAAGTTTGGGCCTGCATGTAAATTCGACCATCCAGTAAATTATGGAAATACAGCTTCTTCAGTTGTCTTTACACCGGGTCAGCTCTGATCCTTTGTAGCTCTTCCAGCTTTGGAAGGTAGAATGGAGATCTGCAAAATGGAAAAGGAAGGTTATAATATTGGCAGCCTGCAAGTTGTTTTTGTTCATTTGATTGGTTCCCATAAGGCATTTAGTAACTTTTAAAAAAAATAATAATAATAATAATAATAATAATCTGTGAAGGGTGGGATATTTTTCATCTCTTCATTTATTTTTCTATAACTGAAAGGGAGGGAACTCAAGTGGTGATGTAATTTATCCCTTGTTTATTTTGTCTATGAATATCTGAGGACCGATACCCTGTTAAATTTTGCCATTTTGGTATCTTGTGTTGATCCGTCTTCTACATTTTCCACCTTGGTATACTATACAGGGTAGAACATTCAATCCGGACCTACTCAAATAAGGGTCAGATCGATGGTTTTACATTTTGAACCTGTTAAACTCATCCAAGGTGTTAGCTATTCGGACAGGTTAGGGTTGATGCAAGGGTATTGATCTACACTTTCTTCTGTATCTCCCTTTATAACGACATGTCCGCTCAAGATAATTGCTTTTGTAATGATTTACTGCTTATATATAGTTATTTATTAGAGCGATTAGCCTGGCTTCTCCACCTATCTTCGAACCCAGTGGAAGAAGCATTAGTCATGTGCACCTGGCTTCACTGGAAAGCCGAGAAATATAAGTAATGGCCCCGAGGGGAAATGTTTCTTTCCCGGAAATTTTACGTATAAACAAACATTTAAGCAGACGAATACGTTTTCATTTTGTTTTATTTATTTATTTTTGGAACAAAAGCGAATCACACTATAGCCTTCTACTTCACACACTTTTGAGTTTTGATTTGAGGAAGTAAATATTACTTAGTAATTTATTTTGCACTTTGCATTCACAAACAGGCTCCGAATCAATAGGAACATCATGAAAAAAGTTATGTTCTTATATATCCATTACTTTTTCCCGCCTAAGAATACATATAAATGAAGGATTGGGGAACATAAGAGGATGTGCAAAAGGCACCAGAAGAAGAAGTAAAAAAAAAACAATATTTAAAAGGAGATTGAATAATAATCACCAGAGGTTCCCCACTTCATCATTCTACCAAATGGGCCTTTGGAAAGGACTCAAAAGCCTCACACAATAAACAAAGGTTCACTATATGAAGGGCTCCAAGGCAGTGTGCTCAACCACAGCAAAACCACTTTCTCTGCATCCAAAATGTAAAAGAGGGTTTGGATAAGTATCGAATGAGAATAACGCCCAATAACCTTCATCTCCTGTCCTAATAATCAACTTAAAAGTACATCATACCTTTGCAGGATACTGATAATTCTCATTTTGTGTATATGCGTTCTCATTTCTTCTTGGGGACATCGCGCCTCCAGTAGTTCCACTGGTCTTCTTCTCATCTCTAGCCTTGTTAAATATGACAGTAAATCCTTCAGCTGAGGCAGGATTGTTCACATCCCACTCGCCGAATTTTGGTAATGGCCGACCCTTATCCTGCTGCAAATGGAAGAGTCAAACATTAAGCAGAGTCGGTCTGGTTGCTGTGGAAAATCAAAGTTTGATAGCAAGACAATGACTATTTTTCATTTTTTTTTTTTTTATGGTTTTACCTTTTCTTCATTGTGTAGAAGGACAACGAATATTTTCCATTTTCTTTTCACCTTTCTTTCATCAAGTTGTTACTATGGAGCAGTTGATCATTGACAACTGCCCGATACTGTAAATGACATGATTTTGGAACAGCATGGTGCATACATCTTAACCAATTTTAATAACTAAAGCCAAGATTTATTATTCTGGACTCTGGTAGGAGGACAATGGAATGATTTCATCATGACCCCCCAATTTAACCACGTCTGTTAATCATGGGCTTCAGAAACACTGTTTGTGCATGCATGCATGAGAGAGAGAGAGAGAGAGAGAGAGAGAGAGCATGCTCTCGAATTACTGAGCAATATAAGTGTTACACTTTGCAATAGGTCAACTTGCATTCATATTTAAGTGCTCGGACACTAAATTTGTTGTGCTAAATGAGAATAACAGAGATAAATATAGTCCAACAAAGCACCAACTAAATGTTTCACACGACACCACAAAAGAACAAGCATGATTATAGAATTTACGTGGAATTATGTGAGGGATTTTCTACAAAATTCTGTTCAGTAAAAAGAATGCTGATCCAACAGAAACAAATGGTATCGAGAGCAATATTAATACAAAAACAACAAAAGAAAACAAAAGCAGAAATTCATTGTTCCTTCGCTGAAGAGTTTACCTAAGCAACTGTTTTACCTATCCAACTTCCAACCCCACTAGCACATGCGTTAAGTGTGCCTCATCAAAACTTAGGAGTATGCATGAAGCACTAAAGGTGGTGCCTAATTTATTTTATTACACCATACTTGATATCGTTTGCACATTTAAAGGATACTTTGCTTTATATTTATATGTTTACTATTAAAAAACTTGGTTCTAAATTATATTTTAAATCCATAGTCGAGAATCAAGTTTTAGGAAATTAAATGAACTTAATGGGGGTATAAAAGTATGTTGACAACGAAATGCTGACAACTCTGATGAGGATGAAGTCAACTTACTCGAAGATATTTCATGTTTGAAGCTTTTGATTTATTGATTGTGATGATGTTTGGTTCTCTTTTTTCTTAATTCTTTTATATAAATCAAATGTGTTGAAATGTAAAATTTATTTATAAAAAACAAATTGTTTTCCTTCATTACTAATTTTGACATGTATTACTACACATCTATATATATCCTAGAAATAAAATTAACTGATTTTTTGTTATCCTCCTAGATATTGACTATGGAGTGCTCATATCCCAGGTTTCGCCTAGATGCATAAAGTATACTTGTCGTAACAAAATCTCATGCCTCCTAGTTACTGAAGTACACCATGTTGGATGAAGGGAAACCCATAAAGGAGCTAGCATTGGGAGACGTGCAAAAATAAAGTTATATGCAATTCTAAATACAAGGAGAAAATTATGTCATTGGATTGTGATTTCGAGGAGAAGATCAACAAGGAAGTGTTCGGTATGGATGGGGATAAAGCCTGATGGTTCCATGACAAATCTATAATGGCCCTCAAAAAAGTTTAGTTTTATGATACTATGATAGTAGTATCATCAACATGAGAATCAACTCCACTTTCACTGTCCTAATCCCTAAAAGAAGTAGAGAGCTCATTCCTAGTTATCACTAACATGATTATAAGATCCGTACTAATTCCAAATTCTTTAAAGAGTCTCTATGAGATTCTGGCAAGCTTCTTTCCAACAGAATTATGATTATTTTTTCCCGATGAATAGGAAGGATATTATAATAAGAGAAATGTACAACAAAAGCAAAAGTTGAAGCAGCCCAAAACAACAATAGGAACCAAACAAGCTGCAACAGAGAGAGATGCAACAAAAAAGAACAAAGTACATAGTAGAGCCTTCCACCAAATTAAGGGATCTTGTTCAACATCTCCAACTTTGGAATGCCCAAGGAAAAAAAGAATCTCTAGCCACTCCCCACTTGGCCAATCAAAATGCTAATTCATTGGCCAAATCAAGCATATGAGAAAATAAGATATTCAGCCCATTTACCATAAACCGAGCCTAACAAAATGGATGAACCTCAAGAGCATATCTGATAACAAGTAAACCAAGATAGAACTAACTGTTACTGAATCCCCCTCTACCTGCAAATCTATGACCCCTGAGCTCTTGCCTCCCTCAAACCTATAAGGCTATAACTAAGACACATATCTTTGCTCTGAATGTGTTTCCATCACCAATAAGACTCGAGAATAAATGCAGTACAACTCCCAAGTGATATCTAAAAAAACCCTCAATACCTGATTTCCTAGGTTTCCAGTAGAACAGTCGTCAAAATTCAACTTGACTAACCCTTCTTTAGGAGGTTTCCAAGCTGAGCTGCATCTTACTACAGTCCGGAGTGAGAAGGATATTGTTGCCCATTATCTATTGACCTCAGAAGCCGAAAGAACTCTGAACTCTACGGCAGTGCACACTAACGAAGCAATCAGATCCATTACCGAATCAACTACAGACTGGGTACTACGTCTCATGCCATAAAAAAGTCCTATTTCTCTTTTCCCATAAACTCCATAAGATGACAAAGAAAAGGCAACAATAAATCGTATCCCTCTTCCCTAGATAGGGGAACCCCCATTGAAGAAAGAGGTCTAGAGTAACCTACCAGCATAACCCGCTCCATCCCAATCAAAGCAAGCAAGGAGTGAAGCATCACACATGCCTGGCCACCAAGCAATGAAGTGTTTAGGACTGTTTTCCCGAACACTATATCACCTTCCCAAGAAGTGTTTTTGAAACACACACTCCTGATTCAACCTTCACAGCTCTAACTGTTGAGGGTCCAAAAAAATGGACAAGATGGTAATTGAAATCTATTTTAGAAAGCATATGACCATGTAGAGTGGGACTTTCTTGATTGCACATTTCTTAAGCAAGGTTTCAGTAGCAGAAGAAAATGGATTAAGGGATGAAGCCCTTCATCAAGTTCGGTTTCCTAATTATTGCTCAACTAAGAGGTTATTCAGAGCAGCCAATGACGTTAACAAGATCCACTACCTCCCTCTTCAACATAGTGCCTGATGCCCTCGGCCATTTTTTGAATAAACCAGAGTCTGTAATCATCAAAGGTTTTAAAATAGAAAGGAATAATGTGCATCTAATCCACCTCCAATTCGCTAACAAGGCATCCTATTTTTCAAGCCTAACTGACTTGAAGCATATCCTGACAACTTACTAGCTGATTTTGGGACACAATGTCAACCTTAGGAATAGGAAGAGTAGCATGCCAGTGATCAGTACAAATAAGCATTGTTTACCAATCATCTATTCTAGGTTGTAGAATTGAAAATTGGCCACTGAAATATCATGACTTTCCCCAAGAGGTTAATTCGAGAGGTGGTGGAGTTCTAGGATTTTGCAGTGAAGAAAATTAAGAAGTGATAGACCACTTGGAAAAGAAATTACATCTCCTTGGGTGGCAATATCATACTTATTGAATCCGTTCTCCAATCACTACCTATCTGCATCCTCCTATCTTCAAGATTCTGGTTGAAGTGGCGAGAACTATCAAAAAAGAACTCAAAAGGCATTTTTATGTGAACAGAATGAGTTGGCAGGTGATCATTTGGTTGATTAAAGAAGAGCTTGAAGGCCAGAAATTGAAAGGGGGTTAAACTAAGGTGACAGAATTAAAAATAATGAGGCTTTTGCTAGCAAATTAGTACGGCATTACCCTGAAGAGAAAATCAGCCTTTGATATTCTAGTATTTTTATTATGGTCTTGATTCATATTAATGAGATTCTAAATTAGTAGACAGAGCCAACCTTAATTGCCCCTTACAATTTCATTTCCAATCTTCTTCCTATTCGTTCCCTATATTTAAAGGCTTGGATTTGAGAATTTAATTCTGGGAGTATTTGTCATAGGGAGTCACACTTTCATTCTTGCTTTCCCACATTTATATCATCTCTCGCATGCCAAAAATTTCTCGATTCAATCCCTTGCCCAACTATATAAAGCCGCTATCTCCTAGAATTTTGATTTTCCTAGGAACCTAGTGACTCCCATCTCAATTAGCTATCATAAACCTTCCTAATTATCTTATTGACATGTATCATTCCGCCTTGTTTCTGAACTCAAAGAGTGTCGATCCAAAATCCCAATGGCCAGTTCTTATCAAAGTCATTTCTCAAAACATTACTAAATCCACTCCACTTTTATCTGACTCCTTTTTCATGATGATTGCAAGTCCAAGGTTCCGTATAAAATGAAAGCTTGTCTGGGGAAGCCACTCTTAGTTTTAAACAGAAGAATATACATAACCCTTTTCCTGCCAATTTATGTGATGTGCTACAAAGTGGCCGAGTCTTCTAAACACTTGTTTGTCAAATATTGATATGTGCATAATATCTACTCGTTTTTTCATGATGACGGAAATTTGCCTCAAGATACCCTTTTCATGATCATTCAAGTTGGATCAGGATCACTTTGTTCGTAAATGTATCAGGTTGGGCAGGCCATAACAAATAGGCTGAGAAAATCCATCTTGGAACCATTCAAATAAGGTCAAATTGAGTTGGGTTGACAGGTTTACATCATAAGCCATCCAACCATACCCGAGTTGGCGAAAGGATATAATGGCCATTACCATATCAACCCAAATCCATTTTAGAAAGGGTTTATCCCCTTCTTCTGTCCATGTGCAATCATTCAAATCAAGAATCCCAAAATAAGTCTCCAGCTAGATTCTGATTATGAGGCTGATTTAGAATCAGATTTTTTATTCACCGTAAAATCTGACTCAAATGACCCAAATTCATTCTTGCAA
>JAUPMG010000002.1:14888406-14905151 GCA_031762675.1 Pachysandra terminalis | reverse complement strand
TTCCTTGCAATTATCAACATAGGCATTACACAAACTTCAGTCATCATGACAACCAAGTCATCAATGATATATGGATCGTGTTAGCACATTGATCACTCATTACATCTGTCTTATCGTACAGGGAAACAATCAACCGGTTTACAACTACGGTTACCTGGAGTATATGATAAAATTTTAGTTCACCCCACACAAACATTTACATATAGTCACACACAACCCGCAGATAAAGGGAAAGAGACCAATTACATTTCAATTCCCTTTCCTGTTCTTTTTTCTTTTTTAGTTCCTTAACAGATTCAATTAGATGGAAAAGAAAAAGAGTAGCAGATGAATGCATCTTTTTTTGGGATGACATATTAATGAGATTAAAGGCACCAGAACCAATTAATTTTCATCAAGACACAATCCTCAGTAAGCACCCAATGTGCTCTCATGCATCTAACTGAACTGAAGGCCTTGAAGTATAAATCTTACATGATTTCAGAAATTCATGATCTATGCAATTTAAAAACATCTCGCATTAACTAGTAAATGCTACAATGGAAATAATGAACTAATATGAAAATACTGAACTAAAGCAGTCAAGTGAACTTAAAGATAATCAGAGAAACCAGGGAAAAAAAATAATTGAAGAGCATATAAAAAAACAATATTTAGTATTTACCACATCTTCAATCTCAGATATCTCTGATTCAATTCCCAATGGAGGTGCTTCAAAAATGCTCCTTTCCTGGACAGTCTCTGGAGGAGCAAGCCCACCATGGGTAGAATCTTCAAACAGTTTAACCTTGGATGACAACTCATCCACAACCTTTTGGCTCCCAAGCAACTTGGTGCTCAAGTCCTGGGATTTTAATTTTGAAGTTTCAGAATCCAGAATTATAGCCATAACCATATTTTCTAGCACCGCTAAGAGTCCCTTCACTCCATCAGATTTCTTGTCAACCAAATCATTTCCTCCCAACTTCTGAATAAGTTTCTCCAAACCTAATTCCAGCTCAACTACTTCACTCCTCGTCTTTTCTGAGGCTTGGTGGTTGCTAATAACTTCTCTTGCTTCTTTTTTCAGATGATCAATCTCAAGAATCTGTGTTGCAAGACTTGACTGCATCTCTTCTTTTTCATGAGATAATAACTGCACTTGATGCTGTAACGCAGAAATACTATCAATTATGCTAAAGAGCTTCTGTACAGGAGATGAACTTTGGGACCCTGGGTTTCCTAGTTCCAACTCTTCCCAAGGGATTTGGATCCCATTTATTTTTTCTAAGAGGATTTTCACTAGATCTTGTGACAGGATTAATCCGTCTGACTCTGAAATGACAAAGAGGAACAAAAGGTCAATGAAAAGATAATACTGCACAGGTAATTACAAAATTACAAGCCAACAGAATACCTTGTTTTTTCATTGTTGAAGAACCAGATAAAGAAGACAATTCTGCTTCTCTTTCCTTCAACACATTCTCGTTGGTCTGAGAATCATCCAATTTAAGTCTCATTTCACTGCATAAATTTTGTAATGCTTCTAAATCACTTTCCAGCTCAGAAACTTTTTTTTGGTTCTCATCCCTTTCTTCTATGGCATTCTCAACAGTTACTCTGGCCTCTTTCAATTTATTCTGCAAGTCATCAATAGTAGTTACTGACACATTCCTTGTGATCTCGAGCAGTTTAATTTGGCTCTGAGCTTTTCTAGTCGCTGATAACAAATACTCTGCTTCCTTAACATATTCGGTGCCATCAAGCACTTGTCGTTGCTCATCCACTGCATCTCCACCAGTTTCTCTCACACCTGAGTACAAACCATGGTTGAACTTCTCCAGCTCAGGGGAAGACTTCATATCCAGACTGTTCTCAATTTCAAACTGCAGCACTTGGGCAGCATCAGTGCATGCAGAGAGTAACACAGTAACATCATTCTTTAATGTAGACATGGTGACCTCCTGGGTTTGTTTTTCAACTTCTAAGGTCTTCACTTTTTGCTTCAAACATTCCATACACTCAAGAACAGAAACAACTTCATCCCTTGTTTCCAGTAATTCTCTGAACAAAAGTGCAATAAACTCATCCACCGAGCTCGAGAAACAGTCAAACTTATCTTCAATAAGTTTGTTTTTCATTTGAAATCCATCTATTATCTTTGTCAAATATGTTGAAATGTTATCAAAGTCTGCTGCACCCATGTCACTGATATCCATTGCACCATTTGGCATACTCTCAAGGTCTTCCAAAAGCTTTACCAAGAAAGGATCTTTCTGAAAGAATGAGCAACAATGAGCTGATCAGATAAAGATTTTCTAAGGCAAAGAATAGCCAAAAATTGAGAAACTCATTAGTTACAAATAATATTTTTCATAAATAACAAACTACTGTTGCAACAAGAACATATATTACCGTTGCAACAAGAAATGTAATTTCATTCAATATAATTTTAATCAGAAAGACTTCCCTAAAACATTCACCTTTAATTCAGGAATGTTCAGACATCGCCCAAATATCATCATTAGCACCATCTTGACACTGATAAGCAAGGTTAAATCTCATATTGGAAGGTATTTAACCCAGGTTGAAATCAAAACAAAATCCATAGTCTAAATTTTGTAGAAACAACGAAATTACATATAAGAGACCTAGTTAAAATCAGTCGAAATTACTATTAATGATAGCTAATTGATGCACTTCTATCACCTAACCATTCCATCATAATCCAAGCTGACTTTAGAAAGTTGGGTTGGTTATAACTGAGAAATCTATAAACTGTTGGGCTTGTGTTTTGGTATTTCGAGTTAAAGTTCCAGATCCTCACCATCCTGAGAAACAGACGCATGCCTAATCTGTAGGTCGATCACACGTTACCCACCTTTTTAGTTATAGGATGAGCATTGCTGAGATAAGGATCCTAAGATGAAGGAAAGCAGTTTAAGATGGTTTGGGAATGACAAAGGCCTTGGGATGCGAATGTAAAAAAGGTCCAAGGGAATGCATTTTAAATAGTATAAGATCGTGAAAGGAAGATCAATAAGAACCTAGATAGATTCAATTAGAATTGATTTGAATACACAAAATCTGACAAAAAGATATGGTTCTTGACATATTAGAATTTATGTTGCCAACTAGTTGGGATAAGGCATGTTGTTGTTGTTGTTGTTATTGTATGATTGTATCTATGTGTTTGTGTGTGTAGATATAAATACGGCTGGGTAGATTGGTGAGACGCACCAGAGTTAGAACCCCAATGTGACAGGATTTCACAAGTGACAGAAGATTTGGTAAACCCCACCTGTACATGTGACTTTCACAAGACCCAATTTCACATACTTTTGAGCCCGAAACATATTCATATGGCCAAAAAAAATCCCCTAAACCTAATATGTCTAATGTAAAGAACTTAAAAACATCCAAATATTGAACTGCTGCTACTACACTTAACAAAACCCGCTACAAAAGCACTAATGGGCTTCTGTGGGTTGAAGCATTGTCCACATGACCTTTCTAAAGTGTTCCTATCACGTGGATAGTCTAGATCAGCCACATCATCATTCCACATGGCAAAAAGCATAGTCACACATGCACAAACACAAGCATATATATATGAGGCCCACTAATAAAACCATCATGTAATATGTGGTGGTGGACCTGTATAAAGAATCAAGTTAGAAGAAGATACCCCCACCTTCGGCTTGATTCTACCATGTCGCATCTCCTTTTGCCCACATATTTTAGTGAAAACAAGAAGATTTTAGAATTACCTCTGAGACAGGATGAATTTCCAAGTGTTCTGAACCCTTCACAACAAGTTGGTTTTTGATGTCTTTAAGAAGAAGGTCCATATCTCTCAGGCTATCAAATTTCTTCTCTATGCCTTGCTTAAGTAGGGATAATAGAGCTTCATTTTTCATAAGAATTTGAAGATGATTAAGGTGACTGAAGAGCTCAACAGAGCGGCTTTCTAAGCTGCCATGCGTTCCAGCTAACTCTGTCATGCATGCTGTTAGCTTGGCATTTAATGCTGTATTTTCCTGTTCAACTTTTTTCTTTTCACTGTCAAGTACAGAAATGTTATTCTCTGCCATAAACAATGCATCTTCGAGTGATTTTATGGTTGAGATGGCATCTGCCAGTTTGCCAGCCTGAGTACCAGCTTGCTCTTTCACTTTCTCAATCTCTTTCTGTAAATTAGCTTTTTCAGCTAGTATATTGTTCTGTTCTTCGACATGCACAGAAACATCCTCCTCCACCTGAGATAACGTGCCTTCAAGTGATCTTATGGTTTTATGCACCTCTGCTAACTCAATAGCTAACGAACCAGCTTCCTCTTTTACTCTCTCTAGCTCTGTTTCAGCAGATGTTCTACCCACTTGAGCCTCTTTCTTCTCATTGACAAGTGCAGAGATACTATTCTCTGCTAATGACAATGCATTTTCTAGTGATTTTATAGTAGCACAAGCCTCTTCAAACATTCTAGCCTGAGAAGAAGCTTCTACCTTTGCTTTCTCTAGCTCTTGCCCAATAAAAGTCTTACCAAGTTCTATGTTTCCCTTTTCTTCTGCAAGTAATGAAAGATTATTCTCTGACTCAGACAATGTGCCTTCCAGTGATTTCATGGTCATGTAAGCTTCAGTTAACTTGCTGGACAGAGAACTGGCTTCCTCTTTTACTTTCTGTAACTCTTGCTCTGCAAGCATCTTAGCAGCCTGATATTCATTGAAGTTCTCCGCAAGCCATTTTATTTTTTCTAAAGGAACCTCAAAAACTGCATCAGTTGGAAGAACAATATCGTCAATTGACTCAAATACTCTCTGCAGCATGTTATTGCTTTCAACCAAGAACTGCTCAAGCTGATCCCTTTGACCTTTCACAGCAACAACATCAGACTCTAGCTTTGGGATACATTCCAAATCAAGATGCAATTTATTAATCTGATCTCTACAGTCACTCAATGCAGATTCTTGTTGCTGTAAGTCAAGCTTTAACTTATCAAGTTCTGAGTTCTTTTCTTTCAAAGAATTTTTCAGTCCATCTCGATCCAGAACCAGCCCCTTGCCTTTCTTCACTGCCATAGACAGTTTTTCCTTCAATAGAGCGGATCGCTCCTCTGATCGTTCAAGATCTTTTTGCAGCACATCCTTTTCAGCTTTTAGCGATAAAACTTCATGAGAAGCTGTACTAAAATCACTTATCAAATCATTCACCCTCGATCTCTCCAACATTTCTTCTTCTAGTATTATCTCACATAGCATCAATTCTAGATCCCTAACATACAACAAACTTTGTATTCTTGCCAACAGTTCCGCCTCAACATGACTAAACTCAAAAGAAGCATTGATCTGTTCTTTGATCTTCTCAACGCATTTCTCTATGAGTGAGGTCATGTCAAGAGGAGGCTCATTGACCCCTCCTTGATAATCCATTGTGATTCCAGAAGCCTCTAGAAGTACTCTCATCATCTGGTCCTTCTCAGACAAGACTTGATGCTCCTTTTCAATGAGCCCTTCGTATTTGCAAGTTAGATCATTCAACCCCACTTGAAGAGACATCTTTTCCTGTTTTTCGGACAAAAGCGATGCATTTAAGAGGTCAATCGCGTTACGTACTTCAACCAATTCTGTTTCATTTGCTGCAGCAGCTGCCCCTGAACTAGCAATTTCATCTTGCAACTTGATTATATCTTCTTTAGCCCGGGAAAATGATTCCCCAAGCCAATTGATTTTTGATTTCAGATCAGAAGATGAAATACTTACTGGTAGGTCAATCAAAGAAAAGGCCTCTTTCAATTTGTGGAATTCCAAGGAAACATCCTCCAATATATTTTTCTGATCAACAAGCCACCTGACTCTCTCTATAATATCCATGGATTGAAGTCCTTCCGGGATACTGGTCAGTGACAGGACTTCTTCAATTTCCTTGAGAAACAGGTCCTTTTGTGAGAGAGATTCCTGAAGTGAGGCAGCTAAATTTTGAGTTTTAACCAAATCTGCAGATTTGAATTTAGCAGTCTCTAGGGAACTAGACTTCTCTTGCAATTCAAGCAAACATTTCTCAAGCTCACCTGATTTCTCAGCTAGAGACTGCTTCAATGCATCCCGCTGCTGCACCAAAGCCTTACCTTTTGACACAGCCAAGCTAAGCTTTTCTTTTACAGTGGTTGATTTAATCCTTTCTTGCTCAAGTTCCATTTTAAATTTAGCCACTTCTGTGTTTGCCATTTCTTTATCCTTCATTAGTTGCTCCATCAATTTCCTGTTTTCATATTCAAGTTGATTTACTTGCGCAACCAAATCTACCTCCTTCTTTTTGTGTTCCAGTAGCACACCACGGGCTACTTCAAAAACTCTCCCAAGCTCGTAGTCCTCTGGCATCCTGATATCTGTATTGACCTCAGTTAAACACTGCTGTAGTTGATTGATTTCAAAGAGAAAGTGGTTATGCTGCTCAATCAGCAGGGAGGTGCCTTTCTCAATATGAGATATTCTCTCAGCAACAGATTCACACAACAAGTCTTCTTGCAGAAATGCCGGAGCAAGAGAAACTAACATTCTGTTTGTAACAGTCTCTATATGCAGGTCCTCTTCAAGCCGAACCTCAGATGATTCTTTCAAAGTCTGGGACCACATTTTCTGAACCGAGTCCAAAAAAGAGACAACAACATCATTGAATACTGAAAGTTCAGAAACCTTTGAATGAAGATCTTCAATCTCTTGATCCTTTGTGAAAAGAATGGCATGAAGTTCTCTCATTGAGCCCTCGGTTTGTAACCGTTCGTCTAAAGCACCTTTAAGACACAAGGTGAACTTGGAGCACTCACTTATCAGCTGCTGCAGTGGGATGCCAAAGGCTTGAGCATTATCCTCCATTTTTCCTATTTCAGCTTGATGTAGACGATCAATCAACCCATTGTCATTTTCTTCAAAAATTGACTGTTGACTAATCAATCCCTCGAGCTGATGGTGAAGACTAGCAAGTTCTTTTGTGAATATCTCTCTTTCCTCCTGCAGCAGAGGAAGTACAATCATTAATAAGAACCAGGTTAACTAAGGAGCATAGTGTTTAAACTCGGTATCGGATTGGGGATCGGCCAATCCAAACATGGCCCAAAATTTTTTTTTTTCAAAAATCATAAAAAAAAAAAAAAAAAAAAAAAAGGGTTGGGGGTGTCGGGCAATCCATATTGGATCGTCCGATTTGACTCGGTCCGAAACCGAGTCAGGTTGTCTGGATCGGACGATCTGACTCGGTTTCGGTTAGAGTCAGAGAAGTTTTGTAATTTTCGAGATTGGCTTGGGATCATGACTTGTCCTGAGCCGATCCTGAGTTGTATCAGCCGATCGGAATCGGCTGATACTTAACACTATGCTAGGGTGTAAGGAAAAGAAATATGGAAAGAAAGGATAAAAGGAAAGCACTAGTGACTTAATATTTGACCTTGAATTCCGTTGCTAGAGTTTCTTTCTCGCCAGTAGTTTTGTCCAATAAAGCTTGAAGACGAACTAGCTCATCAATTGAGGGATGAACTTGCACTACTTGATCCAACAACTGTGGATGAAATTCCTGAGTATCAAACTTCTCCTCCATTTTCTTTTGGAGTTCAACAACTGTTCTTGATTCCTCAATATCAGCATTCTTCCCATCGTATACAGTTAACTCTTCCGGTGCATCAACAAACATATCATCCTTTCCTGCATCTTCAGTCATATTTCCATCCAGGAGAGATTGTCCTGAGCCATCCAAATTTAACAGGGCCTCATTAATACTATCAGCATGATCCACCTCCACAGATCTGGATTCCTGCGTTTAATACTTTTTAGTACATTGATAAAGATTTCTTGTAATTCAAGAGAACATACTTCTAGCTAGTGCTCGTGTAACATAGTGTTTAAACTTGGTATCAGATCGAGGATTGTCCTGGTCCGATACCAAGTTGGATCGCTGATCCAACTCGAGATCGGAAGATCCAAACATGGCCCAAATTATTTTTTTTTTTAAAAATCATAAAAAATTTTAGGGTTGTCGGACAATCCATATTGGATTGTCTGATCTCACTCGTTCGAAACTGAGTCAAATCGTTTGGATCAGACGACCTGACTTGGTTTTGGAGCAAATCAGAGAACCTTAGCAATTCTCGGGATCGTGACTCGTCCCGAGCCAATCCCGAGTTGTATCGGCCGATCCAACTCGGGATCGGCCGATACTTAACACTATGCCATGCAAATAGGATTCATGTTTGCAACTTTACATGTTTAATTAATCACCTGATCAGCTGAAGCATCCACATCAACTACGGCAATATGTTCAACCTCCATGGCAGAGCCCTCGTCTTTGGGAGAAACATGTTCGACCAGAACGATGTCTTCTTCATTAGCACTCTCCCTTTCACCGTCAGCAACCACATTTGCTTGCTGAGTATCGACAAAAGACTCGGCACTGATAAAGCCATTTGATTCTTCCATGGCGGAAACCGGACTTTGAAGAATTGGAGCACTCTGCTCGAACTCAGATGAGTTCACCATATTACCATCCTCTGGTCTTCCAACAGAACCACTACCCCCTTTATCTGAGGAAAACCCTAGATCTGCAGTGTTATCAGATTCTGCAGATGACTCTATAAGTCCAGGTTCGTTCTCCTTTCCGTCAAAACCTCCGTCTCCATTATCAGAAACGCATGAAATTTCTATGACCTGATCTGAAGTATAATTCTCAGAATTCTCAGACATTTTTCTCTAGCATAATCGAACCACGCAACAAAGTGATGATTTTCCTCTTAAATCAAAATTTAATATCTGCAGGAAAAAAATAAAATACGCTCGTCATAAGCTTATCATTTTTCCTGCACTGAAATTTCGTCGCCCT
This sequence comes from Pachysandra terminalis, assembly GCA_031762675.1. Lineage (NCBI taxonomy): Eukaryota > Viridiplantae > Streptophyta > Magnoliopsida > Buxales > Buxaceae > Pachysandra > Pachysandra terminalis. The sequence goes on along the minus strand of JAUPMG010000002.1, from coordinate 14,896,304 downwards.
CTGCATTTTAGTGATCTTACAAGTCAAGAATAAATCACGAATTTCCGCACAATTGTGACATTCATCGAATACAAAACGAATTGAAAACCCTAAACCAATAATTTCTTATACAAACATAAAATAAAATAAAAAAATTGCGAAATGAACTCCGAAGATTGGGAAGAAAGAAGAAACGAGAATAGGAAAATATAAGTCAACTAAACAGATCACATACCTGGTAAGGAAGATAGCTTCATCAATTAAAATTTCGTTTCGAGTCGGGTGTTCCAGCCGAAACTTTTCCACTTTTAGGCCAGTAAAAACGAATTGCACAGGTAATTTCGGCGAGAGAGAGAGAATGGCAGCGCGTGCAGACCTGTGTTTGGTGTTCCTTCTCTTCTTCTTCTTCCGTTTTGTGTTTCAGTTTCTAACCCGTAGGACTTCTTTTCAGGTGTTTCGCTCAGTCAAGCAATGGGATTTAAAATAAAAATAAATAAGCTCAAATATTGGAAGCGTAAAAAATGAACTTCTAGCTGCACAAGGACAATTTTGGAAGATTCAATAAAATCGCCCTCGAATTGAGAGCGCTATGGGACCCGCAAATGACTACCGACGGACCCAATGACCAAGATAGTGGATCCAGTTTCGTTATCCAATCAGAGAGAAAGCCCATATTTTACTTGGGCATGAATTGGGCACCTAACTTGGAATTTGATTAACATGTAGTGGTGATGCAGAATTTGTAATCATCAATACAAATGCATCTACCATATATGTAATCCGAAGAATTTGCTTCAGATTAGACTAAACTGTTGCATAGGCATTATATTTAAAGTGTTTCTTCTTAAATATTATCTGTAGGTCAATAGAGAGGAGGTTGAGATATCAGGTATGTTTCTCAATGTTGCAACAGTTATTCAGATTGTGAATGAGTCTACGAATCAACGAATAAATCTGATTTGTGAGCATGCTCTGTAATTTATAAAGAAAGCATCCAATAATATTCTCTTGACCAAGACATGTATTAGTTGGACATATATCCAAAGAGAATCTTGAAAATATCTCCATACAGCAATGCATATCCAAGTTTACGCATATTCGACGCGATTAAGTTACGTTCAGAAGGAAATTGTGATGAGTCATTCGATTAAGTGAACTTGCTCCATGATACGTAGCTCTAGAGTCTAGAAGATCAAAGATCAAATAACATGTGTAACATGAATAAAGATCTATAAAGCAACTTTCCCGTTCACTCCGATAAGATATACGATAGATATATAAATAGCTGAGGTTTTAATAGTTTTAGCACGTGTTTGTATCAGGGATTTACTGTAATCTTCTTTAAATAAATGAGTCCTTCGAATTTCCACAGACATTTCCACATTCCTTCGAAGGAAGCTAAAGTAACTTTATACATCTTACAAGGTGATCAGTATATTTAACGAATTTACCCATAGAGACCTTAGTTAAAAGTTTCTTGGTAGGTGATTCGGTTTTCATGATCTATCATCCTTGTAAGGAAAAGTTATCATAGAATCTTTTAAGGTTTTGAGTTTTGTAACCAATTCGAGTGCCTTTGAATTAAACTTTAGTGAGAGAAACATATTTCCTTCGAAGTATCTTTTGAGTAAAATATATAATTGAGTCCTATGAGACCTCCAAATGTCATTCGAAAGTGAGGTTTGGGGAAAAGAATGAAAACATGTTTTCGAAGGACTGTATAAAGGGATCCTTCGAAATTAGTGGGAGACATCATCCGAAGGTGTTTCTTAGGAATGAGTAAATATAACTTTGAAGGTTCCTTTAATATCCGAAGTTGTTTCCTAGGGATGAGTAATATGACTTTAAAGGTTCCTTTAATAAGGATCCATTTGAAGTTCATCAAATGTAAAGTCTATTGAGGGTGACAAACCCTTTATATTTGTCCTTAGAAGGAGACCAAAAATCCTTAGTCCTTCGAAAAAAAAATGGTGACTAACCCTTAGTCCTTTGAGAAGGGGTGACTAACCCTTAACGCGTTAACCATCTCAAAGTGGTTAACCATTTGTAAGATATACAGTAATTGTCCCTTCTTCGAGGTTTCCTCACCAAAAGAGTTAACCTCTGATCATGATAGAGATAACCAAAGATCTCATATCAAGTCAAAAGATCATCAATATTAGGTGATGTGACCCAATAAGGGCGTGGACACCGTTTGGCGTTAGTGGAGGGAGTAGGTAACTGCTTTACATATGATGTGGCATTTGTGGGTGTATCTTATAAGCGTGTATATGCACTTTAAGATCACGCCACGTTTCTAAAGGTGTTATTTAGACCGCTGGATCATGAGTACTAAAATGAGTTCTAACCAAACTTTTTATTTTTTTTATTTTAATTATAATTATGTACTAAAATGAGTTATAACCAAATTTTCTATTTTTTATATTAATTATAAATATTGACATAATATGGATGTTTGGTTAACATGTACTAAAATGAGTTCTGGCCAAATTTTCTATTTTTTTATTTTAATTATAATTATTCATAAAATCTCTAGAACTTGCAATTTCTGAACCGACCCGCTAACCCTCTCGAACCTAACACAATTAATTGAGTTTTGGTTGATTTGACTCTAGGCTTTACCAACCAGCCTGAAAAGCGGGTCAACTCGAATCCAAACCCTCCAACCCATTTCATAAGTCTATAATTATATTTTATAATTTATGGGTATTTTAAAACTTATAAATAACTTAAAACCCCATTTTTTTTATAAGAAATCATATTTATTAAATTTTTATAAATATTTATTAAAATTTAATATATTAAATGAAATTACATTTACCTTACTTTCCAATTTCACTTCAGAATGGATAGCGATGGCAATCCAATGAAACATAAAAATAAATCATCATAAAATGAAACTCCTATATTTGGAACCATTAACACCAAGAAACAACTCCCATTCAGAATTTACTCATGTTATTCAAACAAAATTGGGATTTTGATGCTTCTTAAAGGTTTGATTATTTGATAAAAGAACATGTCAACCAACAATAAATAATCACAGTAACTCCTGCATCACTTGCTAAGAAACATCTGTGACTCTACAAGCCAAAAATGAAGCTAAGGTGATATCTAAACCTTCTGCAGACTCAACATCTCCTTGAAAGACCAAGGAATACAGCAGCAGATGAGATTTGTAATTTGAGATCGGCAATATCAACGTCATGGCCGCCTTCAACCAGTCCCCACCGGTCAACCTGCAGGGCACATGAGAGCAAGCATTAGAATATATCTAGTATGTCTGCGAGCGCGCACACACACACACACACAGGAGATAACAAGAACCTGTAAATCTTCTTCAAGTCTAATCAACTCAATGGCCTCCTCAATCTGCAATCTCCCACGATAGATTCCAATAGAAATGATTAGAGAGTGTGCAGCTGAAGCAATTGCGTCAATCGCAGCCAATTCTGAGTCATCTGTTTTCTTTAGAAGGCTTTCAATGACATTCACAAGACTATCTGCCTGCTTGCAGCCAAAAAAGCTGGAGTAGACAACAGGCTTAACACCAAATTCGGATTCAACCCAATTGAGTAAAGGGTCGATTTTCTCCACTTGTCATTCTGCAAATTGATATGTAAAAGTAGGCAGCAGTTATAAGGTAATTACCCATTTTAGGATTAAAACCAAAAACAAGATGAAGACCCATGACTAAAAGTTTATAGTATTTAGAAACTACGATACGTAATTGAGAAATTACATACAAGGTATTCACAGAATCTAAGGGCTTAAATCATTTTAATTGAATGATTCTCACAAGTCATATGGCTCTTGGCCAAAAGTAATCCAAAGCTACAAACGAGACTTCACCGTATGGACAGCATACCTACAGAGTGGAGCCACTTAATGCAAACAATAGAATCTGATCTCAATCTTCAAGACAAAATAAATGTTAATATCATCTTCGATTTACTTGATAGCCAGTCTACCAAGTATTTACATGAATTTTAAGGCTGTGTTTAGCTCGGTTTATATAAGTGCTTATTTTAGCTTATAGCTTATTAAAGCACTTTTTAAAATTAAAAGTGTTTGGCAACACCTAATGGGTAAGTGCTTACCCATAAGCTGTAGGGGAAGGCTACCCATAAGGAGAAGCCGCTGAGAGCAGCTTCTCTTATCACTTATGCGGAAAGCTATTTCTAAACCTTAATAATATTTTCATAATACCTATTTTACCCTTAAACTTTCATAAGCAGTTAAATAAATGTATTTACCAAACGCTATTTCCTTCAAGTAAGCAGCTTATTGGTGCTGTGGATAAGTGCTCTCATTGAGTCACTTATCCAATGAGTGCTTATCCAAAAGCACGATCCAGACCAAGCGCAGCCTAAGAAAGAATACATACTCTTTTCCCAGGAAACTAGAGCTTCCAATGGTTGAGGACGAACAGAATTAGTTAGAAGCAGTGAATAATTACGGTCTGCATATTCCTTTTATCAGTAACATATATAGTATAAGGTGCCATCCATCAACGTGGTAAGTGGTAACCTATTTGTGTGTTGTTCACAAGATCTAGTATCAGTTACTATACCACTGCACATGGCTGCTGGAGAATGCCCCAGTAAGGACCACCAAGAAAAAATTAGTATATAGTAATATTAATGTATTTTAAATTTATAAAAAGCCTTTCAAAGAAAATAAATGACTTGAGTTGGCTGCAATTGAATATGGAACTCTTAATTGAAAAATAAAACGTTATTAGTATTCGAGAAACGAAAAATAATTACCATTAAAAAAAGATGTAAACTAGAAAAGGAATTCCAAAATAATTATCAATAAAAAGAAAAAGAAAGGGAAAAACCATGAGCTCGTGTTAGATGAGAACTAGGCACAAGCAAAAATGATCTACTACTCATGTACCATCTAACAAGTTAACATGGAAACTAACTGATATACAAGTCATTTCCTACAAAGGTTGACCTAAGCCCCTCCGGAAAAAGGGGAAAAATTGTAAACAACAAGACATGCTTAACCTAATTAGGTTTGACTATACTTACAAACAAACTAAAAGAACAGAATTTCCCCAACTGCTGCTCCAACATCAGTGATTTGTTCTCGCCTTACAATTACTACTATGAGTTATCCATGAGTCAGTAGCGAGTGCCTATCGTTTCGCGTTGATTATGGATGAACTGATGACATATATTCATGAGGTGGCTCCTTGGTACAACATTATTTGTATATGCAGTGATGGGGGCAAATTTGGAGAGGAAATAAATTCAAAATTGGTACTATAGAGGGATACTTCAAGCTCGGAAGGTTCTAAAAATAAGTCAAATTAGAACGATGAGAAGTGAAGTCAAGACACAAAAGAAGGGTATAAATTTGATTTAAAATTATCAAATGCTTTTTAAGAAAAATCCAACAAATCCAGATTGGCACTATAAGGCATGAAGTAATAAAACATCAAATGAGCTACATACTAAGGACTCTGCTTGTCAGATCATTGTCCCCAGGAGCACGACAGAAGACTAAATCTTGATGAAGCTTCATCATCAAATTTTCAATAATCGTCACACGTGTAAGTGGAACTCTCTCCATCGCAGTACAAGCAAGTCTCATGAGATGCATTGTAAAGGGTCTAATTCCATCTGTTAGCTATCAAAAAAATATTTTATCAGAAAAGCCTAGATACTGGAATACAGGAAAAGAAAGTACCATAAACAGAAACCAAAAGAAAGCCTATTGAGTGAATCATGAAACAACCAATAACATAAACAGATAGATGAAGAAGCACCTGGTATTCCCATTCGGCTGCAATGGCCAAGGCAAGGGCAAGTGTCGGGAGCTTGAGTGGTCTCTTGGAGGGGGTCTTGAGGGTTCTGTAATCAAGCATGACAGTCCAACCATTGCCATCATCTGCCTCCCTTGTAGTGACCTGGTTGTAAAATCGTTTACCAACAACAGACCCTGTCATGAATGACATTGGCATTGTTACAGATGATGAAGACGATAATGATTCTCTTTCCGAATTCGATTTCAGCGGCTTGATATAAATGCTATCATCTTTCTTTTGCTTCTTCACCCCTCCTGCTTCACCTGAGGAGAATGTGAATGATGACGATGAATTGCCCACTTCTGGTTGTCCATTGGTGGCAACAGTGCTGAAATGGTGATTCTTGTAGAAAAATGCTCTGACAACAAAAGGGTTTACTGATTTTAAGGATTTCTTCACTACTTTTGCGGCAGCAGCCATCACGAATAGATAAAAAGGAGTAAGAAAGTGTAGGAGTCTCTCCGACTATATTGTGAGCACTGATAATTAAATTCAAACAACACAAAATGTCCAAATACTGTTAGCGAACAGAAAAAATCTTTTCTTTTTTCTCTCTTTTATTTTGTGGAGAATAAGCTAAACAAATACGAGTTTAAGGTAGAGATTGACTTGAATTTTCCCAGTATCGAGGAGAAACCACCTACACTCTGAATCAAGAGCGTTGTTTCTCAGAGAAAAACTGGTATTTAAAAAAAAAAAAGACATCAAAGCAAGTTGACTTCTGTTGGTTCAATATAGAGGGAAAATCAATATTTCAAGCTTCACTGATATTTTTGCAGTTTTGGAGATAGACAAGTATTAGCAGCATAAGAAATAAAAACACCCATTATTTGTAATAAAGAACATGTAATTAGTCAAATACTCATGCATATATGGCACCCATTTTTGGTCACCATTTAATAGCCTAGTAATAAACCAACAGAAAACAATGTGACCCATTGGACAGTGGCAATTCTTTTAATAGTTTCTTAAGACTAGCCTTAGATTTTCCCTGACCACCTTTGGTTGGTTTTAATGTCTTATGATATAAAAGTAAACATCCCTGAAACACTGCACATAAAAAATCATTAAAAATCTACCCAAATCGAGATTACTACAACCATGGATTAATCAGATTCATAAAAGAAAAATATCAATAACATGTTTACAGAACATCTAATAATCATCATAATAGAATGATAAAAAAATACATAACAAATAAAATTAAAAAAAAAATAAAATACTTGTAGCAGATGATCTCCTGTTCCTGTTTCTGAGCTCAATCAAGATTATCTTGAGATATCAACAGCAGCCGAATTGCAGACAACAGAAGGGTCTGATAGAATGTTTGGATTGAGAGGGAGACCTGAAGTGAGGGTTTGTTTGGGTGAGAGAAGATTAAAGGAAAGGGGAAATAAGCTTGGTTGCTGCTGCTGTCATCACAACAGCAGTAGGGAGTTAGGGAGAGGAAGACAGTTGGTTTTGGTGGAGGCTGAATAGGGTTGGTTCTGTGGTGTTGTGAGTGGTTGGAAGAGAGAAGGAAGATATGGATATGGTTAAGAGATAGAGGGTTGTGATTTTGTTTTGACTGTGAGTTAATGGAGGAAAAGAACAGAGGTTTCTTGGCCATCGGTTGCAGGTGAGTGAGAGCTGGAACAGGGGTCTGTCGTGTTCAGGTGGATGAAGATGAAGTGGTGTTCAAATTATTGGATTCGAATGGGGTTCAGATAGATGGGTTTTTGGTGGAGGAATGGAAGTGATTTGGATGGGTTTGTGCTGTGGAAATGGAGGTGGCGGTGGAGCTGCAGTGGGTTCGGTGATGGACGTTTGGGATCAAGAATGTGAGGAACAGAGAGGACTGGTGAGAGGTTGAAGGAGGAGTTGGATTCGTTGTGGTGTGGCAGAGATAGACTGTTCACAGAAGCAGCAGCAGGGGTGAGGGGATGGCTGGTCGTGGTCGTCTTGGTTGCAGGCGACTGGGTTTTGTTTTGACTGTGAGTCAATGGAGGAAAAGAACAGAGGCTTCTTGGCCATCGGTTGCAGGCGAGTGAGAGCTGGAACAGGGGTCTGTCGTGTTCAGGTGGATGAAGATGAAGTGGTGTTCAAATTATTGGATTCGAAT
>JAUPMG010000002.1:14872373-14884958 GCA_031762675.1 Pachysandra terminalis | reverse complement strand
CTCAATAGGATCGGAAAGAGCAGCCCTAGAATGCAGCGTAATAGATGGACTTGTTGGGAGAGGAGTTTGTACTGGTTTAGCATCAGCCATATGATTTCTAGCAAGAAGATCCATAAGGTAACGACGTTGAGAAAGTAAAACACCATCCTTGTTGGGAACAACCTCCACACCAAGAAAATAGAAGAGCAAGCCAAGATCTTTAAGGGAGAAGCAATCAGCTAAGAGAGTGACAAAACGATCCACCAAAGAAGTATTATCCCCTGTAATGATTAGGTCATCAACGTAAACAAATAGATAGAGGAGGTGCCCAACAGATTTCAGGACAAAGAGTGAAGTATCATCATGAGAATTCTTAAATCCCGAGTGAAGGAGAAAAGTACGAAGTTCTTGATACCAGGCTCTGGGAGCTTGCTTGAGTCCGCAAATGGCTTTCCTGAGTTTGCAAACATGTGATGGATAATCAAGATCAACAAAACCTTGTAGTTGAGCCATATAAACATTCTCAGAGAGGTGACCTTGCAAGAAGGCATTATTGACATCAAGCTGACGAAGGGACCATCCACTACTCACAGCAAGGCTAAGAACAAGGTGAATGGTGGTGGGTTTAACCACGGGACTGAAGGTGTCATGATAATCAATGCCCGGTCGTTGATGAAAACCTTTTGGCAACCAAGCGAGCCTTAAACCTGTCAATAGAACCATCAGACTTATGTTTAGTTCGAAAAATCTATTTACAATCAACAACATTATGACTGGGTTCAGAAGATACTAGTTCCCATGTTCCATCCCGAACAAGAGCAACATATTCTTCAGACATGGCCCGATGCCATTTTGGATCTTTGAGTGCTTGGGTCACAGTTGTGGGTTCAAGATCAGTGGATTTGGACGGTTGAGTATGGAGGTTAAGCTTCTTGATGGGTTTGTGAATATTGTCTTTTGCCCTGATGGTCATTGGGTGAATTGGTCGGGAAGTGGTACGGATTAGTTGGCTAATGGCTAGTGGATGATCAGTGGTAGATGTAGTTGGTATTGGTTGAGTTGGAGAGTCATGTGTGGTGGGCGTAGAGGTGGGTGATGGATTGGAAGTGGTAGTAGTTTGTGTGGGAGCTTCGCATTGTGAATGCCTTTGAGTATTAACGTCAAATGGTGGCATGAGTGGTGATAAAGTATCAGTGGTGGTTTTGATTTTGATTATTGATGGAACCCAAGTAGAGATAGTATTAAACTCTGGAAGTGGAGATTGAGTAGATAGAGATGCAAAAGGGAAAATTGGCTCAATGCACTTAACATGCCTAAAAACATAAATTTTTGATGTTGAAGGATCATAACAAAAATAAGCATTGAGTTAGAGAGTGCCCAAGCAATACACATGGTTTAGAATGAGAATCGAGTTTGTGAGAAGTATATGGTCTAAGCCAAGGATAGCATAGACAACCAAATACTTTGAGTTTCTAATAATTAGGAGAGGCACCAAAAATCTTTTCATAAGGAGAAAAGAAATTTAATTTCAAAGTTGGCATGCGACTAACTAGGTACACTGCAGTAGCAAAGGCATGACACCAATAAATTAAAGGAAGGGAGACATGAGAGAGTAAAGTAAGACCTGTTTCAACAATGTGGAGATGACGTCGCTCATAAAACCCATTGTGTTCGGGTGTGTGAGGAGTAGTAAAATGAGATATACCATGAGTAACAAGAAAACTGGCAAGAGCAGTATATTCTCCACCATTGTCAAAATAAAGTGTGTTGACGCTTAGATTAAAATGTTTTTCTACTATGGCTTTAAATATAAAAAATACCTCTTTTACTTCTGATTTTTGTTTGAGAGGATAAAACCAAATATATTTGGTAAAATGATCAACAAAAATAACATAATATCTAAAGCCATCATGAGAAATAACCGGTGAAGTCCAAACATCAGAAAAAATTGTTTGAATAGGTTGAGTAGACACAAGAGTAGAGTTTGAAAAGTAAAGTTTATGACTTTTATTGCACTGACATGCATTACATGAAAAATTGGAAGACATAGCAGACGATAAATCTAAATGATATCTAGAAGCAACATGCTTTAAGATACGAAAAGAAGGATGTCCTAATCTGTGGTGCCACTCGGACGAAGTGGTCTTGACACTAGAAAACACAAATAATGGTGAAGATACCGGCCACTCATACACGCCATCTTTGGTTTGACCCTTCAAAAGTATTGTCCCCGTGCGAAGCTCCTTCAAATGGTAAGAATTCAATGGAAACATTACTTGAAGTACAAAATTGTGAGATAAATATCAAGTTTTTTTTTTCATGCTAGGTATGAAAAGAACATTGTTTACGGTAAAATGAGTTGTAGGAGTTTTGATAGAGATGGAACCAGTGTGAGTTATGGGAAGACTTGTTTCATCTCCAATCATGCTGTCTTCGGAGCCGGTGTATGGTGCATGAAGAGATAGGTTGCTCAAGTCAGAAGTGACATGACGAGAAGCACCACTATCCAAAAGTCACGCAGGAATGTGGGAAGTATTGGCAGTAAAGTGAGCTCATGGTTGCCACGGTGAAGTTGTGGTCGGCACTGGTGCACTTGTGTTGTAGGATTGTTCAACTGGTACGAAGCAAAAGAAAGGACATCTTTTAGCAGCGTGTCCCTGGATTCTACAAATTTGACAATAACCAAGGTAAGGTCGTGGGGGAGGCCAAGTGCCATAATAGGTTCCAATAGTGGTTGGTGTGGGAGGGCGAGCACTAGAAGTGGGCGACGGGTGCCAGTCCGTGTTGTTGACACCAGAATAGGACGAAGGTCTCTTGCCAATGTTGCCTGAAGTGTACGAAGAGCGCGAGCCAGTATTGGTTTGACTCATTGGAATTAGCATATACTGGAAGGTGTGATGGATCAGACGTAGTACCTTGACGAGATGCTTCGAAGTTTAACAATTTTTCATGAAGTTCGTCAAACGAAATTGGATTGTCCCGGGCTTAAACTACACGCACCAGGTCCTTGTAATCATCGCCTAGACCATCAAGGATTTTCTTCGTGACATCTTCATCATCAATCTGTGCTCCAAGAATGGCGAGTTCATCTGCATGAGCTTTCACAGTTTGTAGAAACTCAATGACACTTTGAGATCCCTTGGTTAGATTCTTGAGGTGACTCTTTACTTGCTTGATGCGTCCCCGAGATGGCTTGTCGTAAGTGTTGGCTAGGATTGTCCAGGCTTCTTGTGAGGTTTTGGCTCGAGCGATGAACGAAATAATGGTGGGAGAAAGAGAGCCAACAAGGGCATTGAGGATCAGTTGGTCTTGTCGAACCCATATAGTGTGAGCTAGGTTTGGTATGGTGGTGTTGTTTTGAGTGAGAGTGGACGCTGGGCATGGTTTTGATCCATCAACATAGGCAAGAAGATCATATCCTACAAAGAGAGTGTGAAACTAGAGTTTCCATAAGACATAGTTGTTGGTGGTGAGTTTGAGTGGGGCTTGGGCTGAGATATTAATGGTGATCAATGTGTTGCTTGGTTTGTTGGTGTTGTGAATCAAAAGATTTTGGTGGTGGGTTAGAGAACAGAAAAACAAAGATCTTTAGAGGGAGGGATTGCGATTAAAATTGCTTTGATACCATGATGAGATTCAAAGTTCAGTAAATTTCTCTGTGATTATCTCATTGAGATTGTTGAATATATATACAAATGTTTACATATGAGATCCCTTGATTGTGGGGATTCAATCCTACCTACATTGATACAAATCTATAATTATAGAACTTCCTAATATACATGTTTAACATTTAGAACCATAGTTGTTACACGGCATTTAGAAACTCTTGATTCTAGAAACAATCTAATATGGAATTCCTCTGTTATAGGATACACATAGGATCAAAATTTTAAATTCTACCATGATAAAGGCCAATTTGGTGAAATATGTCAATAATGGATTTTATATTAATTGACTTTTTAACTAAATGGAAGCCCATATCTTGGTGTAGCCCAATCCATAAAGTCCAAACACTTTTCCATGTACTTGTTTATCCCAATCCACAATCCAAGTCCATCAAGATAAGCCCAATCCACATAGTCCAAATGATTAACCCAAAAAGACAAACTCAATCCACCTCATCACACCTACCCCAAGCTTTTCACACTTTCGGCATTCTTCTTATAATCTAAGAAAGATGTGGTCTACATTCCATATTAGGATTAGCATCGGTTCTTGGTCTTTGACCCATCAATTCACACAATCATCCCAAGTTTTCACTATTTTGGCATCACCTTTTGAGGTTCAAAGACAAATGCATCTATCATTTATGATGGGAAAAGCTTTGGTCAATGACCATTGACCCACTATTTATTATCACCTATGCCATTATCTCATATCAATTTTCCTCACCTAACCCATTGACATTTACATTTTTACCCTTAATATTTTCATCATTTAAAGTGTAAATCCATAAAAGACAAAGTTATTATGAAACTTTATCCCACCTAAAAAACCAAACTACCATTTTCCAAATCCCAAAAATAACCCAAGGCCTTCACCCTTAGCCTATAAATACCACATCTCTTTACCTATCTCAATACACCTTTAAACCTACCCTGAGGCCTTAGAAAAACTCATATTTCTCTTTAGAAATTTCTAGTAGTCTAGAACCCAAGCTTGCCCACCCACATTTGAAGAGAAGAAGAATTCAAGTGAAACATCTAAGAGAGTCTAACAATTTCAAGCAACAAAGAAGTACTTTTTTACCTCACCATTTTATTTAGATTATTATCTTTATAGGTTTAGTCTTTTTTACTTTTACATATCTTCTTCTTCACCATTTAGTATTTAGTCTTTTATTTTTAACTTTTATCTTCTATAGACTAAGATAAAAGTCCTCATTTTCTATATTTATGGGAATGTGAGGAACTTTATTTTTACTTGGGATATTTTGACTTTATTTCAATACATATTATGGTGATGTCATTTTATGTGCATTGGCATAAAATGAAACCAAGAGAAAAATTGTTTCTCTTCCCAACCAATGAAAAAATGAAACTCTCTTTTGCTTGGTTCTTTTCTTTTTTGGGTTACTTCATTTTCACACATCTGTCTTTTCTTTTCTCATTTTATAATATATTCATTCTCTTTAAGTCCAATTAGTTTCCTTTTTCTTGTCTCCATATCTATATTACTTATAAATCCAGATGTACTCATCTTCAAAGTATTCTTAATCATGGTTTTTCTATCTTATTTTCATATTTGATTAATCATGCTATAAATGTAGATTAAACATGCATCTTGATTCAAATTTTCTTATTTACTTTTTTCTTCTTCAAGCATGATATTAATTAGTTCTCTTTTTCAAGCATGATAGTAATTAGTTCTCTTTCTTCATTCCATGCATGGTAGTAGCCTTGTTCATGATAGACGTCTTGCCTATTTTCAATATTGTTTCTTGTACATCATAATAAGTGCATGCTTGAATTACAAATGCATCATATAACTCACAAACCTTGTCCCACCAATTTTTACCCATCTTAGGAGGAGCACAGTAAGCTTGCAAACGGGTGACCATTGTCCCTAGTAGCAAATCTTACGCTCCTAGAATTACTAGGCCTACGGTCGGGCGACCATTGTCTCCGGTGTCAGCGCCCAACACTCCATCTCAATACCAAACGACTCAAAAAACATGTGGAGAAATTCATATGTGGAGGTTGGCTTACCGATTTTGGGTTCCCAATGACCCTTAGATACATACACCTCAATCCCTCATGTAGAATCCGGTTTATGTTAGAATGCCGGTAATCTTAGGACGTGTGATTGTTTTGTCCACTAAATGTGAGTCCATAAGAAATAAAGTCATTAAGTAATAGTGCAATTTTCATCTTTGTCAATCACAAATTGACAAATGGTAGTGTGGTGGTAGAGAGGCTTTCTTTCCAACTTTTTTTCTTTTCTTTTCTTTTCTCTCAAAATCTCGACTTTTTTGGAAGAAAATTTTTTTAGTCACAAAGAGAAAATTTGAGAGAAATTTTCTTTTCAAATCTCTTTCTTTTCTTTAAAAAATGATCAACCAAACAAAAGAAAGTGCTTTCTTTAACACTTTATTTTCTTTTCTTCTGAAATCTAGGATTCCAAACACAGCCTTAAAGTAAAGTGTATAAGTAAATTATGTGAGTCCACAACTATCATTCAAAGGTGACACGTGGTAATAAAGGTAAGAACATACCTTGAAAGGACTCCTTTCAAGGATTCTCTCAAAGTTAGTGTGAGAGTCATCATCTGGAGGAGTTTCCTGGGAATGAGCATAGCGTACTTCAGAGGTTCCCTTAATAAAAGACTCCTTCAAAGTCAACCGAATGTAAGGTCTATTGTGGGTGACTAACCTTTGTTTTTATTTCATTCGAAGGAGACATAACCCTTTAGCCATATGAAAAGGGTGACTAACCCTTAGTCTATTTGAGGGTAATTAGCCCTTGACGAATTGACCATCTCAGGGTGGTTAGCCTCCGGTTAGGGTAGGATGTACAGTAACCGTCTCTTTCTGTAAGGTTTCCTTTACCGTAGGAGCTAACCTTTTAATCAACGGTTTAACCCTTGATCATTACGAGATGATTGCAAATCTCATATCAGGTCAAAAGACCATCAATACAGCTAATGTGGCCCAATAACAGCGCGGGTCGCTGTTCGTCGTTTACACGCAAGAGTTAGTAAAGGGAACATGTAACTACTTTATATATGATGTGACATATGCGGTTATATCTTAAAAGCGTATATACGCGTCTTAAGATTATACCGTGTATCCAAAGAGTTTATTTAAACCGTCGGATCATCAATAGCCTTTTAGATAAATTAAAATTTTATTCTAAACTCTCCGCTCGTTGAGAAGATAAAACTTTATCCTTAAAACGGTAAAATTCATATTGTAACTCGGTAAAAACTTTGAGGTCATAGTGTAACTCGGTAAAAATTTTGAGGTTCTCAATAACCGACGGGTTTGTTTGAAACCAAGTTTTGATTTCTTGGGTAGTAACATAGAAGGGTCATGAAGTGAGAGAAAATCGTGAAATTACACGTACAATGTAGGGTTAACGGAGAAGTTTTTCCCATTAATAAAAAGGTTGGAAGGTGGAAAGGCGGACGGAGAGATCAATATCCTTTCTGCCTCGGTTCTTGTTTTGGCGGGAAGAATACAGAAAGGAAGCACAGACTGGAGAGCTGGAGAGAAGAAATACAGAATCAGGAGTTGTTTTGATGCCCTAGAGATAGAGAGATTTTTGAAGTGAGGGAGAAGAAATGGGTGGAAAGGTAAAAGCCTGTGAAGAATGTACCCGAAAATGCTTAATATTACATGGGAAGAAGAAAGATCCATCAGCCATTTCCATGTCCTTCTTTAAAGTCATGATGGCCAATCAATTCTCCAAATTTCTGGTATAATAACATCTTATTCTCTCAATCCACTGCATACTGCTTATCTTCATCCGTGTGTGACTTGTTTGTTGTCGTTCTGCTCTTTTTTCTTCTCTATCTGTCTCTTATACTCGATAGTTTGATGCGGTAAGACCAAATCTGGAACTAATATAGTATATCGATATATCATGCATTTCGTCTTTTGTTCTCAGTTTGTTTCTGTTTGCTTATTCTGCATTTTTTTGTCCTTTTTTTTTTTGTGTGGGTATAGTATGTTAACCATTCTGTTATATTAGGGTTCATGTGTTGTAGTCCCAATCTCATTCAGTTGACAATGTGAACCCAAATGCTTCAATCTTTACTTGACTAATTGGCTGATTGATACAAAAGTCTTGTAATTTAGGTATAATTTTGTGTTATTATGGGTGTTTCAGATAATGGGTTATGCCTCTTGTTAAAGGCTTTGCTATTGTTTGTTTTACAAAAGGGGCATTCATGTTTTCCATCCTTTTTTTTTTTTTTACTTTTTAAATCTCTATAAAATTTATGATTTTTTAGATTAACTTGGTATTGTGTCGTTTTGTCACGCGTTAGCCGGATCCATTTTTGAAGTAGCTCTCCCCCAAGCCCCACCACCTCCCTTGAAAAGATATTTTATTTTGAGCATTTCTCAATCATCTATAAATTATCAAAAAAATTTCTAGAGAAACATATTCCAGCATAAAAGCATCTTAAACCAATTCATTGCTTAATTACACACACCTCTTGCATAGCAATTGCTTCACCAATTTTTTTTCTATTTACAGTAATATCACTTGCTTCACAATACCCATACCGCCTAATCCTTCTTTAGTACAAGATGTTTCATCCGAGGTTAATTTGTAGGAAAGTATCTTTAGGAGGTTTCCATGTGTATTGAAGTTGAATTCAGTTAGATGTTCTCTGCTCATTGCCATTGCCACCATCTGAAGAGCCTTCACATTCCCTTTTTGAATCGTCATGGCTTTCTTTAGACGTGGCAATGGGTCTGGTTGAGGCTTAGACGGGTTGGGTGGGGTTCGATCCGTTTACCAACAGGTCAGGAAAACCTCAACCCGAACCCAACCCACCCATAAACGGTTTGAACCCGTCAACCCGTTTAAATTTTAATTAATTAATTAATTATTTAATTTTAAATTAATAAAATCGTAAATCATCCTATTTAACATTATATTTTTATTAAATATTGTAAAAAATAATAATAAACGGGTCAACACGGATTGGGTCGGGTTCGACCCATTTACCGACGGGTCGACGAAACCTAGACCCAAATCCAATCCATTTAATAAACGGGTTGACCCTAACCCGTTTAGTCGGGTTGGGTCAGGTTGGTGGGTTGGGTCGTAAATTGCCTCTAGCTTTCTGTAGTATGCAAATAGTACTCATTTTTATGTTGCTGAATACTCTTCTGTTCAGACTATCCCATATTTGTTTTTGATAATTAACGATATCATGATATAAAGGGAAAAAAAAAGCGGTGTACAAGTAAAAGAAGACACAGGCTGCCCGAGATAGGCAGCAAGAAAGAAGAGAAAGAAGGGAAGAAAAAGACACACAAGCCAATCTCAACTGCTCAAAGGATACAACTTAGCCCCCAAGCATCTCCTCAGTCGGGGGACCTGAGAGCATCCCATCCCTCTCAACACCCCTCCTAGCTAAAGCATCTGCCAACTCGTTCGTCGTCCTAGGGATATGAGAGAAGGATATACTCAACCCATCACACAACGAATGAGCAAGCCGAATCCAGTGCGCATACCTTTAGGGGCACCTTCCAGAGAAGGCATCCCATATTGTTGGTCGGGATCAAGCAATAACAATAAACACAATAAAACGAAGATCAAAACAATGCACACAGATATACGTGTTTCGGCAAAGCCTACGTTCACAGGAGAGAAGAAGTTTCTACTATGTCAAAAACGAGTTAGGGTTACAACTTATACTCCTACTCGATATATATAGGGAAAATCCCCAACATACCCTTACATTACCGCTCCTTCCCGTGGGGCCCCTCAGGTCCCTCCCCTTCGGATATAGGGACTAGTTTATATAAGCCACCCACTATCTCTAACACATATGCTCCAATACGGCAAGAAGCTTTGTTGCCTCCTTGCAAAGTGTCATGTTATGGATGCTTTTGAACACTTCTTTTATTCACATCTAACTCGACACCCATCAATTTAACCCAATGGCAAAACAGACCAACCGACCTTCACAAATCCCAGTGTTTTAAACTAGTGTATCAGTGTTTCTTTCTTGTTACACACAGTGGATAATGCCTTCTCGCATTAAAATTTTATTCAGAATAATTGTCAGTTACCGCCTATATATCCCTGCAAGCCTACCACATAATGAACAGATTATTTGAGGTTTCCAAACCTTTTTCACCTTTCCCACCTTTTTGTTCCTTTGTTTTTTGGTGGACTGTTGCTAAATTGATAAGCTGGTTTGAGACTGAATCATTTGTTGCTTTTATAGTGCCAAATAAATCTGGCCTCCCTTGAACCCAACTGAACAATCCTAGTATTGACTCTGGTCAAGAGCCAGAAAATAGATTGCACCATATTTTTTCTTTACATTCCCGTGTTTTCTTCAATAATATCACTTACAACTGATTTTTCGCAATCATGTCCTTGCCAAACTCAATAGTTTATTAACTACATCTAGCATTGTGGTAATTTTAACTTTATAACACACATGCACTGCCATTATCAATCAGAGAAAGAATGGAAACTAGAATCATAACCTGCACATTGAGTTAAGTTTAATTGTTTTTTATGTTTGGTAATTTACTTGATGGTACAAATAGCATATTTGGAGGGGCACAGGATTTTCCTGAAATGGAAAAAAAATCTTCCAACCAAATTTGCGGAAGTGCTGTTTTGGGTCCTTTTGTTTTTCCCTCCTTTCCTTCTGGTTGATATATGAAGTGCAAAATGGTCTGATGTAGTTGCATTCTTACTCTCATCCACTTGGTTTGTGATATGGCTGAACTTCAAGTTCTACAGATTTGCTCTTTCATCTGATGCACTACTTGTTCTATTTCTAATCATACTGTTTCTTCATAAACAACATGTGCAGTTCATACCTCCTAAACTTTCTTCTACACTGTTTTCACTGGTCGATCAAGAAACCTTTCTTGAAGATTCAAGTGGGCAGTACTGGACTGTCAAATTGACCATTGTGAATAACAAATTGGCTTTTCATGAAGGATGGGCTACTTTTGCATCAGAACATGCTCTCGAAATTGGAGACTTTGTGATGTTTGATTACATTGTGGGTTCACATTTTGTAGTTAAGATTTACAGTACGAGTGGCTGTGAAAAGCTAAATTTCCCTGAGAAAAAGAGCAGTAAAAGGGGCAAAAGATCTAGTACTAAACTTCCTTCTGATAAGCTAACTTCAGATGACGGAAATTCTATTGCCACAGGAGGGCGATGCCGGACGAATTCCATGAACAAACAGGGATCAAGTAGTACAATTCCTTCTGATTCTGACATGGAAATAATCAATGTAGATAAAGAGACGGAACCAACGGGCACAGTGAACAATTCACATTGTGATAATAGTTATGAAAGGTCCCAACTTGCATCTAAACCTGAGTTTGCTGAAATACCGTTTTACATGATCAATAGAGACTCAACATGTGAACAAAAAGAAAACAGAAGCTCTTTGTTTGACTTGTCCAACTTTGAAAGGTTTGAGGAAACATCTGGTGTTGCTGAAACAAAAGAAGTACCAGTAAGTGAGAAAGAGGAATCTCCCTACACTGAGAAGTCTTTAAAGCCTCTAACAACACCAGACGCGGGTAGAGTTTATAAAGATCATTTTGCTGATGAAAGAACAAGTAGAACAGATCCTTTAGATGCATTTGAACTTGGAATGACTGAGCGAAGATGCAATACTGAAGATATGCCCAAAGAACCATTTACCACTGTAAAAGATTCCGGTTACAGTAATGCCTTCAGATGCCCACAGATTGCATCCAAGGTGGACCCTGGAGAAAATGAGAAGGCCAATCCAGAAATGTCAAACTGTACTAACCCAATATGTCGATTTACAAAGAAAGGGGATGGTGTGTCTTCTTGTTGGTTGCTTCTATATATGCTTATTACATATCCTTATTTTTATTCTATCACTGTAACACCAATTGTCATTTCGACTGATGCTTGTGTGTGTTTCCTTTTTTTATTATTCTTATTTAAATTTCTGAAAACAATTATCAGCTAAACACCCGATGGTAATAACCCAAAAGGAACATACTCCCCTTGCTGGAAGCAGCAAAAGTGCCTTGCATATTATTACTGGAATGTCTACCATGGGTGGGCAAAATCATCAGTCAGGTTTGTTTTCTATTTCTTTTTCTTGTCTGTACTTTGCGCGTGTGTGTTTCCTTTTTCCTTTTTATTTTTATTCTTAGTTAAAATTTCTGAAAACAATTATCAGCCAAACACCCGATGGTAATAACCCAAAAGGAACATACTCCCCTTGCTGGAAGCAACAAAAGTGCCATGCATGTTATTACTGGAATGTCTACCATGGGTGGGCAAAATCATCAGTCAGGTTTGTTTTTCTATTTCTTTTTCTTGCCTGTACTTTGCGTGGGTGTGTGTTTCCTTTTTCCTTTTTTTTTTTATTATTATTTAAAATTTCCGAAAACAATTATCAGCCAAACACCCAATTGTAATAACCCAAAAGGAACATACTCCCCTTGCTGGAAGCAACAAAAACGCCCTGCATGTTATTACTGGAATGCCTAACATGGGAGGGCAAAATCATCAGTCAGGTTTGTTTTTCTATTTCTTTTTCTTGTCTGTACTTATTGTTGGAGCTGCTACCTGTTGCCCTGTTTTTAGCTACCTTAACGCGTGTTTGTTGTTTTCATGAATTTTTCTATATTATTCGTCATTTTTATTTGAACTAATTGCTTGAACAGGAAATGTGTGGAAGGCTGTTAAAAAAGAACCCAGTGAGATGGTGCAAGAAGTGCATGGTTTGCTTTTCTTTTAACATTTCTTCATTTGATTTTATTAGAGTACTTGTAAGATTATGTGGCTTCAATTATGTTTTTCTCTTTCAAATTGGTTTATATATATATATATATATATATATATATATATATATATAAAAAATTCTGCTCTCTATCTAAATAGAGAATAGTTTTTATGAACA
>JAUPMG010000002.1:14848149-14872273 GCA_031762675.1 Pachysandra terminalis | reverse complement strand
CTCTATCTAAATTGCGAATACTTTTTATGAACAGGGAGGGATCCAAAGGTCATTAAATCAGAACATGGGGAGATGTTTGATCATAGTTTAAAAGATGATAAAAAGCCTTTCAATGTGGTGAAATCTGAAAGTGTTGAGTCAATTGGTCTCTCATCACCCAATTTAGTCAATTTCTGCTGTTCAATACCAATAATCAGCCAATCTTGGGTTGTATGTAACCATCTCTTACTAAGTTTTTCTTTCATGTCATTGTTACTCTCATGTTCTTGGAGAGGAATTTCTGTATGTTGCTTGATTTAGTTCAACAGTTATATCATATTGGCCAAGTAATAATTATGCCAAGTAATTGGATAAGGCAGTTCATTGTTATTAAGTAAGATATATTCAGAAAAAGAGGGAAAAAAAAAATAGAAAATCCCCCAACAGGCACCGTATTTTGTATATTTTTACCATTTTTGTATCACCAAATAGCCGTCTTTTTGACAGCTCACACAGGTTGGACTCTTTAAGTATTGATTTCTTCTAACCATAATACTTATCGTGAAAGAGATTGAGATCCGCTGAATTGATTGCAGTTTTTTTTAGAAAAATGTAAAAAGAAAAGATAAATGAGCTAGGACCTTGATTAAGAAACAGAATATAATTTGGTATGACAATCCCTCTCTCTTTATGCTCAGTTTTGCTTCTCATGCGAGGGTTAAAACCTGTCATTTCCTGACCCCCAAAAGACGTCTAAATGGATAACAACCCGACTCAGACAATTGTAATTTTCAGAGTTGTCAGCCTCACTTAACATTAGAAATTTATGATGGTTGGCCAGAGAAAATCTTAGTTCTGTAGTTATGGTCCTTCTAAAGATGTTTATAATTTCTTCCATTTAGTTATAGTCCTTCTAAAGACAATTATAATTTTTCCATTTCTGTTTATATGAATTGGTGGGATCTATCTCATTTACGCTTTGCAATGGGGTGGATAAAGATTTTATTATCGTTGTTATTCCTCCACTTGATTGTGGTACCAATTACCTATTCATCCCATCTTAATTGCCTAATTTTCAAATGTTCTGATACTAATGCAGGAGTTGCCAACAGACTGGCCTTCATACTCAAGTATGGCAAAGGCAAGGAAGGTTCTGTTTCTTCGTGATCCACCAATGAGATTGTGGCCAGTCCTTTATCACGAGACTCTTTCATTTAGAGTCTTGGCGAGTGGGTGGGAAGCTTTTGCCAAGGCAAACAACATTCAACCGGGAGATATATGCACTTTTCAAATTGAAAATGAGACTGAAGTTTCGTTCCGTGTAAGCATCAGTAGAAGGTAATGGAAAGTCCAAATTCTGCTAATTTCTGTGCTTTAATGTAATAGTTATTACTGTTGGCCAGATGAATGTTGCTCCCTGATCTATATGATTCTTTTGGAAGAAATAAATAACTGTGTTAAAAAAGTCGAAAAAAGGATATTTATGAATTGCCCAGACAGTTGAACAGAAAAAGATGAATTTGAATGGAAGAGTTTGTTTCCATTCTATATACTAGAGGTTAGTACGTGCAGCACTGCACGCGATAAGTATAAGAGTTTTCTTTAGAAAAAAGTTCCCGTTTTAAAAAAATATATTTAAAAGAGAGAATCTAGGACGTATTAACCGTTTTTTGACACGCTGTTTTTCTAATAACTAAAATGAGGTGGGAACGGTTATTTTGAAGAGGTAATCGTTGGGATGAAATAAACCAAAAGACAATATTATCCCTAATTATATTAACTCCTTTATCACTCTAAAGGTTTATTTTGGGAAAATTAAAAGCATTTCTTGGTATACTTTCCGAGGCAGCCTTTCCCTTTATAGTATAGATGTACATATGAAGGAACCTGATTCACTTCTATGTGTACATGAGGAGATTTATATATGCTCCATATTTGGACTACTTCCATTTATTCTTTCTTCCTGTTTGGTTGATTTTAGGTTTGAATATCTCATGTTTGACAGCATGACATGGCAGGTTCAATGCAAATGCTTGTCTTGCCAGGTATCTGTGACCTCCATGTGGATACAGTTCACTTGTTTTCATGTATATGAAATCTGGTGTTTTTTTTCTTCCTTTTTTGGAGAGGGAGGGATTCTTTATAATGATATTTAGTAGTCTTGTATTTTTCTGGTTATATGAATATGCCATATATACTTTGCTATGAAAGTATGTGATGGACTCAAATGAGCCTCCCAGTTAATGGCTTTTGCAAAAGTTGGTGGACCTATGCAGACACAAACAACCTCTTGGTAATAAGATCAAATCTCCCGTAAGGTACTTCATAACTAAATTATTTGTAATCTTGTATTTATCTGCTTATATGCATATGCCATTTATACTCTGGTATGAAAGTATGTGATAGACTCAAAGGAGCCTCCCAGTTAATAGCTTTTGCAAAATTTGTTGGACTTGCACAGACACAAACAAAACCCATACACACACATGATGGCTTATTCAATTCGAAGTCTGCAACTTTGTTATCTCAGGTCTAAAATGTATCTTGCATGAGTATGCATCCTTTCTTAAACTGAATCACTGAAGCTTCGTTGTCTCCCTGGTATCTCTTTATGTTCCTGTCGTCCTGTGGCTCCTTCTATTTGGCAGCATGTCTTCTCACTTGTGTCATCCATAATTGAAAGGGCAACTCCATCTATGAAGAAATGTATTCTGTGTACATGATGAGACTTATATATGCTCCATATTTGGACTACTTCCATTTATTCTTTCTTCCTGTTTGGTTGATTTTAGGTTTGAATATCTCATCTTTGACAGCATGACATGGCAGGTTCAATGCGAATGCTTGTCTTGCCAGCAAGGTTTTAAGTATCGGCTGAAACCGATATGATACGACCCTCCGATTCTAATAAATTTAAAAAAATATTTCGTATCGGCCGGTACACCGATACGACTCAGTCTATCGGTTTCATATCGGTCGATAAGAAAACATACGATTCGTCGGGTCGTATCGTTGACTTGGCCAAGTCGCCGATACGACTCGGCGAGTCATCACAGACACTTTTCAGTCATATTTTTAAACCAAGGTTTTAAATGTCGCTATCACTAGATATATCGCCAATAAGGGAAAGGGAAAATATCAATATATCGATGGAAATATCGTTGTCACACAAAAGGTTGGAGAAATGGGGGAAACTTTTGGAGAAAAGGTAAAATTTCCAATGGATCTTTATGAGATGCATATTTAGACATGTTTACACCTAAATGACTTAAAAATAATGATATTGACCAAGTAATGCATTTATAGGTAAGTAAGGGAGTCACTATCTACATAACCAGTCACTAAAATACTCAAGGAAATATAAATAGAAAGTTATATATTTAGAAAATAATAACAATAACAATTATTCGACATCTGATAGAAGGTTTTCAACCCAAATACATGATACTATACATTCAAAACATGTGGCTCAATACCCGCATGGTGTTCCCTATGGGCTCAAACTTTTCAAAATTTTTCTCTAGAAACTATTTTGTACTAATAAATTCATGATTTTGTAACAAGCTTAACATAGCCTATTATCTAATAATTATCTAACTAGTTATACATTACATATCCATTCATTTGAAATTTCATGTTTAAGATACTTTAAATTATTTTCAGTTTTCAAGTCGAAATAAAGTTTTTAATAATTTGCTGGTATTTATTTGGTAAAAAGGTTGAACCGATTGGTAATAATTTAATGAAATTTTTATTTTATATATATCAAACATTTGAAACTGTTAAAGTCTGTTTTTTGTTTTTGTTTTAAATGATATATATTTTTAATTAATTTTATAAAATAGTTAAAATGAATAATTATAAAATAAATTCATTGTCGGCCGATGCATAACAAGCTTCCAATATATTCGCATGATTATTAGAATATTAGAGGATCAAACATTACATACTAGGTGAAAATCTACAAATTAATAATGAAATGCATGCCAATCAATTTAATGCAAATTGGACCAAAGAAGGCACCAAAATAAATAAAATAAAAAGAGTTTTAACTTGCCTTCACTTGATTTGAGCAATATTTGACGAAGAACATATCAAATTTCACTAAATCTTGTCAAGACAACCTTTGCATTGAAGAGTTAACCAACTTACAAAATATGTGATTTAAAATTCAAATTTCAAGTGTTTAGAAAAAGATTTGCGGATTTTAAGCATTTTTATTGATCAAAATAAGGCTAAACTATCTCTATTCGACCTCTTATAATGATCTATGCACCTTAGCAAAAGGAAAATATCGTTATATATCGCTAATATAGTGATATATCTCCCGATAAATTGTAAAATAAAAATTATGCCCTGGATTTATATTGCCCCTAGGGAAAGAGAATATATCAAGGGATATATCGATATTTAAAACCTTCATTATCACTTTTTGGGCTCCTTTGAGCTCAAAACATCTCTTCTCTCTCCCCTTTCACAAGCAAGCAAAGATCTATCCTTCCATTGCATAGAAATCACAGAGTTTTGGTAGTGGGAGCTTTGACACCGAGTCTAATTCCAATCAAATATCCCAACAAGATTATTATTATACTAACTTCTTCAACCCATTCTCTGATCAATACTAGTATTGGGAGCTATAGCTAACAGGTTCGAGTTTTCTTTCACATATAGATGTATCATATATATATATTTTACTTAGACTTAGTTTTCTTTGCTATGAATCTTGATACTTTATATGCATTATGCATTCATTGCTGTGTGATAAACTGATATTTACTAACCTTCTTAAATATTATTTAAGGTTCGCCTGCATTGAAATTGCAAATTATTTACACTGTATTTAGTTTTAATGTTCATTTTTAATGAAAACAATAATTTATATTTTTTCTATTTTTTTTTTTAAGTTGCTTTGGCTTCGTATCGATCCGTATCGGCCAAGTGTTATCATATCGGCCGATACGACTCGGTTTTGGATCGTGCCAAAACCCGATATGAAACGGATATCAAAAACCTTGCTTGTCAGGTATCTGTGATTTCCATGAGGATATGGTTCCTTTTCATGTATATAAAATCTGGCATGGTTATTTTTGTTTGTTTTGTGAGTGAGGGAGGGATGGATACTTAATAGTGATATTTAGTAGTCTTGTATTTTTCTGGTTATTTGGATATGCCGTCTATACTTTGCTATTAAAGTATGCGATAGATTCAAAGGATCCTCCCAGTTAATAGCTTTTGCAAAAGTTAACCTCTTGGTAATAAGATCAAATATCTTTTAAGATGCTTCATAACTAAATATTATTTGTAATCTTGTATAGTATGTGATAGACTCGAATGATCTTCCCAGTTAAAAGCTTTTGCACAAGTTGATGTACCTAAACCTCTTCGTAATAAGATCAAATATCTTTTAAGATGCTTCTTAACTAAATATTATTTGTTATCTTGTATTTATCTGGTTATATGGATATGCCATTTATACTTTGTTATGAAAGTATGTGATAGACTCAAAGGAGCCTCCCACGTAATAGCTTTGCAAAATTTGTTGGACTTACACAGACAGACAAAACCCTAATTCAATTTGAAGTCTGCAATGCTTCTTTTCTTCTGTACTCACAATTTGGTGTAAATGTGCTGATAAAAATTTACCCACATTTTAAGGATTTACTTTCCTACTCATCATGCGTTATCCCTTATTTCTCATCATTGTCCAATGCTTCTTTTCTTACTTCTGTACCTTAATTAAGCGACTTGATTCCCCGTGGCTTAGTTTTCAGATCCATTTGACTCACGGTAATCGGGCTACTGAACAAGTATCTATTAGTCTTTTTCACATTTGAAATTATGGGAATGCTCCTCGTATTTTCAAGATAAGTTCAATCCTAAAACAGGTTTTTCTTTATCTACAGATCGGGCGAGCGGTCACCACCGAACCAAGGTGCAAGTCCTGGTGGGATGGAACTTACTCCCACCACCTCTGGTCAAGCTCATGTTTGACAGTTCAGTGTGGCAGAACAGGGTAGCTGCTGTTGGTTTTGTGCTTCAAGATGCTTCTGTCTGTGCTGCTGTTGGTTTGGTTTTTTCATGCATATAGTTTCCGAAGAAGCCAGACTGGTCATGTCTATGGCGATTGGCGAGGCAAATTTTGTTGCTGATGCTCTTGCTAGTTTTGGTCATGTACATGAGTGAACTCTGCCTATCCTTCTTTTATCTGGAGGATCTGAGCAAAGTAGTTGGATGCAAAAAAGAAGTAAGAACATATGATAGGTCAGCAGTGCACTTTTTTTTTTTTTTTAAAGATGTTTATATATTTAGTTAATTATAAATATTTTACTTTTAAAATCATATGAAATCAATTTAATTATTTGATTAAAATATGCGAATATAGATATTGTTAAGATATCAATGAAAGCTTTTCAATATGTTGAATTTTATTGAAAATTAGGTATAAATTGGAAGATATTGACTTCTAAGGCTGCGTTTGGCCCAGCTTGTGCTTATGGATAAGCATTCATTGGATAAGTTGCTCAATGGGAGCACTTATCCACAGCAACAATAAATTGCTTATTTGAAGAAAATAGTGTTTGGTAAATGCATTTATTTAAGTGCTTATAAAAGTTTAGGGGTAAAATAGGTATTATAATAATATTATTAAAGTTTAAAAATAGCATTTATTTAAGTGCTTATGAAAGTTTAGGGGTAAAATAGTTATTTTAAAAATATTACTAAAATTGTGATATGGCCTAACGCATAAGAGCTAGGGAGAAGTTGTTCTCAGCAGCTTCTTCTTATGGGTAGCCTTCTTCTAGCGCTTATGGGTAAGCAATTACCTATAAGAGCTATCAAACACATTTAATTTTAAAAAGTACTTATATAAGCTATAAGCTGCAATAAGTACTTGTAGAAGTCGAGCCAAACCTAGACTAAAAATTAATGACACCAAGCGGTTCTCATAAAAATTTAGATAATTATTACAATTACTAATTTTTTTTTGTTGTCTACTTTCATTCTGTTTTTTTTTTCGGAAAGGCTTTCATTCTGTGTTTGGTTAGAAAACAAAGGAAAGTGACACTTTCCTTTCCTTTATTTCATGTTAAAGGAAAGAATATTAGACTTTTGACTGAAAATGAGCTTTTCTAAAAAAATACATTTGCATTTGAGTCCATATTTTTAAATGAACCAAACACACAAATTCAAATTTGACTGTAAAGTTATTTTTTCCTTTGATTTTATATATATATATATTTATAACCAGGGTGTTCGGGCCAGCTTGCACCCACCACGATTAATCCCTGGAGCCTAGAAGTTAACGACCGGATAAGCCTCCAGTGGCCCCAAGTGAAATGGCTCCCCCAAGAATTAAACCCAGACTCTATTTTTTTTTTGGGTAAAGTTTTTTTTCCTTTATTGTCCTACAAATTTTGGCTAACCAGTGAAATACGAGTGAAGATCTTCTGTACAGTGAAACAACATCGAGGGTAAAATTACAATTTTTTGATAAAAAAACAATTTAAGAAAAAAAGTGACAAAATGTCAGGTTTATGCCTACAAGAACTCTTTGTTTATCAAAAGATTGAATTTATTTATATGCAGGGGAGTTATGAAGTCGCAGAATTTAGTATTTAGAATTGTGTCTCACGTGGTATCATTTTGCTACTTTATATTTTGGGTGGGTTGACATCAACCCAAAACCAAACCGAAGTTAGTGAAAGTTGACCCAAAACTAAACTGAATCGAATTGAAAACTATACTTCTCAAACCAATTGAATGATAAACCCTAAACCCAAATCAGCCCAACTCAAATTGTAAATTCAGTTTGGTTTGGATCAGGTTATGTTAGATTAATTCAAATTTTTTAAGAATTATATTTTATATATAAAAGTTTATGTTTTATATATCATACATAAAATATAATATACCTATATATCATATGTAGTGATTAAATTTGGTTTAAATTAGTTTGGTTCGGTTTCGAGGTATACTAGCGGATGACACATGCAGTACATGTTAACCATTTTATTGTCACCATCATTTTAGTTTTAATAATAAAAAGAGGTGAAAATGATTATTTTGAAAACCAAACCGTCTCTCTTATAATAACCTAAAAGAAAATATTATCTTTAATTATATTAAATATTTTATCATATTAAAAATTAATTTTAAAAAATAAAAAATATCTTGGCACGCTTCTAATATCATAAATATATACTAAAGTTTGGATTTTTTTTTTATTCTATGTGGTTTAATTGAGACATTAATCCAAAACAAAACCGATCTAATTCGATTTTATAATTTAAAAAACAAAACCGAGCAAAATGTCTAAAAACCCGACCCAAATCGAATCAAAATCAATTTGGGTCGGTCGGTTTTGCCTAACAGCTATTGGTATTTGCGACTTGTGACTTGCCCCACACGGATACGGACAATGACTTGCTGTCCAAGCTTTCTTCTGAAACACGTTTCAGACTATAAAATCACAGAAGATAGCCAAAGGCCTTCTCCTCTTATCACCCAAAAAATTTCATTTTTAGCCTCCAAGAAAAAAAGGAAACATGAAGAGAGAGGGTCGGCAACGTGGGATGGTTCGGAACTATCCGATCCTGCCGTCGCCGTGGAACCCAAGACCCGAATTCAGAGTTCTCAACAAATTCGATTCGCCTCCGACTGCCGGATTGTTCACCAAGGTTTCATCCAAACCAAACAATCACTCCAAATTCACCGGCAAATGTAGTAGGGCAAGGTGTTTCGGGTGTCACATACACCCGGCTTGCAAGTCCAAGGACAAGACGAAGGGGACCCAGAAGCTCCGGTCAGGCGATGTGGTGGCGAATCATCGGTTGGTGTCTTGGCGTGTTGTGGATAATAAGGGAAATGGGTTGAATCTTAGTGGTTTATCGGCGACTGGGATCTTGGGTCATCTGTCGAATGATCATTGGGACGATGACTACGAAGGAGATGACGTTGACGGAGACGAAGAAGAAGAAGAAGACGTTCATGGTGATTCCTCTTCTGTTCTTCAAGAATCTCGTTGTATGAAAAAAGAGGAAGAGATTATTGAAATTGTAAATGATGAAGTTGATAATATGAGTTTCTGTGATGTGGGGTTTGTGTTGGATCAAGAAGATGAGGAGGGTTGGTGTTTGGTGGGAGAGATGTGAGATCAAAATCGCTTCTTTATTGCGTTGTGTTTATCCTTCTTCTTCTTCTGTATCTGTATATGTAATTCTTGTTTTATTAACGATTATGAATAATAATAATGGGGTTAAAAATAAAAATAAAACGAAACCACGATCTACGGTTCAGTGGTTCGGCCGCCAGTATGGGCCGGAACGAACCAAATGGTCCAGCCGTGCGTTTCCCGTTCGGTTTCCAAATCAACCGAGTGCAGACTTTCTTCTTCTTCTTCTTCCTTTCTCTTTCCTATTATTATGGATTAATAGTTCAATGCGTTATGCTCTGGGAAAGGGGTGCGCATTACGCTTAACGCGTTTTGAAGAAAAATGGAATGCTTTGCTTTTGATTTGAGGTAATCTATTGGTTCTATTGTTCTGATGATCGCCATTGTTAGGGTTTTTTTTGAGTCTGTGCACCAGGGTTTCAGCTTTTGAATCATGTATAGATCTAATAATGGTTGAATTTGAATTGTAAAACAGATAAATAGAAAAATAAAGAAGCTGTAATTTCTTCGATTTTTCTTCGTTTTCATCTTTGTAAGACTGAGAACAGTGTCTTGATTATGGTTTTAGCAGTTACTGTTCTATAAGGTCCTTGAGATGGTACTGAATTCACTTGGAATTGCCTGAGTTAACTCAATTCAGCTCTTAGCTCATCGAACTCGGTATGAGGGTACAATTTGAATAGGATTATGCAATTTGAGCTCAAAGGACACGCTTCGGTTCTTCTGAGAATTGTTCAAATGAAGTTAGACTCATTGTCTTTGTGACTGATTCAAGCTAACCAGATTTGGATAATGTTGAATTTACTGAGATTCCGTGCAAATCATCCACATTACTGCTTTGTTCTTCAAATTTATTCATGATAACATGAATATTCCAAGCTTATTGCAACTTTCATAATCTGAGATATAGATCTTTCTTTACCTTATCAAATCTTGCTGGCTTTGTATATTTCAATCAAGGACTTAAATTTATTTTCAGACGAAATGTAAATTGATTAGGAATATGTAATTCTGTCAGGTAGTCATATAGCCTAGTTAGCAGGGAAATGCAAAAGGAGAAAAAGAAAGATAGAACGAAAGAAGGGAATAAAGGAAAAAAAATGAAAAAGAAAAGTCTTCTTGAACTCATGGTACAAATATGTTGTGAACTGTAAATAAACTTTCAGTGGCAAGTTACATATTTATCAACCAACCAAAAAAAAAAAAGTTACATATTTATCTTGCAGATGGGACTACATATTCGTTTGACAAATCGGAGCTTTCAATGTCGAGAAAGTTTGTTAGTAAAGTTTTACGTGAAGATTTTGTTAATGAAATACTTGAAGATTGTTCATTGCATCCTTTTTCAATTTTGATTGCATCTTGGATAGCCAAAATTATATCTTGCATCTTAGGTCTTGAAAGACCATGTGGTTCGACACTTCGAATTGCAACTTCAGCGATCCGCCAAAGGGATTCAATTTTGACGTTTCCCGCTAGTGATGGATCTATGATACTTATCACATCCCCTTTGCGTATCAAGGATCGTGCCTACAAAGCAAATTATCACTTGTTCAACATTTGAAATTAAATTGAAACAGGTGAGTATAATAGCAACAGTTATTTTCAAGTTAGTGTTATTCACCCTAATAAGAACTATCGTTCATGTCTTTCAACAATCAAGTTAACGATAATGAGAATGACATTTGAAAATGATTTGATTTAGGACCTTCTGCTTTATACTATTCTTTTTTCTATTGCTACCTTGCATCATTGAATTTGATAAGCATCTTCTGAGCTACTCTAAGGCTTTTTCTTCTTTTCATATCCAACATATTTATCGATTTGTGGACAGTCCTCTATGATTTGATGGACAACACATGGAGCTGAAGGGCATGGCTTGTCGGTGTTATGAACAACTTTAATGGATTTTACAACTTCAGGTGAGAGTTTTTACCTTTTCCTTTGCGAAAATTCAGAAACAACCATCAATATTTTTACTTGGACTTATTTTCCTATATGTGTTGTATATTCCATTCAAATGGGTGTAATTACTTGAGTTGTATTCTTTGTGAAAAAATGGTGGTTGAATCTGTATTCAAATTTCTAACCATAACCTTTGCTTTGTATGCTCCTGTTAATAGCTTCTTATATTTAATACACGAACTGCAGAAGAACCTATGCACACACATGCATCAAAATCAATTCCTACATAAATGATATTGAAAAGATACCCATACTATCTCTGCATACTTTCATTCTATTCCACCTACGGACTACAGATTGCTTGTGGTAACAAAATCTTGGAAACTTTATCTTGATAATTTTCTTAAAAAAGTTTAATATATATTATATACTGCCAATGTTTCGTCTTGACGTGGGCTGATTGGAAGGTACCAAGCCGTCATATGTCTTTCTCCTTAGTGCTTTGATATGGGCGCATGGGCTTCTAGTTATTTGTTTCCTTTGTATATATATAAATGATGCAATCTATCTCCAGGCAGTGCATTGTTCCATTGGTCTTAAATTTTCTTATGAAGTTGGGTGGCATGTTGAGTGGCTATTTTAGTTCTATCATGATTAGGTTTAGAGAGCAAATATCTATAAGATGTAAAAAAAGGTTTTTAATTTTGATTTCGCCTGAGATTTCGCTAGGGGGAGAGCATAGGGAAATTTCGCCGAAATGGCGGAATATTTGCCCAATTTGGAATAATATTGGGAAAATGTTAGAAAAAAAAGGAATTTTAATTCCAAACTTTTTAAGGGTTTAAATGGGGGTAAAATATACCTAAAAGGCCTAAAATATGAAAAACAATATGCATACATATACATTAACACATATAATAGACAAGTACAAATGGGGGCACCTTGTAGGATATGATGATGATGATTACAATTCACTTTTTATCAATTTTTTTTTTAAATATTTGCATTATTTATGCATAATATATAATTCTTTTTTATAATAATATATATTTTTAATTAAAAAGTAAAAAGGGAAAATCCAGTAAATTTCTCCATATTTTGTTTCACTAGACTAGAAAATGGCGATATTTTGCCGGCATGCCACGGCATGCTGGCAAAATTTAAAACCATCTGTAAAATGATAATAACGGAATAGTCATCTTAAGAAATCTGCACCAAAATTTGGAAAGGGGCATACCCAGTGAACAATGTTCCATTCAGCACCATAATCTTCTATCGAGACAGGCTTCCTTCCAGAGATCAGCTCTAGGAGAACAACCCCAAAACTGTAGACATCACTTTTTTCAGTCAACTGCTGATTTCCGTAGTACCTGTTGAAGCAAATACATAGTTATGTAATAATATACTTAGATAATGAATTGAAACAGAAGTTAGTATGGCATACTCTGGATCAAGGTATCCCACTGTTCCACGCACAACACTTGATATATGAGTAAGATCTTCATCAGCTTGCCTTGAAAGACCAAAATCTGACACTTTCGCCCTCATATGGATGTCTAGGAGAATATTACTTGTTTTGACATCTCGGTGAATGATACTTGGATTGCATCCATTATGTAAGTACTCAAGACCTATACATATCTTGCACTGTGATTACACATTAGAATTGGAAACCAATTTATACAAAAACAAAATGAGAATCTTATGTAAAACCTTTGGCTGCATCTTCTGCGATTGAAAGACGAGATAGCCAGTCCATATGCTTCTGGTTAGAAGAATCTGTCAGCATTTTGATAAAGAGTTTTTAATGAATTATTTCTACCTCAACGAACTTGAACAAGAGAGAAAAATGAATAGACAAATTAATTATAAAAAAAGGACATGGCTACTGTAGGAGTGTAAGGTCAGACCATGTATATGATCCCGCAGAGTTCCGTTGTGCATATATTCGTAAACCAGTATTTGCTGCTGAGATTCTTCACAATATCCAATTAAAGGAACCAAGTTCCTATGATGAATTTTTGACAAAAGCGCAACCTGCAAGTTTTTGATTAGTTGTGATTTTTTGAGTCCATCAAAATATATTGACTTCTTTCTGTAACTTCTTAAAAATAAAGTGGTGATTAAACTTTCAAACATCTTGCCGCTTCAATGACTTCAATGTTTGATAAAATTTTAGTTATATATATATATATATATATATATATATATTATAACTATACTAAATTTATGTAATGCATTAACATAGCGAATTTGTTATCTGTTATTTTAGCCTTTGGAAGCAGGACTTACAGTTTTCTTGTACATCAATAAGGAATGTGATCCTTAAGAACCCTATTTCTCAAATTTTCCTACGTATATAAGAAAAATTATAGATAAGAAAATGATTATCAGATGTATTTTTCTGCTTAAGGTATTATGATATTATATATACTCCCATGACATTCTTAAGCCTGATTAGTTTATAACTTTGAGGATGGAAAATTCAAAATATTCACTAAGCATCATAAAAAGGTTTAATTTAGGCCAAGTTTAGAGATTCTCGACCATTTACCAGAACTAGGAAAACAACATGAATCAACCCACACGGGTTAGCTTAACTGGGCAGGCTCTTTAGCTCAGGAGCAGGAGGTCCCAGGTTCGAGTCCCCGGGATTACCTGATATATGGTCCTTGTGGGTGCGGTCATGTATCCGGGGTTTACCCTGTCCCCACTAAGTGTGGTAAAGGTTCCACATCCCAAAAAAAAAATGAATCTGATGCTGGCACTCTGTTCATTTGCTTGCAACAAAGATAATGGTGAAGTTCATACGATGAAAGCCTGAATATGAGATTACCTCATTTAAAAACTGATGGGTCCCATGGCTGGATGCATCAGCCAAGATCTTAACCGCTACTTCTTTTCCATCTTTCATTTTTCCATAAAAGACAGGTCCAAAGCTTCCTTTCCCAATTTTTTTTGAAAAGTTTTGTGTAGCTTCTTCTAGCTCTGAGAGTGTAATATAGTAAGCTATGTTTTCATCCATCAGAGATCCACCGCGTCGAAGAGAGTTGACATTTGAAGGCTTGGACCTAATGCGTAATGAATCACCTAAATGGAACAACAAAAATGATTGAACATGGAAAATGTGGCTCAGCAAAAAGACAAATGGTAGTGAAACTTGTTCAGGGTACGCACATTTGGCATTACTTGTCTCAGATGTTTTTCTCCGATGACTACGTAATAGTAATAAACTTCCCAAGAGGAAAAGTACAAAAACCAAAAATGCTGCAACTGAAGTTCCAAGTATCAGCTTAAAATTCTTCTTCTGTTGCCCCATTCGTCTGAGTTCAGGATTCCCACCAAAACTGGAATGGGAAATAACATTGCTGTTAACAGATGGGTGGACATACATAATAAATTGTGTAACTTTAGTTCAACAACTAAGGCTAGATTAGATAAATTTCTTTATTAATAAAATTGTGTAACTTTAGTTCAACAACTAAGGCTAGATTAGATAAATATCTTTATTATTATTAATATTATTAATACTAATGTGATCACATTAATTTTTACGAATATCATATTGTTATTACTCCTATTATTATGTTCTATTATATGTTCAATGACGCTGTGCTCTGTGTATGTCTAGGGGTGTCTCCTGGATTCTAAATTTAGCATTCAGGCATATTTATTTGAAGGGATATATTCTTCTAGTTAACAATGTCTCATGGATGCATACTCACTTGAATATCAATTTTCTAGTTAACAATGCAGGAGGTATTTCCCCACTTAAAGAGTTGTTCTGCACATGCCTGTCACATAAGGATTTCTTGATTAGTGCATATCCAAGAGATGTTTCAAGAAAAAAAAATCTAAGATTTGGAACTAGAATAAACAAAAATGGAAGAAAAAAGCCGGTAAAAAGCAATCTTACTGAATAACATGTCAAATCTAAGTTATGTTAGGTAAGGTGTTCAACTGAATATGTTAAGCAGAGGTTAGCATATTGCACTACTACTTACAATTCTCCTAAGCTTGGTAAATCACCAAGGTAGGAAGGTAATGGACCAGTCAGATTATTGTTTTCTAGGTGCCTGCATTTTTCCCGAAGAATCAAGTATCAGTGAAGAGATGTTAATTTTAGGATAAACTTTGTGAAATGAAAATGATGAATTGAAAACTTACATAATGGTCAAACTGATAAGATTACTCAAGTCGGGAATCGGCCCAGTCAAGGAATTACCATCCAACCACCTAAGTAATGAAAACCAGTACACTGGGTATAAAGTTCTTATTCAGGAAAGAATTTATTAGAAGAATAACAAAATCATGCAAAGTATAACATCACTTACAATTCTTTCAAATCCTCCATGTGCTTAAGCTCAGATGGAATTTTTGCCTTCAAATTCTTTTCAGATAGAGCACTGCTTAACATGTCAGTAGAATGTCTATTGGATCACTGATTTTAAACGTTTAAAATTTTCATTTTCTTTTACTTCAGTAGTATGATAATGCACTTTACCAAAATAAACTATACTATTTACAATAGAAATTATGAAGGACTCACATTTTTGTGATTCTTGGTGGTGTGCTAGAGCTGCAGTTCACCCATTCCCAATGAGCTGGTACACAAGGATCGCCTTCTTCACGAGCCCATTCACTTTCGGGAGACATGGAGCGGAGGGCATCCAGAACAGTTGCTTGCAGTTGAGAACATTTTTACTTATCAGATCTTATTGGAAAAGCATTTTGCATGATCAACAAGACTGATTTTGAGGTTGATCGACAAGAATGATTTTGAGGTAAAACCAGCCAAAGAACTACATGCGAGCATGCCAAATCATCAAGTTAACTTACAATCTCGACTATCTGCCTTTGAGATAATCTGTACGTATTTACAGATCTCCATTGCATTGAGGAGTGGTCCACGAGTAGAATCCCGAGTCTTTACAAATGAGAATGACAGAACAAAGTCCAGTGATATGTTCATGTAGCTGGGTTCATACAGAGTGTAGCTACTGTTGGCATTTTCAGCAATATTGACCACAGCATTACTATAATCAGGAATATAGGGTTGCTTCATTGTAAATTTTCGACTCTCATTCCTTCCCAAATCTTGAATTTCGGCGAAATATGCATAAGCACGAGCATTGGCAGGGAAACCTTCAAGATTTAGCCTGTAGCTGAGCCTTCCTTTTGATGCAACTACCGCAGTTTGCATTACTTTGACAGGTGGGTATTCTCGTGTTCTTATGTCTATGTTCTTTGAAGTACTAATTCTTTCTGTGCCAGGAGCCTCCCCTACCAGATAATTTTGTCTTTTATCAAGATCCGAATCCCATATTCGGTCATAAGGGTCATCCGGGTACCTGTTAGGAAAGCAAAGTAAATTTGGTATATATACTAGAATTGGGTCAAATTGAAAAATGATCGGACTAATATAAGTTGTTTCTGCAGGGTTGTTTGGCATGCAGGCTTAACATTGCTATCTGCCAACGATCTACAAAATCAGATATTAAATTTCAAATACCTTATGGCATCCTTGCTTGGAGCACCGAAATTCACCCTCGCCGCAACATTAAGGTAAAAATCGTCTTCATAGTCTGTTGCATACATTGAAAGGTTTAAAGGTCGCAGCTCGAGAGTAGATATGAATGGAGAACCTGTTGATGCACAACAGAGACACACATCGATGGAAGTAGAGGGCGCCCTGATGATCATCTCCTTGACATATACTCTTGAAGCATCCAACACAGTTATGGTTGACCACATGGTTGCATCTAAGTAGAGTTGAAATTTGGGGTAAGTATTTCCATTATCCAAGTTTCCATAATGAAATGTTGCTCGGACAAGGTACCGCCTTCTGCTTTCAGTAGATAGAGTATAGCAGTACTTGTTATCCGTGGGGAAGTCCCTGCGTCTCTTATATTGCTGTGTGTCTGTGTTTGGACTCTCGATATTAACCACCTTACCATGTCTAATGAATCCCATGTCTGAAATCCATGCCAATCCTGTACTTGGGTCGGTGTGATTACTTGTACCTCCACAGTCTATGCTGACAAACTCTGCAAATTGAAATTTTTACAGCTCTCAT
Organism: Pachysandra terminalis; assembly: GCA_031762675.1. Classification (NCBI taxonomy): domain Eukaryota; kingdom Viridiplantae; phylum Streptophyta; class Magnoliopsida; order Buxales; family Buxaceae; genus Pachysandra; species Pachysandra terminalis. The sequence goes on along the minus strand of JAUPMG010000002.1, from coordinate 14,855,141 downwards.
ACAAAATCCTCAGAATTGAGCATGCTTACAAAGTAGAAAAACAATTTATCAATTCCTAAAGGAATAAATCGATATGATGTGTTTCTTTTTTCATCAGTTTTATGTTGTTTTGTTAATATGATTTAATACTCTGTTGGTTATACATCAAGTTATTCAGTTTGTGATATAGTTGGCACTAAATTAGAAGAAAATTCTGCAAATTCCATCCATTTTTATTTATTTTTTGGTTAGATTTTTCACTTCCGAATTGAATGGAATTTCTAGAGAGATTCAATTGAAGAACATACCTTTAACTTGGCAGGAAACACAAGGAACTAACAGTAGAAGTAAAACCAGGAAACAAGAGAATAGATCCATTGGAGACCAGGAAGAGAAGTAGAGAACCAAGCCTTTCTGTGTTTTACATCTCAATCTAAATAAAAATTGAAACTTACGGTTCAACATATCTCTTCCATCTTCCTTTGCTCATCTTTTTACCTTTTTGTTATTTATCAGTTGGGTTACAATGTTCATTTACATCAGAATCTGCTTTCCTCAATAGGGTAGAATATATTTATTTATTTTTTTAAAATTCTCCTTTTAGAAAATAATGTCCATTCTGGTGTACTGGCTATTGAAAAGCTTCTGATTCCGAGTAGTTTTCATCTGATTCAGGAAACTGGTTCGATAATCATGGCCATCTGATGCTTAAAACTACAATCTGAGGTTGGAAAGAACATCAATCATTAAGATATGGGTCCCTTATAACCTCCACATGGGTCATCTAATGGTACTGGTCAGGACCATTTCCTTCCTGTGATGTAAGCTTTTCTGTTAATTTTGATCTGGGATGCACAGCATTTGCAATGGTTTGAATGGAATTTGATAGGGAGGCAGCTGTGGCCATGCAAAAGTTAAGAGCATCTCTAAAGAGAGAAAAAGGAGGAAAAGGTACTTCTTTTGCTTTTGCTTATAACAATCTCTTTGTTGTCTTCTTTTCAGTTCCTTGGACAAATTTGTCTTCAGCTTTTGCTCTTAAAAAATCTGCATTTGATTCCCCTTAAATCTTAAGAAAATATTACATACCTTCCAGCTCTATCATGATCAATGCTAGCTTCACCCATCTTGCTTTGGTTGGACAGTTTAGTTCAAGGTTTAAAGTCTCGGGATCGGGACCGGACTGGTCCCGGCTGGTACAAAATATGGATTTCCCATTTTTTCTTAATAATTTTTTATTGGATTGGCTGGACCGTTGCCGTATCGGTGGTAACGGTCGGTACTGGACTGGTCCAGATCGATACCAGTTTGGACCGTTCAATTTATAAATTTAAAAAAAAAAAAACAACAACATTAAACGGTTGGACTGGTTGTACCGGCAGGTGTGTACAGTATTGGTTGGACCAGTCCTGGTATGGACCGGCGAGTTCAGACAGGATCGGTCCGATCCTTGAAACCTTGGTTCAATTTGTTGGACCCAATTAAATATTCAATAAGCTATATATTATTTCCATGTAGTGTATTGGATTTTATCCCAATTCATGTCAAGGGGATTTCTTGTTTTGTCTATTATTATTCTTCTTTTGCGGTGGCGGGAGTTGTTGACAGGAAGCGGTTGGTGTGACACAGAATATGATGCGACCTGACTTTTTGTTATGGTCCTACCCAGCATTGTCACATTACCATATTGACGAATATGGATCGGGAAGGTGGAGCCCATTTAAAGAGTGATTTGCAGCTTTTTGTGGTATAGTTATGGAAGTACGTGACACATTGCCTATTTGATGATGGGAAACTGCACTTAGGATCTATCTGATGGGCATCTTTGGTGTGCTTACTTTTTTTCTCTCTTTCTTTAACGTTGCTTTGGGATTAAAGATTAGATGTCCAATCAAGTGAACTATAGCGTTTTTTACTTTATCTAAACAATGTTGTTATGTGGAGACCGATGATACCGAGGCAATCGGGAAATACTGACGATTCAGCCATCAGTCATCGACTCCTGGTTGAGCTCGATGTTCGCAATGGTTGCATGGGTAGAGCCCCTCACACTACCCCACCTCGCGAGGATTTTTTTTTTTTTGTGTGTGGGTGGAGTGGCGACGGGCTGGGCTTGAGCGGTTTCGAACCGGGCTTACACTCTAATACAGCATTATTTATGTTGGTCTGAGCCTGGCTTGGCCCGCTATTTGGGTTCAAAGGTGTAAGCCCGAGCGTGATGTATTTAAAATACATCAAGCCTGAGCCTGGTTAACCTTGGGCAAGTCGTGCTATGGGTTCAAGCCTAGGTTGTAGGGCTGTAAAAGACGTGACTTTCCTAGCTTGGCTCAGGTTTGTAAACCTTGAGGAAGGCTCAAGCTTGTTAAAAATTTTACGGTTCGGGCTGGCTCTGACTTGTTAAAATATTTTGAGCTTAGGTTCAGCTCGCAACAACTTAGCTCATAAAGAAGTTTAGCTTAATCCAAATATATCAATATTATAGTTGATGATGGTTATTATATAGAGTATAATTTATTAACATGCATGTTTTATTTTTAATATATGATATAAGATATAGGAATATGGAAGTATAATTTTATCCAAATCGAATCGTGCTTTAACTGATTCAAGCTTGGATAAGCTAGGCTCAAGCTCGTTAAGATCATGAGCTTGTTTTTCAGGCTTAAGCTCGGCTTGTCGACAGCCCTACGGTTGAATAGACTAATTGGTCTCCGTTCAACCTGAACCTTCACCTTCCCTTTTCTTAAACGAGCTAGAAATGGTAGGATCCGGATTGGAACCCATTTTAAAGGGAATACCCTAACTCGATTAGATCCTATGCAACATATATGAACACAATAATTCAAGCTGGTGATGGATGAAAAGAACTCGCTACCCTTAGATTCACATATATGGCTAAAAAGCAATACACTTACATTAGTGTACTAGCCATTAGACTTACATTATCAAACAACTTCAGCCGTAGGATCAACATTGGATGCAGCAGACACTTGATTTCGGACCCCACCCACAGCCCTTCTCATCTTCATCAACCACAGTAGGCCCCCCATGACATAGTCATACAAATTAAGGGCCAGATAGAGCCCAATCCCCCCTATGATCCCATTAGATATAGAGTAAGTCAGTGGCATGAGAAGCATAGTAACAAAAGCAGGTGCACCCTCCTCAACCCTGGTCCAGTTTATATCCTTCACCACCTTCATCATCATCACCCCAACCATAACCAGAGAAGGGCCTATGGCCCATGGAGGAACACTAGCCAAGAGAGGACTAAAGAACAATGAAAACAAGAAATAGAACCCAACGACGATAGCCGTTAATCCCGTCCGACCACCTTCTCTGATACCCGCCGACGATTCTATATACGTCGTGATAGGGGATGTACCGAGTGCCGAACCTACTATCGTGGAGCCCGCATCAACCATATACGCTAAGTATTCGCCCTCGAAACCACCCTTTTCGTCGATAAATCCGCCGATTTCGGCCATGGAGTACAATGTGCCTGTGGTGGCTAGGACATCCACATACAGCAAGGTCACCAAGGCCACCCAGACCTCACCCTTGTTGAACTTACTGAAACTGATAGCCCCAGCTGTGGTTTTGATCTTGTGGAAGTCCACAACCTTCTTGAAATAGTTATAGTTAGAGTCACCAAGTGGGGTATTAGGAAAAATTGTGACCTTAGTACCCCTGACCCATGAAATTAAGGTCACAAACAGGATCCCATAGATCATGCTGCCCTTAATATCCTTCATTAACCCATAAGACATAATTAGGAAGCCAACTGCACCTAACCAGAATGTTGGGCTCTGCATCTTCCCATTGATGCATTCACCTGTAACTGGGTTTGTGTTTATGCAGGCTGTGAGGGTCACCAATGTGGAAGAATCAGGACCAACAAGGCCCACTCCTTGGTGGGCCTGAAGGCCGGTGAATGCGATGAATAGCCCGATACCCGCTGCACAAGCGAGCCGAACCGGGTGCGGGATGAGTCGGCTAGCTTTGCACGTAGCCCGAGCGAGGCTATGGCTAGAAATGCACAGCCCTCAACTAGGGCAACAGCAAGGGCAGTTTGGTAGGACATGGGCCCTGATCCATGAAAGCCCACTAAGTTATATGTGAAGTATGCGTTAGCCCCCATTGCAGGGGCTAAGCCCAAGGGAAGGTTGGCTAATAGGCCCATACCAAAAGAACCGATCATTGATGACAAAATGGTGGCCACTATAAGGTCACTTTTAGTTTTTGAGAGGCAGTTTTGGTAACCTTGGTTTGGTGTGAACTTGCAATCTGGGCCTAAAGGGTTCGTCGGAGTGCAGTCGGAGATGGAGCATGTTCCGCCGGAGTCGGCGAGTATGGTGGCGTTGACGGTAATGATGTAGGCCATTGTGAGGAATGTAGCAGTCCCTGCACGTACTTCCTTTGTGAAACAGCTCTTTCTTGCTTCTAACTTGAAGTATCTGCCTATCTTGCTCTTGGAAACAGCTTCGTTCAAGCCTTTCTCCATTCTTCTCCATGAATCTTTTGCTTTTGGAAATAACCCATTTCCCAATCTTGCACAAAGCTCACCCCCCATCTCTCTCTCTCTCTCTCTCTCTCTCTCTCTCTCTCTTTATAGACAAATGTCTATGTGCTTCATGCGGGCATTTATTACTGTATAAAGATGGCAAGTTGGTGGGTTGTTTTGGGGAGGAACGCAGAGACGATACATGGCAATGAGATTAGTATTAGATATTTGTATTTATGATGACCCGGAAGAAACAAAAGTTGACCTGGAAATAGCGCTACTACCCCGTATAGAACCCTTAGGCTTCGTTTGGCACTGTTTATATAAGTGCTTATTTCAACTTATAAATTACTAAAGCACTTTTTAAAATTAAAAGTGTGTTTGATAATATCTAATGGGCAAGTGTTTATCCATAAGCAGGAAAAGAAGGCTATCCATAAGGAGAAGCTTGAGAAAAACTTCTCTTATATCTTATGCGGGAAGCTATTTCTAAATTTAATAATATTTTCATAATACTTATTTTATTCCAAATCTTTTATAAGCACTTAAATAAATGTTATTTTTAAATTTTAATAGCATTTTCATAATACCTATTTTATCTCTAACTTTTATAAACAGGTAAATAAATATATTTACCAATTATTATTTTTTTCAAGTAAACAATTTATTGTTTCTAAGTGCTTCCATTGAGCCACTTACCCAGTGAGTACTTATCCAAAAGCACAAGCCAGTCCAAGCCTTATTTTGTCTGTTCAAAGACTTTTGACGTTTCCTCGTGACTTGTAATATTCCATCTCTCGCAGCTTTGTAAGTACAGCCGCTACCTCCATATATTACCAATTTTAAAAAAAAAAAAATATAAAGAGATTAAATTATTCAAACATGTTTTTTTGCATGCGTGAATAAATGGGGATATTCTAATGGTAGTTGGAAGTGAAACTAATTTTCTTGAGAGAAGAGAAAGTGAAAAAAAAGGGTTTGAAAGAACTGAAAAGGGAAAGATAGAAGGGGGGAGAGAAACGGTGGCATTACTTGAAACAAGTGAAGTTAATGGGGGAAGGGAGTGAGTGAGGGACAAATGCAAGGCAAGAAGGGCTCTTCTTTTAAGGGAATTGCATATTTGTTACCACATGCATCATTTCAACCATTGCTCTAGAGTCCTAGATGTGTGATATTGAAGGTCAAGAATACCTACATCATAGTTTGGATTAGTATGCCCTTGGCATAGGCCTAGGCCTAGGTGGTGTCCAATGGGCTTTATTGTGTCAACAGGGTCCACGGACTGGAATGGCCTGATAATAATCCGGCCATACCATGTCGTGCCTACTTTTGGGTCCCCTAGTCCAGCACGACATGAGGCACGATTATTATTGAGCCGTTACGGGCCAGGCCACGTTCGTGTTTTTGCCATCCCGTGTTGTGGGAAATGAACTCAATATGCTTGACACGATGCTGTAATCTTATCGTGCCGTGCTTGGGCGTGGACCAAATCGTGTCGGGTTGGTACGCACGGCCCGACCCATTTGTTCATCCTTATTGTGCCAAAATGAATTTTTAGGGTTTTGGTTAGAATTACCTTCTCATACAGTCCTAATTGCATTTGCTAAAATTATATTAAAATTGAGTCAAGTCGTCGGAGTCAAGTTATAAGGCAAATGAGTCAGATCGCCAGGTGGCAAGCGAGATGCCCTTTGGCTTTATATATAATATAGATATGAATAATCTTATATTAAAACTAATTTTTAAAGCACTAATTAAATTTTGGTTATATTTTTTTAATTCAAAAATTTGATTTGAAATGGAATAATTAATTTTTGATTAAATTGGTCAATGCTTTAAAACATGGACTGACCTCAACTTTAGGCCTAAAATCAAGCCCTAGCCTAGCCCATTAAAACCTTGGATCTAATTGGGGTTTTTGGGCTGGGCTCTTTTGAGTAATTAAGAAATGATTGAAAGAATTAGGATTTAAGAAGGAATTAGAAGTAAGAGAGATTAGAAGATATGCCTTTCTTTTCTTGAAGTGAGGAAAGGTTCTAAACTTATAAGCAAACGGCTCTCTCTCTCTCGGATCACCCTTCTTACAAAAGTCTGCCAATTCTCTTCTTTATCAAAACTTGTCATCCAAACTCTTCCAACAAACCCCACTCCAAAAGAGAAACAAAAAAGAAGTTTCTTTTCACCAGTTCTTAAATTGTTCTTTTTTCCTTCATTTTTCTTTAATTTCTCCCTTGAAATCAAAAGGGAGAAATGTGGCAAAAACATCCCAGCAGGTCTTCTTACAAAGAATCCATTAAAGCTCTTGAAGCTGATATACAACATGCCAATACCCTGTAAGTTCCTCTCTCTCTCTCTCTCTAGGAAGTTCTTCCCTCTTTTTATTTGTGTTATGTCCTCTTTTTATGCAATACCTGCTGTTCAAAATTAAGAATCTAAAGAAACCAAGGGAAAAAAGAGAGAACTTCAAAAACCCATATGATTTTCTCCCATCTTTATTATGAAAATGAAAATT
>JAUPMG010000002.1:14835314-14848049 GCA_031762675.1 Pachysandra terminalis | reverse complement strand
AACTGCATATTTATAATAGGACTTGACGGGCCGGGTATAGAAAATGGACCCGGGTCGGGGGCTCTGCCCCCGAAACCCCGCAAGCTACCATCACAGCTTGACCTGCTGCAGGGGCGCTGCCCCCATGCCCCCCGCGAGTTGACAACGCAGCTCGCCCCGCTCGCAAAACAGCTCAGGCTCTACAATCCCAACACACGTCCCAAAAAAAAAAGAGAATCTGGTGCTTGCACTCTGTTCTTAAAAAGTTGAACTTTTATTCAACTCAAGAAGAAATTTTATATCCCTGCCTCATTTTATTTGTAAGTTAGTCAGGAGCATGGTATCAGATCAGAGGATAAGTAGTTACAGGCAATCTAGGATTTTGTTCATACAATGAAAGCCTGAAAATGAGATTACCTCATTTAAAAACTGATGGGTCCCATGGCTGGATGCATCGGCCAAGATCTTAACCGCTACTTCTTTTCCAGCGTTCATTTTTCCATAAAAGACAGATCCAAAGCTTCCTTTCCCAATTTTCTTAGAAAAGTTTTGTGTAGCTGCTTCTAGCTCTGAGAGTGTAATATAGTAAGCTATGTTTTCATCCATCAGAGTTCCACTGCGTAGAAGAGAGTTGACATTTGAAGGCTTCGACCTAATGCGTAATGAATCACCTAAATGGAAAAACAAAAATGATTGAACGTGGAAAATGTGGCACAGCAAAAAGATAAATGGTAGTGAAACTTGTTCAGGGCACGTACATTTGGCATTACTTATCTCAGATGTTTTTATCTGATGATTACGTAATAGTAATAAACTTCCCAAGAGGAAAAGTACAAAAACCAAAAATGCTGCAACTGAAATTCCAATTATCAACATAAAATTCTTCTTCCGTTGCCCCCTTCGTCTGAGTTCAGGATTGCCACCAAAACTGGAATGGGAAATAACATTTCTATTAACAGATGGGTGGACATACATAATAAATTGTCTAACTTAGTTCAACAACCAAGGCTAGAATAGATTCATTTCTTTATTATTATTACTATTATTACTACTAATGTGATCACATTAATTTCTACGAATATCATGTTGTTATTACTCTTACTATTATTTCCTATTATGTTTTTAATGACACTGTTCTCTGTGTCTAGGGTTGTCTCCTGGATTTTAAATTTAACATCCGGGCATATTTATTTGAAGGGATATATTCTTCTAGTTAGCAATGTTTCATGGATGCATACTCACTTGAATATCAATTTTCTAGTTAACAATGCAGGAGGTATTTCCCCATTTAAAGAGTTGTTCTGCACATGCCTGTCACATAAGGATTTCTTGATTAGTGCATATCCAAGAGGTGTTTCAAGAAAATATTCTACCCCCCCACCCCCATCAACAAAGAAGATGGTAGAATTGTAGAAGTAGAGGTAAAAAGCAATTTTACACAATAATGTGTCAAATCTAAGTTATGTTAGGTAAGGTGTTCAACTGAATATGTCAAGCAGAGATTAGCGTATTGCACTAATACTTACAATTCTCTTAAGCTTGGTAAATCACCAAGGTAGGAAGGTAATGGACCAGTCAGATTATTGTTCTCTAGGTGCCTGCATTTTCCCCAAAGAATATCAGTGAAGAGATGTTAATTTTAGGATAAACTTTATGAAATGAAAATGATGAATTGAAAACTTACATAATGGTCAAACTGATAAGATTACTCAAGTCAGGAATCAGTCCAGTCAAGGAATTACCATCCAACCACCTAAGGAATGAAAACCAGTACACTGGGTATAAAGTTCTTATTAAGGAAAGAATTTATTAGAAGAATAACAAAATCATGCAGAGTATAACATCACTTACAACTCTTTCAAATCCTCCAAGTGCTTAAGCTCAGATGGGATTTGTCCCTTCAAATTCTTTTCAGATAGAGCACTGCTGAACATGTCAGTAGAATGTCTATTGGAATACCCTTTGAACTTTTCAGTGAAAGACAATTTCAAAATCAATGTCTATTGGAATACTGATTCAGAATGTTGTCACTAACTAATGGATACCACTGATTTTAACCGTTTAAAATTGTCATTTTCTTTTACTTCAGAGGTATGATAATGCACTCTACCAAAATAAACTATTATTTTTACAAAAGAAATTATGTAGAACTCACATTTTTGTAATTCTTGGTGGTGTGCTAGAGCTGCAGTTCACCCATTCCCAATGAGCTGGTACACAAGGATCACCTTCTTCATGAGCCCATTCACTTTCGGGAGACATAGAGCAGAGGACATCCAGAACAGTTGCTTGCAGTTGAGAACATTATTACTTATCAGTTATTGGAAAAGCATATTGCATGATCAGCAAGACTGATTTTGAGGTAACTTACCATCTCGACTATCTGCCTTTGAGATAATCTGTACGTATTTACTGATCTCCATTGCATTGAGGAGTGGTCCACGGGTAGAATCCCGAGTTTTGACAAATGAGAATGACAGAACAAAATCCAGTGATATGTTCATGTAGCTGGGCTCATACAGAGTGTAGCTACCGTTAGCATTTTCAGCAATATTGACCACGGCATTACTATAATCAGGAATGTAGGGTTGCTTCATTGTAAATTTTCGACTCTCATTCCTGCCCAAATCTTGAATTTCTGCAAAGTATGCATAAGCACGAGCATTGGCAGGGAAACCTTCAAGATTTAGCCTGTAGCTGAGCCTTCCTTTCGATGCAACTACAGCGGTTTGCATTACTTTGACAGGTGGGTATTCTCGTGTTCTTATGTCTATGTTCTTCGAAGTACTGATTCTTCCTGTGCCAGGAGCCTCCCCTACCAGATAATTTTGTCTTTTATCAAGATCCGAATCCCATATTCGATCATAAGGGTCATCCGGATACCTGTTAGAAAGCCAAGTAAATTTGGTACATATACTATAATGGGGTCAAATTCAAAAATGTTCAAGTGCAGAATCCGAATGAAGGGGATAATGGTCAGAATTCAAAAATGTGTTTTGTTAATATAAGTTGTTTCTGCAGGGTTGATCGGCATGCAAGCTTAACATTATTATCTGCCAACCGATCTACAAAATCAGATATTAAATGTCAAATACCTTATGACATCCTTGCTTGGAGCACCGAAATTCACCCTTGCTGCAACATCAAGGTAAAAATTGTCTTCATAGTCTGTTGCATACATTGAAAGGTTTAAGGGTCTCAGCTCGAGAGTGGAAATGAACGGAGAACCCGTTAATGCACAACAGAGACACATGTCGATAGAAGTAGAGGGTGCCCTGATGATCATCTCCTTGACATATACTCTCGACGCATCCAACACGGTTACGGTTGACCACATGGTTGCATCTAAGTAGAGTTGAAATTTGGGGTATGTATTTCCATTATCCAAGTTTCCATACTGAAATGTTGCTCGGACAAGATACCGCCTTCTGTTTTCAGTAGATAGAGTATAGCAGTACTTCTTGTTATCCGCGGGGAAGTCTCTGCGTCTCTTATATTGCTGTGTGTCTATGTTTGGATTCTCAATGTTAACCGCCTTACCATGACTGATGAATCCCATGTCTGAAATCCATGCCAATCCTGTACTTGGGTCGGTGTAATTACTTGTTCCTCCACAGTCTATGCTGACAAACTCTGCAAATTGAAATGTTTACAGAATTTAGAATGCTTACAAAGTAGAAAAACAGTTTATCAGTTCTTAAAGGAATAAATCAATATGTTTATTTTTTTCGTCAGTTTTACGTTGTTTTGTCAATAGGATTTGGTACTATGTTGGTTATATATCATGTTATTCAGTTTGTGATCTAGTTGCCACTAAATTAGAAGAGAATTCTGCAAGTTCCATTCCTTTTTATCTATTTTTTAGTTAGATTTTCACATCCAGATTTGAATGGAATTGCTAGACAGACTCAATTGAAGAACATGCCTTCATCAATATGTTTCTTTTTTCGTCAGTTTTATGTTGTTTTGTCAATATGATTTAGTACTATGGTGGCTATATATCCAGTTATTCAGTTTGTGATCTAGTTGCCTATAAATTAGAAGAAAATTCTGCAAATTCCATCCATTTTTATCTATTTTTGATTAGATTTTTCACTTCTGATTTGAATGGAATTGCTAGATAGACTCCATTGAATAACATACCTTTAACTTGGCAGACAACACAAGGAACTAACAGTAGATGTAAAACCAGCAAACAAGAGAATAGATCCATTGGAGACCAGGAAGAGAATTAGAGAACCAAGCCCTTGTGTGTTTTACATCTCAATCTAAATAAAAAACTGAAACCCATGGTTGAACATATCTGTTCCATCTTCCTTTGCTCATCTTTTACCTTTTTGATGTTTAACAATTGGGTTACAATGTTCATTCACATCAGAATCTGCTTTCCTCAATAGGGTAGAAAAAAGTTTTTAAATTCATTTCAAATTCACCTTTTAGACCATTCTGCTGTACAAGCTATTGAATGGCTTCTAATTCTGAGTATTTTTCATCTGTTTTTCTCAGGAAACTGATTGGATAATCATGGCCATCTGATTCTTAAACTACAATCTGAGGTTGGAAAGAACATCAATCATTCAGATGTGGGTCCTTATTAAACTCCACATGGGTCATCTAACGGTACTGGTCATGACCATGTCCTTCCTGTGATTTAAGCTTTGGCCATGCAAAAGTTAAGAGCATCTCTAAAGAGAGAAAAAGGAGGAAAAGGTACTTACTTTTGCTTTTGCTTATAACAATATCTTTGTTGTCTTCAGCTTTTACTCTTTAAATCTGCATTTGATTCCCCTTAAAACCTTAAGAAAATATTACATGCCTTCCAGCTCTATCATGATCAATGGCTGCTTCACTCCATGTTTTCAAGGATCCAAACCGTACCGGGATCCATCCGATCCTAAGCCACGATACAACTATTGTATCAATTGGTTTTACCGGTCCAACTAATACTAATACGGAACGGCCGGTACAACCGGTCCAGTGACCAGTCAACCGATCCAAAGTTTTGTTTTTTATTTTTTTTAATTTATAAATGAAAGGGTCCAAACCTGGATCAGTCTGGCTGATCCAATTTTTTTTTTGAAATGAGCGATCCAACTTTTTGTACCTGACCGACTGGTATCGCCAGTCCAGATCGGGACCGGTCCGATCCGTGATTGCGCGACTTAAAACCTTGCTTCACTCATCTTACGTATTCACCTTTGATTTGGAGACATCTGTCGATGACCGTTCAGTTTGTGTGACCCAATTAAATAGTTATAAGTTATATATTATTTCCATATCATGTTCAGGGATTTCTTGTTTTGTCTATGTATAAATCTTCTTTTTTTTTTTTTTTTTGTTTGTTGGAAAGACAATTTATTTAATTAAAAATGACGTAAATTAGTTACACCGTCGAGATCTTTTTGAATGGCATCAGCAACCACCATTGGCGGGTTCGACAACCAACAACAAGATCGTTCATTACAAACACAATAGTTGACAATATTATCCGCGGCCCCGTTACCCTCCTTATATGAGAATGAAATAGCAAAAGAGGTAAAACGAGACAAAAAAAGGTCTATAATCATGGATGACAGTACTAATGCTCCAGGGTGCAAACAAAGTGATCCTTGAACAAGTCCACAATAAGTAAGCAATCTCCTTTCAATATGAATACAATTAAACTTCAAATTAGCCGCCCGTATAAATCTTCTTTTGGGGTGGCAGGAGTCGTTGACTGGAAGCGGTTGTGACACAGAATATGATGCAACCTTTCTTTTTGTTAAGGTCCTACCTAGCATTGTCACCTTACCATATTGACGAATAAGGATCGCGAAGGTGGAGCCCATTTAAAGAGTGATCTGCACTTAGGATCTATCTGAAGGGCATCTTTGATGTTCTCTACCTTTTTTTTTTTCTCTTCTTTAACTTTTCTTTTATGTTAAAGATTTGATGTCCCAACCGAGTGAAGTGTGGAGCTTTTTACTTTATCTAAACAAGTTGGTATACAAGGGTGGCAATTAGGGGTGTAACTTGGTTCGGTTTGGTTCTGGTTGACATCAACCTAAGATCAAATCGATATTGGTGAAAGTAAATCTAAAACCAAATCGAATTGAATTGAGAACCGAATTGAAATGGAAAACCCTAAATCCAAATCAACCCAATCCAAATTACAGTTTTGATTCCATTTGGACTAGGTTGGGTTATTACAATATATATATATATATATATATATATATATATAGATAGATAGATAATATCATTTTTTATATAATATATATTACATATAATAATATATATAAACTATAATTCGGTTTAAATCGGTTCTGTTTAGAATTATATACATTAGAGTTAGAGTTTCAGTTTGGTTCGGTTTAACCGAGGCTTTAACCCAAATCCAAACTGATCTAATTTGGTCTTATAATATCGAATCAAATATCTAGAAATCCAACCCAAACAGACTTTGAGTCAGTTTGAAGCAATTCGGTGTCAGATTTAACCTACACAAGGTGCACCCCTAGTGGCAGTGGATTGGGTTAAAATTAGGGGTGTATAACGTGCCATGCCGTACCAAAATTCTAAGACCGCTCGGCACGGCACAGCATGAAGCCTGGCTGTACTTTAACCTTCATTGGGCAGGACATACCGTGCTGGCTGTGATTTAGCCTTCCTTGGTTAGGCAGTGCCGTGCCGTGGATTGTGAACCTAAGCACAGTTCAATTGTACTGGGCCGGGCTGGCATGGAGGTGGCGAGCCTGTTGTACACTTCTAGGTAGGGCTGTCAAAGAGCTTGGGCCTGGTTCGCATGAGCCAAGCTTGAGCTCAATATTTAGGCTTGTGAGCCGAGCTTGAGCCCAAAAATAGGCTCATTATTTTAACGAGCTTGAGTCGAGCTTGGACAGGTTTGGCTCGGTTAAAGCTCGGCTTGGTCATATATAATTTATAAATTTATCTATCATAAGTATTATATCATATTATATTTATGTGAGCCAAACAATTAATGTTAAATAACTTTTTCTTTTTCTCCTTTTTGGTGAAATAACTCTCCATCTCTTTATATGTTTCTCTCTCACCAATTTTTAATAAGGTTAAATGATTTTTTCTCTTTTACCAATGTCTTTGTATGCCCCAATTGAAAAAATACATTTTTTTAACATAAACAGATTGTAATTTTCAAACACACCTTTATAAATAGCAAATATCTATCATTTAAATCCCTTCAATCTTTTCTTCAAATAAAAATTGCTTTATGATTTTGCAGAGTAGAAGTTAGAGCGTTTTCAATCCTATTAATATTTTTTTTATCGGCCTTTCACGAGCCGAGCTTTTTCCGAGCCAAACCTAAGCCTTAAAAAATTAGTGAGCTTGAGCCCAATAATTTGTTCCGAACTTGAGCCAAGCCTAAGCCTGAGCCTGATTCAAATTTTACAAGCTTGAATCGAGCTGGGCAAAGCTCAGCTCGGCTCGTTTACAACCCCTCCTAGGTTGAAAAGACTACTTGGTCTCCGTTCAACCCGAACCTTTTACCTTCCCTTTTCTTAAACTGGTTAGATCCTAATTCATATGCTACATATATGAACACAATAATTCAAGCTGGTGATGGATGAAAAGAACTTACTACCCTTGGATTCACATATGACTAAAAACCAACACACTTACAACATTAGTTAACATTACATGTACTAGCCATTAAACTTGCATCAAACAACTTCAGCCGTAGGATCCTCATTGGATGCAGCAGACACTTGATTTCGGACCCCACCCACAGTCTTTCTCATCTTCATCAACCACCGTAGGCCCCCCATGATATAATCATACAAATTTAGAGCCAGATAGATCCCAATCCCGCCTATGATCCCATTAGATATAGAGTAAGTCAGTGGCATGAGAAGCATTGTAACAAAAGCAGGTGCACCCTCCTCAACCTTGGTTCAGTCTATATCCTTCACCACCTTCATCATCATTACCCCAACCATAACCAGAGAAGGACCTATAGCCCATGGAGGAACACTGGCCAACAGAGGGGTGAAGAACAATGAAAACAAGAAGTAGAACCCGACGACGATAGTCGTTAATCCTGTCCGACCGCCTTCTCTGATACCCACCGACGATTCTACATACGTTGCGATAGGGGATGTCCCGAGCTCTGAGCCTACTATCGTTGAGCCCGCTTCGATCATATACGCCAAGTATTCGCCCTCGAAACCACCCTTTCCATCGATAAATCCACCGATTTCGGCCATGGAGTACAATGTGCCTGTGGTGGCTAGGACATCCACATACAGCAAGGTCACCAAGGCCACCCAGACCTCACCCTTGTTGAACTCACTGAAACTGATAGCCCCAGCTGTGGTTTTGATCTTGTGGAAGTCCACAACCTTCTTAAAATACTTATAGTTAGTGTCACCAAGTGGGGTATTAGGAAAAACTGTGACCTTAGTACCCCTGACCCATGAAATTAAGGTCACAAATAGGATCCCATAGATCATGCTACCCTTAATTTTTTTTTTTTTTTATTGCTACCCTTAATATTCTTCATTAACCCATAAGACATAATTAGGAAACCAACTGCCCCTAACCAGAATGTTGGGCTTCGCATCTTCCCTTCGATGCATTCACCAGTAACTGGGTTTGTGTATGAGCAAGCTGTGAGGCTCACCAATGTGGAAGAATCAGGCCCAACAAGGCCCACTCCCTGGTGGGCCTGAAGGCCTACAAATACGATGAACAGCCCGATACCCTCCGCGTAGGCAAGCCGAACCGGATGCGGGATGAGTCGGGCTAGCTTCGCACGTAGCCCGAGCGAGGCTATGGCTAGAAAGGCACAGCCCTCAACTAGGGAAACAGCAAGGGCAGTTTGGTAGGACATGGGCCCTAATCCATGAAAGCCCACTAAGTTATAGGTGAAGTACGCGTTAGCCCCCATTGCAGGGCTAAGCCCAAGGGAAGGTTGGCTAATAGGCCCATAGCAAAAGAGCCGACCATTGATGACAAGATGGTGGCCACTATAAGGTCAGTTTTGGTTTTTGTAAGGCAATTTTGGTAACCTTCGTTTGGTGTGAACTTGCAATTTGGGTCTGTAGGGTTCGTGAGAGTGCAGTCGAAGATGGAGCATGTTCCGCCGGAGTCAGCGAGTATGGTGGCGTTGACGGTGATGATGTAGACCATTGTGAGGAATGTAGCAGTGCCTGCACGTACTTCCTTTGTGAAACAGCTCTCTCTTGCTTCTAACTTGAAGTATCTGCCTATCTTGCTCTTGGAGACAGCTTCGTTCAAGCCTTTCTCCATTCTTCTCCATGAATCTATTGCTTTGGACATAAACCATTTCCCAATCTTGCACAAAGCTCACCCCCCATATCTTTCTCTCTCTCTTTCTCTCTCTTCGCTCTCTCGAGTCTCTTTCGTCTTTATAGACAAATGTCTATGTGCTTCATGCGGGCATTTATTATTGGATAAAGAAGGCAAGTTGGTGGGTTGTTTTGGGGAGGAACGCAGAGACGATATATGGCAATGAGATTAGTATTAAATATATTTGTATTTATGATGACCTCAAAGAAACAAAAGTTGCCCTGGAAATAGCGCTACTTCCCCTATAAAATCCTTAGGCTGCGTTTCGCCCTGCTTATTTAAGTGCTTATTTCAGTTTATAGCTTACTAAAGCACTTTTTAAAATTAAATGTGTGTTATTTAATGGGTAAGTGCTTACCCATAAACAATACAGGAAAGCTATTCATAAGGAGAAGCTGTTGAGAACAACTTCTCTAGGAAATTATTTCTAAACTTTTGTAATATTTTTTTGATACCTATTTTACCCCTAAACTTTTATAAATACTCAAATAAATATTATTTTAAACTTTAATAATATTTTTATAATGCCTATTTTACTTCTAAAATTTCATAAACATTTAAATAAATATATTTACCAAATGCTATTTTCTTCAAGTAAATAATTTATTGTTGCTACGAATAAGTGCTCCCATTGAGCCACTTATCCAATGACTGCTTATCAAGACCAAACGCAGCCTTATTTTGTTTGTTCGAAGACTTATGGCGTTTCCTCGTTACTTGTGATATTCCATCTCGCAGCTTTATAAGTACAGCCACCTGCATATAGAAGGGGAGAAAAATGGTGGCATTACTTGAAACAAGTAAAGTTAATTGGGGAGGGGCTAATGCAAGGTAAGAAGGGCTCTTTTTTAAGGGAATTGCATATTTGTTACTACTTGCATCATTTCAAACATTGCTCTAGTCTATTTGTGTGATATTGAAGGTCAAGATGCCTACATCATAGCTTAGATTGGTATGCCCTAGGCCTAGGCCTAGTGATGTCCAATGGGCCTTATCGATTGAGCCCACGGGCTGGCACGGTCTGATAATAATCGAGTTGTATCGTGCAGTTCCTACTTTCAGGTCCCTCAGCCTGGCACGATATGAGGCATGATTATTATCGAGTTGTGCCGGTCCAGGTCGTGTTCATGCTCTTGTCCGCAATCAAGCCAATAACCCAATCGTGCCCGTGTCGTGCCATGGGCCATGAACCTAGTGCCTAGCACAACACTATAAGCTTAGCTTATCGTGCCATGCTTGGGCATGAACCAAATCGTGTCGGATTGGCACACACATACCGTTCCATTTGTACATCCCTAGTATACTCCGAATCATCTTCTAGGGTTTTTGTATAGATTTACTTTCTCAAACTCCTAAAATCGCATTAGAATCAAGTCATGTCGCCGAGTCGAATCAGAAAGCAAGTGAGATGCCCTTTGGCTTTAGATATAAATAATCTTATATTAAAACTGATTTTTAAAGCACTAATTAAATTTTGGTTATATATTTTCAGAACTTGATTTTAAATGGAAAAATTAATTTTTGATTAAGTTGGTCAATGTTTTGAAACGTGGACCAACCTCAACTTAAGGCCTAACCCATTAAAACCTTGGATCTAATTGGGCTTTCTTGGGTGGGTCTATTGAGTAATTAGGATTTAAGAAGGAAATATAAGTAAGAAAGATTAGAAGATATCCCTTTCTTTTCTTGAAGTGGGGAAAGGTTCAAGAATTCTAAGCAAACGACTCTCTCTCTCTCTCTCTCAAAACTTGTCATCCAAAATTCTTCCAACAAACCCCACTCCAAAAGAGAAACAAAAGGAAGTTTCTTTTCACCAGTTCTTAACTTGTTCTTCTTTGTCATTTATTTTTCTTTTATTTCTCCCTTGAAAACAAAAGAGAGAAATGTGGCAAAAACAGCCCAGCAGGTCTTCTTACAAAGAATCCATTAAAGCTCTTGAAGCTGATATACAACATGCTAATACCCTGTAAGTTTCTCTCTCTTTCTCTCTCTCTAGGAATTTCTTCTCTCTTTTTATTTGTGTTATTTCCTCTTTTTATGCAATTCCTGCTGTTCAAAATTAAGAATCTTAAGAAACCAAGGGAAAAAAGAGAGAACTTCAAAAACCCATATGATTTTCTCCCATCTTTATTATGAAAATGAAAATTTTTGATTCTTTTTTTTTATTGGTTTTTTTTTTTTCCTTCTTTGTCTTTGCTGTTGAAAAATTCAAGTTTGACAGTTGGATGGTACTATAACATGCTAAAATTAATTAGTTTGGATAAGAACTTGGTTTTAAGGGAGTTGGCCTGCAGGATAAACGTTCTCCCAATAGCTTATGTTGGATAATGCCTTCATATGATATTGTCTTACAGCTCTTTGGCACTATATATATAGTGTGGAAACATAGAAAACAGAATATGCTTCTGGTTTTTTCCTTATTTGTTGAGCTTTTGTTGTGCAATTGTTTCAAGCCACTATGATGTGATTTATGCTTTTGCTAGTAATCCTACTAAATTTAAGTATTCTGAATTTGAATTTAGGGCAGCTGCTCTCCCAAGAGAAAGTAATGGGGAATGTGTTCAGATGAGATTGTATTACAGCCCTTTTGCACCCTTTTTTCTATTTTTGATTGAATGGATGGACTACAGTTGTACAGATAACCTCCCAACTTATTTTGGCCTTCTCCACATACTTATTTACAAGGTGGGTTAATTATATATATATATATATATAAATTATTTTTTTCATGCTAATTTGCTATCTTATTGAAATAAGGCAATGGCAGTTATTTTCTGTTCAGCCTTCTCCCCTTTTTTATGGAAAACCAAATTAAGCTTTACATAACTGTTTAACTGTACAGGTATATATCAATGGGGTGACAACCATATCTTCAAAAGAAAGGAAAGCTACTCTTAGGGAATTCTATGGTTGGTATTGCTTAATGATCCCATCATAGTGTTTAAACTCGGTATCTGATCGGGGATCGTCTTGGTCCGATACCCTGTTAGATCACCGATTCAACTCGGGATCGGCCAATCCAAACATGGCCCAATTTTATTTTATTTTTCTAAAAAAATCATAAACTTTTTTAACAGCGTCAGACGATCCATATCAGATCGTCCGATCTGATCCGTCCGAAACCGAGAACTTCAGCAATTCTTGGGATCGGCCGATACTTAACAATATGGATCCCCTTCTTGCTTCTTGATATCTTCAATTTCCTTATATATCTGTTTCTTATGTTGTTTTTTTTTTCTTAATTGAGAAAATGTTGTAGCTGTTATATATCCTTCTCTTAGGCAACTAGAAGCTGAAGTAATTGAATCGAAAGACAATAATCAGAGAGGTCGATACATAGAGACGTCGAGTAATAAGATGGTGGAGGAGTGCAAGGAGCACTCCGACGAGGACCCAAAGAGCGACGACGAATGTGGGATATGTATGGAA
>JAUPMG010000002.1:14806591-14835214 GCA_031762675.1 Pachysandra terminalis | reverse complement strand
TTCAGATGAGATTGTCTTACAGCCCTTTTGCACCCTTTTTTCTATTTTTGATTGAAAGGATGGACTACAGTTGTACAGATAACCTCCCAACTTATTTAGGTCTTCTCCATATACTTATTTACAAGGTGGGTTCATTTTATATATATATATGTATATATTATTTTTTTCATGCTAGTTTGCTATCTATTGAAATAAGGAGAAATTTTGCAATGGCAGTTATTTTCTGTTCAACCTTCTCTTTTTTATGGAAAACCAAATTAAGCTTTACATAACTGTATAACTGTACAGGTATATATCAATGGGGTGACAACCATATCTTCAGAGGAAAGGAAAGCTACTCTTAGGGAATTCTATGGTTGGTATTGCTTAATGATCCCCTCATAGTGTTTAAAGTCGGTATTGGATCTTGGATCGTCCTGGTTGATACCCTGTTGGATTGCTGATTCAACTCGGGATCGGCCAATCCAAACATGGCTCAATTTTATTTTATTTTTTCTAAAAAAATTATGAACTTTTTTAAGGGTGTCGGACCATCCATATCAGATCGTCCGATCTGACTCGTCCAAAACCGAGAACTTCAGCAATTCTCGGGATCGGCCAATACTTAACACTATGGATCCCTTCTTGCTTCGTGCTTCTTAATAACTTCAATTTCCTTATATATCTGTCTCTTATGTTTTTTTTTTTTTTTTCTTAATTGAGAAAATGTTGTAGCTGTTATATATCCTTCTCTTAGGCAACTAGAAGCTGAGGTAGTCGAATTGAAAGATGATAATCGGAGAGGTCGATACATAGAGACGTCGAGTAATAAGTCGGTGGAAGAGAGGAAGGAGCACTCTGATGAGGACCCGGCGAGAGATGACGAATGTGGGATATGTATGGAAGCTTGCACCAAGATGGTGTTGCCCTACTGTGGTCACTGCATGTGCATGAACTGCTTCCATGACTGGTAATTAACCAAAAACACCTTATTTGTTATCTTCTCAACAAGTTCCATTGATATTCCACAGTTTAGCAAAGAACTGATTTCTGTAATAATTCCATGACAGGACTATAAGATCTCAGTCCTGCCCATTTTGCCGGGGTAGCCTCAAGAGAGTCGATTCAGGTGATTTGTGGGTTCTCACTGGTAACAGCGATGTAGTTGACGCGAAAACACTTTCAGAGGAGAACCTTAGGCATTTCTATCTGTTCATGGATAACCTGCCGATTGTAATACCCGAAACCCATTTCTTCACATCTGATTACATGGTCTGATTCGGCGAAAGAAGGGAAGGAGTATAACATGAGGATTATAAATGCCAACAATCCCTTGTACATACATAGTGTCAGTACCTGCAATACAAATGGATCATGTAGAAGCAGCAGATTGGAGTTCTGTTCTTGTTGCTATAAACATTTCCTGAACTTGGAACTAGGTGGTGCTTTGTTCATGGCATCGCTCGATCATCGGGGATGATAAAAGCAAAAAATGAAGCATCTGCATCTGTACAGCAAATATTACACAAGCGTTTGATAAGGTACGCTAAGTATTCATTCTCAGTTTTTTTTTTAAGAGTCCTGAGAATCAGAATGATGTGGGTAAAGCTATGAGCTAAGCTTCTTATCATGTATGAATGCTATATCCTTTGTAACAACATACTTGTATATATTCAAATATTAACAGGTTAATGTATCAAATATTTACAATTTGCTTGAGCAATGATCTGATCTTACTTCACATCGACTCTTAAACAATGTATATTTTGAGTCATGTTCATCTCAACAACTGTTCAAATGCTATCTATAAATAGGAACATGCCAAAAAATGATAGTTTTGAGCTCAAGAGTTTTTTTTTTTCCCCTAAACAACTCCATGGCCATTGCTCGTAATATGATACATTTAGTACGAAATGTCGATAAACAGTAACATGCCAAAAACATCCACGCCACGTTCCTTTCTGAGAACTTTTGGAACTCCATCTCCATAGTTGCAGATTCAATTCTTCTGTACTTTTGGAACTACATTTCCATAATAATGTAAACAGATTCAATTCTTCTGTAGTTGCTGCTTCCAATATAACATTATAGGCACTCAATGCTGAATATTGGGGGAAGAATTCTAATGGGTATTCTTCTTGGGTAGTGAAATGGAGTGTACTGGGGTTCTTTTATTCTTTTCCATAACATGCTGGGAGCCATCACTCTTGACTGAAGGTCTCCAAGGAGGTCGAGGGCTTGTGTCCTGAACTGTGCTGGGACTGGCCTTTCTTCCTAAGTTGGGTGATCGAGGCTGTGTCAATGGAATCTGCAGAAAGAAAGGCAAGAAAAAGATTGAGTTAAATCCAAATAACTATAAATAGTAGTTTAAAGAAAAAAAAATACTGGAAATCATATAATCTTTGTTTAGACGGTTATCATTGGAGGTGTTTTCGTATTTTGCTCTTTGGGATGAAACCATAACTATAAATCGTGTAGGGTTTGTTGGAATATGTCCCACATCGCCTGGACCTGCCCCATCTGTGCTGGTTGTAAGGTTCCAGCTCCCCTCTTCTTATTACCTAGGTTTTAAGGAGTTTGATTACGACAGAAAAACCTTAGATTTCATTTGCAGCAGAACTTTTTGTGCCTCCTCGGCGTTGATCTTCTCTTCCAATTTCTGAAAGTATTAAGTAGACATAGTGAGATGGCAAAGTGAAACACCCTAATTTAGGCCTAATTGTAAGACTTATAACAGAAGTAACAAGAGCTACTGGATCAGGCTTGCCTCCTTCCGTCTCGCAGCTCTTTCATCACTCTTGAAGCTAAAGCGAGAGACTACAGTTAGCGACAGTGCTTTGTTTCCGCATGCGCTTGAAGATTTTGAACTACTGCCAGCCAGACAATCCAACTATCAGAAAATTTCAGAGTTCCTTGGAAGTATACAGTAAACAAGCACAGTAAAGGGAAATTTCAGGGTGTGAGATATCTATCCTATGAATGGGAATATGAATAAACATGAATCATGAAGGGGAACAAGCTAGAAAAGTTCTTACTCTACAGAGAGGGATTGCCAGTTCATTTTTACCGTTCTGCTTCCAGATGTCGAATAACAAAATGGGGTTTTAGTCCTGTAAAATTGAAGATGAATTAGCAAGAAAATATTGTTGATATTTAGCATGATTAGTGCGTTGTTGTGCAGCATCCCGAGGGCAATGGAATTTTGTAATATTAGCTGTTACCTGTTATTTTCCACAGAAGGGGATACAGAAGGATGCTTTGCCACCCAATTCATAGATGCCTGCAGTTTAAATTGAATCTCATTTTAGCATGAATGTCCCAATGTTCCTAGTTTGAGGGCAGAGGAATAAGAACTCTAGTTGGAGTTCTTACAGAGATCAAGCCATCTTTAGATGGCTTAAAGGAACTGGAAACAACTCTGGAATCCCAAGTCTTTCGGATGACTGGAGACGCTGTTTTATTAGTTTCACTGGTTGAATTGATCGACTTATTTTGAAGTGATTTTGGAGTTGATCTGTTTCTGTCCACCAAGTTTCTTGCTGCAATCTTGCTGCTTGGTGTGGCACTATTTTCCTTTTTGGGAACAAAAGGGCTTTTCGATTTGGCAGAGGCAGATGGGAGCTTGGATGCTCTACTGTAAACTGACGACGCCGAGGAAGAAACCTCCGATAATGTCTTTCTTGGTGAAGCCAAGCTTTCCTGATTAGCTGTGAAAATCTCCTGGTATACCAATGTCTATTAGAGTATTGAAACTGAAATCACAGAGTGAAAAACAAGAATCATGAAAAATAAATCAGAACTTTTACCTTTAAGGGCAGATCTTCTCTTGTTCCATTAAGCTCAATTTCAGTAATCTTACTGTGGTACTCATCCTCACCAAGTTGATTTGATGATTCAAAATGCAAATGGCTCCCCCTAAGAACCTTATCTTTTACCAGATCTGCTGCTTCCAATTCATCCATTTCAGCTTTAAACTTGGATTTGTCACCAACAGAATCTGCGTCGGTACTGGGGGCCTCAAATTGTTGTCGCTCTTCATCGGCAAACTGGTTGTTTGTGGTATCGTTGTGAATTCCATATCCAGTTTCTGGTTTGGAGACATTATAAACTGCACCAGTTTCTTGCTGGAGCAAGGCTACTGCTCTCTCAGCAGCAATTCTCTTGTAATGAGCCTCAAAATAAGCTTTCTTCTCAGCAACTGATCCTGGCTTGGAATATTTCTCAACCTCTTCCAAGTACCGATTGTGAGAGAAGGATGGCCAATTATCCTGGGCTAAAGTATCTGAGACGTACCTTCCGAATGAGATTGACTCCCTTGGCGAACGAATCGGGTCCCCCTGTAATACAGATATTTCTCTGGTTTTCAAGGTGAAACCTTTAAAACCATGTCCCTAATGTAATCAAGCTTATACAGATATCTCCATCAACAAACCAAAAACTGAAGTGCAGAATGGAAAGTCTTCAAGAATCATGTTTTTTTTTTTCATCTTAACCTAACAATTTAGCAGATACCCATGACATGAAATTCCCATCATGTGTTTCTAAAATTGTGAAGAATGTTCATCAGAAGAGTAAAGGATTCCCCAACAAAAGAAGAGCTTGGAATGAACAATGATTTTTTTTTCATATAAACTTGACAAATTGGCAGATACCCATAACATGAAAATTTCCATCATGTGTTTCTGCAATTGTGAAGAATGTTCATCAGAAGGGTAAAGGATTCCTCAACAAAAAAAGTGCTTGGAATGAACAGTGATTTTTTTTTTTCCATCTAAACTTGACAAAGTAGCAGATAGCATAACATGAAAATTCCCATCATGTGTTTCTGCGATTGTGAAGAATGTTCATCAGAAGAGTAAAGGATTCCCCAATAAAAGAAGAGCTTGGAATGGAACAATGATTTTTTTTTTCATCTAAACTTAACAAATTAGCAGATAGCATAACTTGAAAATTCCCATCATGTGTTTCTGCAATTGTGAAGAATGTTCATCAGAAGAGTGAAGGATTCCCCAACAAAAGAAGAGCTTAGAATGAACAATGAAAAAACAAAAAAAAACTATTATTTGAGAACACAACAGAAACTAAGTTGAAAAGATATTTACAGCACCCATCAATGAAAACCCATTGGAGTATTCCAAGTAATCAAGAAAATATGTGGAAAACGAAAAGAGAAATGCAACACCCATCAATGAAATTCGAAAAAAAAAAAAACAATAAGTGCAACTGAAGAAATAAAAGTCAGCCAAAAGTAATGCAATAAATCTCAAAACCCAGTAAAAGAATTCACTAGGCAATGAGAAACCCACTAATAGAAAATTCAAAAAAGGAAAATATCTGTAATGGGTATCTTCCTCTTTGTTTTGTTCTACTGACCTGTTTGTCTCCATTGGAAGTATCAGAAGAAAAAGGAGAGAACGTTGGCATGAGACAAGCTGATTCTCTCATGCCTTTGCAGTAGAGGAACCACAAAAATTCAACTTTGAAGTCTTCTTCTCCTCTCAATCACTCTCTCTATTTCTCCCCCCTTGAAAACCCAAAAGGGGATGTCACTTTAAATTTTGAATCACAAGCATTGGGACCATGTCATTGACTGGGAGTTCAAAAACAGAGAATAAAAAGAGAGAAAGCTGAGAAGTGCATAAAAAGGAAAAGATTTTTCGAGGGTTCTCCTATGTTGTGCCTTTCAAATGTAGTTTATATTTTGATTTTCTAAGGTGGGATTGTCTTTTCCATCTTTGAAAAAACTCCAATCTTCCTTTTAAAAGAAAAATCCAACTTCGTCTGGGACTTCAGGATCCCGTTTCCCAACGTCTGTTTTTTCTTAAAATTATTCAAAAGACATGGATGATATTGCAGGGAATGTAGTTTATTTAAATCCCTTCTCTTCTCTGCATTCTAGATTGTTTCGAATTTGAAGAGAGAGAGAGAGAGAGAGAGGGAAAAGCGAGTAAATCCTAAACAGAAGTGAGTGGTTGTTGGAATGGAGAGGCGATTTGTAAAAGAGTGAACAATCAGTTGGTTGCCACATCAACATAACAGAAGAACTCTCTCATAAGATTTAGATTAAAATTACAAAAACCCAAGTTGGGAGTTTGAGAACTCCGGGAAGTTGACGATAATACAGCAGCTTTGTACTTCTTTCTGGTTGCCATGACAGCTATGCGCGTCAAAAATAGTCTACCTCTTCGTCGATCTACCACACGTGACACCATGGTAGAGATAGGACTACGTAGGGAATCACTAGGGATGTACATGCGGGCCGGGCCGCCCATACCCTCGTGGGCACGGCACGAACCCAGGTCCGTATCATGCTGGTCCCGTCCTGAGTTCCCAGGCCAGTGAAATAACACAGCACGGCCTGGCACGTTTCGAATTTTGCTCAACACACGAAGCAAGAGCATTTCCTCTGGAATTTTGTCTCGAAGATTTGCTGCAATTGTGTTGAAATGCTTGTACCCTATCTTGCATTTCAGCACAAGGGTACAAGCATTTCAACACAAGTGCAGCAAATAGTCCAGGCTCGTAGACCAGAGGAAATACTCTCGCATGAAGCGCATCGTGCTCCATGCCAGGCCGTGCATGCATGGCATGAGCGCAGGTCCATGCCATGCTGATCCTGAGTTCCCAGGTCCTACATGGTCTGGCCTGAGACAATTAAATTTTGCCCAAAACATGAAAGCCCAGCCCGACATAATAATAATTGTGTCCCATATGGGGGGCTTGGGGCCTGAAAAATTATGCACAGCACAGCCTGATAACTCCTGGCATGAAGCGTTCGTGCTGGGCCAGCACACGCAAAATGTACACCCCTAGGACCAGGTGACTGACTAGGGTGGCAATGGGTCGGGTGAGTCGGCCCAACCTAATTTTTGAACGGGATATATTGGCTGTAGTATTTTTGTTTGCCAAGTAGCCTGGTCTGGTCCAGTCAAATTGCAGGATGGGCTTAACGTTAATAATATTTTATTATTCATGAATTGTTACATTTGTGCATAAAGATTTTTATAATCATTATATTTAAAATATCCTTCAAAATTATTGATTTAAATGAACAAAGAAGTTTTTAAGGCTGACCGGACCTACACTTTTGAGCCCATACCATGCCCACCCAGACCCAAACTGTTGCAACTCCTAGCCTCCACCCTAACCTATACAAAGCCCCTTCCTAACCCGGTAAAATGGACAAGTTAGGTTCGGGCAACAGTATGGACAGGTTGGGTCGAAGTTTTAAGTCTCGGGATCCTGGCTTGGACAGGTCCAGGCCGATTCCGACTGGGCCGATCCAAAAGTTGGATCTTTATTTTAAAAAATAAAATAAAAACATTGGATTGGCTAGGCTGGTCGTTAGAACCGCAATACCGGAATGGCAATACCGGTGCCAAAACGGTGATACTGACCGGGATCGGACTGATCCAGGCCAATCCCAATTGAATCCTTTATTTTAATAAATTCAAAAAAAAAAAAACTGAAGATCGGTTGGATTGGCCGATCCAGTCACTCGACCGGTCCAGATCAGTATCAATTGGACCAGTCCTATCCAAAGCCTCAAGTTACAATAGCTGTATTGTGGCTTGGGATCGGACCGGTCCTTACCAATCCCAATACGGACCAGCCGATCCGGACCGATTCTTGAACCATGGGTTGCGTTAAACCCAACTAAAAATTCATGGCTTGCCAAACCACCACAATATGTAGGGTCATGATTTTAAATTTTGCCGACATGCCGCCAAAATGTCATCATTTCCCCCTTCACAAAATGGAGATATTTCTTCATTTCGACAAAATATGGACAATATGTCACTAAAACCCCTTTAGCAAAATGTTGGGCGAAATCAAAATTTAAAACCTTAGGATAAATAACCTGTTTAACCCGCCTGATTGCCATTAGAACTGTCAACAAGCCGAACTTGAGCTCTATAACTAGGCTCAGCTCAGTTTATATATAAGATTATATTATCCACATTCTTATATCTTAGATTATATATTAATATTAAACATACAAGTTAATATATTATATTATATATAAAAAAATCATCAACTATAATATTAATGCATTTGTACTATTCTAAGCTTTTGTTTTTGCAAGCCGAACCTGAACCTGAAATATTTGAACGAGTCAGGTCTCGGCAAAGCTCAGCTCGGCTCGTTATAGCCCTAATTGCCTTTGCCATCTCCTACCTCCAGGAGATCCAATAAATAATAAGAACAAAAAGATACAAACTAACTGAATAGTATTAGCATCATTTGATGGTAGGTATCCTATTGATAGACGATGATGAGCCTGGTTCAACCAACGAGCAACTTTCTTTTGTTTAGAATACGGATGTTGAGACAGTAACATCTGGAAGTAGGGGCTACCTGTGTGAGGATTGATTCTTGTTTTTCTTGTTGCCTCTCTTTCTCGAACTAGTCTCAGCCCCCTCTTGTTCTTCAGCTTTCTGCTCTGCCTCTAATGTAGCCAACTGCAGTTGCACCGAAAAATGTAAAAGGTAAAAGAGAGAGAGAGAAAAAATCACAAATACCCTTCAAAGATTGAAATGTAGGATCACCTCATCAAGGATTGGTTTGAGCTCTTTGTATCGAGCTTCAGCAAGATCAAAACCATCCTTACGGAGCTCCTGTGGTACCCATGGCAAACAAATCAGAATATCTTTATAAAATAACTTATCAAAAAGTTGTAATAGATACTATAGCAAAAAAGAATTTCAGTCATAGGATCTCCACTGGTCACATAACCCAAAAAAATTTGACTAGAAAATCCTCCAAGTAATTGACAACAAGAATCTCTACAAGACTTTTGACAAGCGATATGAGAATATATCTCTAACGATACTAACAATAGAAATTCCACGAGGACCTCAATGATGATCAAAGGATTTCCACCAACATCTGTTAAGAGGTTCTCACAAATAAAAAAAAAAATTCAGACTTTCTGATTTATTGACAAGAATCCCCTCAGCTAAATCTGATGCATGTTTTGATCAAGAAAATCAGGAGATAACAATACACTGCCATGTTCACAGCTGGATCTAATCTTAGGGAGGAAAATTCACTTCATGAATTGGAATCACCAGACGCGATTACAATGGTCAAACAATTCTACAAACAAGAAAACTGACCTTTCCTGTGTGTTGAGTGTGTTCATGTGCTGCCATTTGCCAGTATAAGTTAGTTCGCTTATAGAAGTCCTTCAGAGATTCTCCGGGCTTCATAAAAGATATGCAAGAAACAATTAATTGACATGGAATAAAACAGAATACAGCGGCATCTAAAAGCAATATATAAAGTGGCTAAAATCGAGAATAACAAGCATAATTTAATTCAACTTATATATGGAGCTCTACGCATACACCTCGCGACTGCAGGTGCAGGGATGAAAAGCAAGTAGGTGCAAACCCAGGATTATTTCCTATACAATAATAAGTACCACAGGAGTCCTCTGCGAATCCGAAAGGCCAAGATTTGCTCTGATCTGCTCTATCCGAGCCCGTTTCTCCTTCCTTCGAAGATTCTTTCCCTCACCTCTCAAAACAGCAACAGCATCTCCCATTTCAAGTGACCTTGCCCCATCATTGCTAGCCTTTTTTCATGCATGGACAGAAAAGAAAAAAAATAAATTAAAAGCAATAACTTCATGAATAGTTGCCAAAAAGCTCTAAAGATCTATTTTGCATGATGAGAAATCTCACAAATTTGTTCAAATAGACATATGAGATGCCAAGCTACCAGATTTTTAAGAAAAATAAGACTAGCATGTCCTTAAGAAGCATCTGTCTTTTCGTCAGTATGCAATGGAACAAGTTTAAATTTTTTTTAATCATCAGAAGGATACATCAATATAACATTAAGGCATATACCCGCATGTGTAATATATCCAGGAAGGGAGTAGGCAGTACAATACCCCACACATGTGTGGGTATGAATACAAACATGTGTTTCTGTGTTTTTGTGTGGAATGAGTCCTGGTTGAAAGAGACTCTCCATATATAGTAGTCGAACCATCCAATTCTGATGAAGTGCTTATATGTATTCAGGAAAATTCTCTTGCCAATATAGTGTTATTTATTTATTTGTTGATGGATCTCTTACAAACCTAGTTGATAAATCCAAATCAAATCATGAAATTGCAAGACAATAGACTTAATTCAAAGTGGGATTCGTATCTTTATTCGCATGCCAATTTTCTAAAAGCTTGTATTAAGCTGCACCAAAGAGAAATATGTCAAAATAGAAATAATATTAATTGCATTATATGATACCATATTTTGGTCCTTTTTAACCACTAAATATTAACAGATAATTTCTTTGCCCCATGGTTAGGTTTATTTCATATATAAGTGAAACACTGACTGAAAAGCAATTATCATTGACACTAATAACCCATGAATCAAGCACAAACAAAAAAAATTATAATCACTTTGGTGACTTGCACAACTTCCTAGCAAAGAAAAATAAAATCATTTTTGCCAATTTATACTCTCAACTTCTTAAACAAGCAATATGGATTTAAACTAGACCAGTCGAAATGTTGTTTTTTAAATTAGTTTTGTCTCGTTCAAATTTCATTCTTTCTTATCTTCATCTGTTTACATATACTATTTCTTAACTAATGTTTTTTTTTTTTTTTTTGGATAACTTGGGTGTCCGGGCCTTAGGCCCGACTAATCCCATAGGAGGCTTGCGCAGCAACCCACCGCCACAACCTCCCACTTAAATCCGAACCTGCCCAGCTGGGGAATCTTAACTAATGTTACCACTCAATTCATGACTAAGCCTCTTTGAATTTCTACAACATACTGTTAATACATGAGTGCAAGACATTTTATTTTGAAATGCTTAGTGGGGTAATATATATGAAATGCTTTAGTAGTGTAAAGTTCCTACAATAACAGCCTTTTAGGTTAATGACTTGATGGTAAGTGCAATATTACCAAAAATATCCACTTTCATCATCAAAGAAAGAAGAAAGTAAATCACAAATCCTTGTGAAACTATTCATAATTTCACTTGAAACAATGACAAGTTGATTTCATCTCAAGTCGTAGGATTTGAAAGGATTTAAGATTTAAATCATAAATAATGGGATTCATATGGAATAGGACTCATCTCAAAAGGGAGTTAGACTTAGGAGTTGATTCGTTTGGCTAAGATTCGGTTCAAATTACAAAATGTAGGATATTATATGTTTTAATGTTGCTAATATTTAGTGAATATCTAAAGGTTATAATGCATCTAGACCTACCAGCCCTCTCCTATAGTTTTTGTGTTTATCTTTTGACTTTAATTTGTTTAAGAGCCACCCCAACATCCAAAAAGCAAGATAATATACAACATCAGATTTTTCAACCATGATTTTGCTTATTACAGCTTATCGGTTAAAATTTATTTCTATACCTTCCTTTCATGCATGAAAAATAACAAAATATTTTTACATTATCAGGCCATTCAGTTCTTTAATGTGAAACACAGTTGAAATTCACATAATTTCTTGTGTTACTCTTGACACAGTTTATTAATTATATTGTATTTATTTAAAAAGACTGTAACCATCACAGAGGACATCCCCAGCATGTACTGCATTTATGAATTTGCAAATTCCAATATCATGGTCATTGTTCCATATTCAAAATGGACTAATATAAGAGGCATGGGGAAAAATCACAAGAAGACATCCCCAGCATGACAAAGTTTATTAATTATATTGTATTTATTTAAAAAGACTGTAACCATCACAGAGGACATCCCCAGCATGTACTGCATATATGAATTTGCAAATTCCAATATCATGGTCATTGTTCCATATTCAAAATGGACTAATATAAGAGGTATGGGGAAAAATCATAAGAGAAATAATAAATCTCATTTTCTGAGGGGAAAAGAAAAAAGTAGAATTTTAATGCTGTAAAACGAAGGCAGGAAATAAATCAGGCCAGTATGTAAG
Source organism: Pachysandra terminalis (assembly GCA_031762675.1). NCBI lineage: Eukaryota > Viridiplantae > Streptophyta > Magnoliopsida > Buxales > Buxaceae > Pachysandra > Pachysandra terminalis. The sequence goes on along the minus strand of JAUPMG010000002.1, from coordinate 14,823,294 downwards.
AATGCTGTGATTTGACATAGGAGAGGTACCTCTGCATCATCGTCATCATCGGTCTCATCACTGTTGCTCCCACTATTGCTTTCTTCATCATCACTATCATCCTCATCGCCATCTTCATCCTCCGAAATATCTATCCATTCAGATTCAGATGCCTGAGGTCATAGAAAGACCCGTTTCAAATAAAATACTGCATAGTGCAGGGAAGATCCATACAATTATAAGCGTTCAAGCAAAGAATCAAGCTGATAAGGATTGGCTCTATGGAACGTGACGTAAGCAAAATCAAAAGAACTAGTTTTTTTATGTAATTATATTTTTAAATTGAGAAATAAATCTATACTATATTTAAAGAGAAGTCACTGTCCTGGTGTAGAATGAAGCCTGCACCATTACTTATTAATAAGAAATAGAAGGGGCAACCGCATGTAAAACAGTCACGAATCGAAAACAAATGGAGCAAAGTATCCAATCAGCTGACACATGGAACCATGAATAACAGGATACCAAGATGAGAGAAAAAAGGTATATATGAGGCCAACAACGGGGCACAGTTACACCCAGAAGAGAGTCATAGTTCCAAGTTAACATACTCAACTCCTATATGCTCCAACTACCAGTAAGAATCATTTTCCAAACGATTTGGCCTCTTTTACCTGCACCACTGATGGTCTATCCAAGGACTGGATCGAAGAAAGCGTGTTGAGAAACCCGGATATGCCATATCACCATGAAAATTGATGAAAAATTGTGATTAGAAAGCCACAGCGGAGAAGATGTTTCACCAGCTAGTCATCAGAATTGCATGTCTTCAAATAAATCATTTTGACTTGGTGAATAGATCCGGTTAATCAAAAAGGCTATTGAAAAAAAGGATCTACTCACCCCCTTACATCCAACTTCATCGGCCAGAATTGATTACAAAGGGTAAAGAAGGTTAGCAAAAGAATCGAACTCCCAATTGTCTAAGGTCCTTCCAAAAATAGGGAGCCACACCCTCTTCTCAACTTTGACAAAACAACAGCCTGACCAAATTGTCTTTGCATAATTTGAATATGAGAATAGAAAAGATTCAAATTCTGCAGATCTTACCTACGGTTTCCACTTGAGGGTAGACCACGGTATTTAATTTGCCAACAATCAACATACAAACAAGAGTATTTGCTGATTGAGTCACTCTGATACAAGCGATAAATTTTTTGTTAAAATTAATCTTCACATCTGAAATCACCCCATAAATTTCAGAAGAAATTTCAGGAAATTATACTTCTAACTGGCACTGCAAATGAGAACTGTGCCATACACAAATTGGAGATGCAAAATCTTCATGTTCTCTCTTCTAACCTTACAGCTTTCAATAAGATCCAAATATTTTTCCTTTTGCATCAGGTAACTAAAATATTCAGTTATATACAAGGGGAAAAAAAGTAGAAAAGGGAGTCTCCTTGTTTCAATCCTTTAACTGACCCATCAATGTCTCTTGTAATTACCTATCTGGAAAAAAATAACTTCCTGGAAATAAGGTGACAATAAACTTCCACGGATTTCTTAGGTCAAAACAAGCTCGCTATAATTTATGAAAGTTAATTAATTCATCCAAGAGCCAAGACACAAGAATGTTTATAGAAAAGCCCATCAAAAACACTTAACACTAAAACAATAATTCAAAGGTAATGACTTTCCATGAACAAATGATGCAATGGCATGAAATAGATAAAGATTCATAAAATATCTCCGCATTCCAAGGATCCAGCATACAAGCACAATTCACCTATCTAATTTTTCTTAAGCTAAGCAAAACATGTAAGGGAAAAACATATGTGGATTAAGCAGGAAGAAAATATAACAAACCGGTATGATGCACTTCCACTCATCAAGTTTACTGAGATTGAGAGTATAGAGATCATCAAGTGTAATTTCTCGATCTTTGACCTCCATCATGCCTCCATATATGTATAACATATCCCTTCCAACAACCATGCAAGCATTGATACGCCCACAAGGCTTCACTACCTAAGAGTTGCATTAGATTCACAGATCAATCATTGAGATTGAAAGGAACAGAATTACAAGATAAAATTGTTTTCCATAGAGAATAACTCGCCTCTGATGAAATGCTTGTTTGTGGAACCAGCTTTACATTATGTTCATGAGGCTTTCCATCAGATACACCGGAAGAGACATCATCAACAATAGTAAGATTCCCTAACATATCCTGAGATATTCGATCAGTGCCACTAGCTGAATCAGGTGCTGCTTCATTATACTCTGAGTTCTGATCTCTCTCATTTGCTTTATCCCTTTCTTGATCAACCTCACCACCATTGCATTGTTGGCCTGACCGCTTATTCATCTGTAAAGCCAATCAAACCACATTGTTACAGGAATAACACTACTAATAAATGAATAAAACATTATATCTTCCCCATAACAATTTATCCTTGTAAAGTTACACCAATGACCAAATGTTAATTCGAAAAAAAAGGCAAACAAGAAGAGAAGAAGAAATCTAGAATAACATATCTTTATCATCCCAAATACATCTACATCAGCCAGTATCTTTTTAGAACACAAATTTCCAAATATCCATATGTTATATAATATGTTGGTGACAACGTCATTAAAATGCCTGGGTGAAGTCACGCAACGAACAAGCAATTAGGTTCTTGCCCAAGCAACAAGCCCTACATCAAACTTTTCTTATACTATACCAACTTCATCTAGAGCGACTTGAGGCTTTCAGAATTGCATATAGGTGTGGCAATAGGCTGGGTGACCCGCTAAGTCCAGTTGGACCAGCCCAATATTTGGTCAGGCTTGGAATATAGGCCAGGGCCAACCAAAATTTAAGCCAATATGAGTAGAGCCCAACCCAGCCAGATAATTGGTCAAAAAACATTAAGGAAATAGATATATAACACCAGTATATGCAAGTGCAGGTAGGATTAATACATCAATCAGTTTATTTATTCTCTAACAGACATCATAATGGTAATATAACAATTTGCTAGGACATTGTAAATAGAGATATTCAAGGTCCGATTTATTTATAAATAAATTTATAGATACCTTATCTTTAGTTGATTTCTCCTTTCGTAATTCCAATGGGTACCTAAATCCAAAAGAAAAATGAACATTGAAATAAACAAATAAGTTTAACAGCAAGCATGCTCATCTCACATACACAAAAGCTCTCCGTCATAGTAGCCACAATGCCCATGGTGCCATATTGATGCAAATACAGAATATAACAAATTCTCACATGGGTGTATTACATCTTCACAAACAATGAAATAGATCAATCAGTGGTATAAACCGCCTAGAAATGTTACATCAGATTATTGATCCCTTAGTACCTTGCATAACTATCTTTTCCATTTTGATAGAATTTTCTTATTGGAAAAGGAAAGAAAAAAAGAAGAGGGAGGGGGGAAGCTTGATGTGAGCTAATATTAGGAATATGGTTTATATACTCTTAATGGTGACATAAGCTCCCCTTCTGTTTCATCCTTGGTTCATCACATGACAGATTGCCCATGCAAAATTACGTGCTAGTAATATGGGTGTGGTTTATTTACTCTGACGTGTGACAAACTCTCCTGGTGCTTCGTCCTTGGTTCTTCATATAACAAGTTGGCTATGCAAACTTACATGCACAAGTTGTACACAGATGCTGATATCATATTAATAATTTCAACTTGTACAAGAGCTTAGGCATATAAAAAGTGAATAGGATTTACGAATGTAGCTGAAAATATGATGTTCAAAACTAAAAAACAATTCCACAGCAACCCATTCTAATGCATATTGCACAATAAATTCTGGGTTGATAACTAATTTGAAAGGAAAACTTCAAAATCAATATAAACAGGAAGACTGATTTGATAATTGCTATTTTCCAGGGAATACAGATCTCAAAAAATGGATTCATTCCAAGCATATAATCTTTTAAAAAGGATATCAGAAATGTAGTAGGTAATAAGAGATAGTGAACATGCATCATATGAATGATCATAAAAATCATTAAAAAACAAATATAGACCTAAATGGTGCCTCATGGCAATGCACCATGACAGATTTACCGTGAAAACCATGAAACTTCTACTTGACCAGAGAACCTTATATATCATTAGATCTAAAGCACCACAAAATATCAACGTGTATGTACTAGAAGGACCAAATATAAGTCAGATAAAATGTGCATTTCTTTAAAAGAAGAAAATCAAGAAAAATAAAATTACAACACCTCTAAAGCAACCAGTGTAGATGATACAAATAATGGGACTCACCATCGGCGACTGTCAATTTGGAAGCCATAAAGCTCATTCAAAAACAAGCTCATTATAACATCACCTGCAACGAATATATAAAGCCGTAAACGAGAAGTATCACAAAATCAGAAATCTTATTCTGGTCGAAAATGGAAGAAAACCTCTGTGTTAATAGAAAAGAAAAAACGGAGGGGAAAAAATGTATAGACTGACAATTTATGTTGTCACACATAGCAACTATAGGATTTCAATCCTTTCTAACCAATATTGTATACATCTACCACACCATTAATTTTCTTTGAGAATTCAGGTGCCAGTAACTAAAAAAACATATAGTAAGGTCAGATTTTTTAAGCACTCACGGTCCATCAATGGAATTCAGATACACAAGTATCTATTGTATGTTTATACATATACAAACAAAATGTGTACCATTTATGCACAACCACACCCATACATTGACATCTGGCACATGAATATCTACATTCCAGATCCCTCCCTCCCTAACTCTCCTCGAGTCACCATTGCCTCATTAGCAAACAAAACTATGCTATTCCAACAAAAAAGATTTATACAGACAAGATAATTATCATAGACACATCTATCTATACACACACAACATAAATCTCATTAAATCATCCATGGATAGCGGAGAACTGTATTGGATAGGAAAAGAGAGGAAGACGAACACATCTCTAATACATACACACAGAGTAAGTATTACACACTTGAGGAATTGATTTTCCTTTATCTGATAGCACACAAGAGTGAATTACCAGAGAATAAGACGGAGGACTAATACACATACTCAACTGTTTTATGTTATGCTTTGGATGTTCTCCTTTCTAAAAGTTCATCCATCTTGTGTCTTGCACCATCAAACTCATAACTTAAAAACTTAGACATTAGATCTGTCAAATGCAATTACCAATGAAAAAGGGGAGACCTAAAAACTGATTGCTGGAAATCAGTCCTACATCTAAAGCAAGAATTATTTTAAAAATAAAATTAAGATATACCATGCCTTTTATCAAGAGAGAAAGAGGGGAAATGGGGAAAATTGGGGGGGGTGAAATATACTAACCTTCAACTTCCATATCCACTACACCTCCAAATAATAAAGCCCGTTTTTTATGTACACACACAGAAAATCCAGCACGAGGGCCAGGAGGCATCCCAACTTTCTTTACCTGTTTATTTAAAAAAAAAAGAAGAAAAAAAAGCATCAACAACTGAAGATGGCAATATCAGTAGAAAGAACTGAATAAAATTCTGACAGAGAACCATGAATATAAAAACTTAGAAAACGAGGAACCAGAAAAGGGTAAGACATCTCATAAGTTTGCATCTTCATTATGAACATTAGTGGGGTTTCTAGTATTCTTTGCACATATAAGAACATTAACAATCCACCATGATGATGTGAAAACAAGTAAAACATAAGGATCAACAAGAATCACCTCAACTGTTGCAGCATATATAGAAAATGTTCATGCGATTTCATTAAAATCAGGCAACAAGATCTTAACTGGAGGAGAGCAATTAGAATTTCTTTAAATATATTAATGAAGCCTTAACACTCCAAGGCACCATAGTTTCAAAACTCCGGATTGGGTCAAGGATTGTCCCTGGCAGCTCAGTAGTTGTATCGCCAATCCGTATATGGATCAGCCTATCCATGTCCGATCCAAAACCAAAAGTCAAAAAATTATTAAAAATAATAATAATTACAAGAGTGATATAAGAGGAGTTGTATTGGGCGATCCAGGACAAATCGAAGATTCTTTCTGTGTTTTGTAAGTATTCCGTGTTTTGAATCAGGATTGCAGCTTGGGGATTATTGATCCCAAGTTAACTCTGAAGATCCTGCTTTAACACCATGCAGTGCACGCATATGATGATTCAGTTCAACTGAAATACTTATGTACCTTATTATAGTAGGTAACTAACATCATGCACAATCATAAAGCGAAAGAAGGAAAAAAAAATGTGTATAACTTATTTATGGGAAACAATGAAGAAAAAAAGACATTCTGTAGCATCTTGCTACTAGTTGAATATGCTTAGTAGGTAAATAAAATCATGCACAATCATAAAGCGAAAGGAAAAAACAAAACACATGTAGCATATTTAAGGGAAACAATGAAGAAAAAAAGACATTTTTTTAGCATCTTGCTATTAGTTGAATATGCTCGTCTCAATGATTACATTCTCATGCGAAGATCATAATTTCACTTTGTGAACTACAAATGAAATTATGTAAATAAAACCAAGCAGGACAATGTTCAAATAATGATACATTTACGGCAGAATTGACCATCTGGAATCTGTAAAAAGTTTCATAACTAATTGTGCAAGGAAAATGGTATGCCTTTTTTTCTTGATGAATGCTTCATTAACAAAGAAAATCATAATAACCTTGTTCCATTCCCAATTCCTAGGATCAAGAGACCACATATCTGAATGGACAACTCCTTTCTCAGAACCACTTTTATCAGATGCAACTTCTTTGGAATAGCCACCATATAAAAATACCTGTCATACAAAATAATAGAAAGAAAAAAGTAACTTTTACAAACCATATATTTTCTTCTTTTTTCCCTCTAAAAGATTTTAAAAATGGAAACTGCATCATCAAATTAATTACATAGAATATTAACATTAATAGTTAGAATAGAAGGTAACTAACAGTTCTAAAAACCCAGAATGTAGTCCAGGGAAGAAACTAAGTTAAGCTTCCAAATCATATGAGAAAGACAATAGCTAGAGAATAAACAAGATATATGGTCACACAGCTACTAAAAAGGAAAAAGAAAAGGAGATAATCATATGGGAGAAAAAAAACTAGTCAACCAATGAAGCACCACAAATTTAAATATAGCCTTAATGGCAGAATGTACCAAATGGAAAGGGGGGGTACCATTATGCTAGGGCTGGCATCCCAGTTCGACCGTCACTTCTGCCTGGCATAGAGGCTCAACAATCTGAACCACGAAAGGTTTTCTTAACGTTTACGTCTCTTACAAATTAAAAAAAAAAAAACCTGAATGTTGAATCCTAGCATTGGATTCAAGCATTTTTTTTAATTGGCATCATTTCATGCATATAGTGGCTAGGATTCACACTGACCAACGGTTTCAATTTCATTGGAACCTGGTTATGCTTGATTTGGGGGAGGGGGGGTGTTGTTCAATGGCTAGGATTCAATGAAAAAGACTACTTTTCTTAAGTGGGGTTTCACCAACCCAAGATGTGCATGGGTTGCATCAATATCTATGAATATACAAAATTATTATAACATAAATATATCCATATACACATACACACACATTATATATAAATATATGTTCATGTGTGTAATTTTTTGTGATAATAGGGCCAGCTGGGCCAAAGAATTTGTTATAGGGCCGAGCTTTGGCTATGAGACAGGGTGAACTGTGGCTGGATGTACATGGCACAGGATTGCTCAGGTTTCAGCTTGGCGCAGCTCATTGCCATCATATATATATTTTGTGTGTTGGGGGGGGAGATAATTTTCATCTTTACAATTTAACTTATTTATGTATTTATGTCTCGTTTCCGCTGCCAGTTGGTACCAAATCAATCTATTTTATGATCTATGCCTTCAATATGCAAACAGCTATACGAACACAGATTAATTAGCTAGAACATTTAAACAGCCCACAGTAGCCAATCACATTCAATGTTAGAGAGAGAGACTTCTAAAAGAAAAGCCCGTAATGCTTGCAATATACTTTATTTCCATCAGAACTTCGAATCAGGAGTATTACAAAAAGAATAACATATGAAACTCATCCAAGTGGCTGTTCAGCTTTGTAAAACAACCATAAAACCATTTCATAGAATTCAATATACCTACAAGTTGCAAGAAGGGTTTTTTATGAGAACACTTGGAGTTCTTTATAATTTAACCATTTCATAGAATTCAATATAATTATGAGAATTGAGGATTCAATTCCTAGTAGTTATGTAATTATAATTTAAAGGTAGAAAATTTTAAATAAAATCCAAAAAAAAAATTCGAGAAATTGTAATTAGAAAGCTTATTCATAATAGAAAAAATAAAATTAGGCAAATAAAAATAAACCAAAAGAACTTGAAGACTTTCCTGATTGAAAAAGCTAATATAGAATAGAAAAAACCTAAATTAAAAAAGTAAAGGAAGAAAAAGAAATCTGTACAACATTAAACAAAAAGAACAAAACTAAAAAAAACTACTAATTTGTATATCATAGAAATTAGTCATTATTTAAACCTAAAAAGGGAATATAAAAATATAATCAGATTAGCCTAAATCATTAAAAAGAAATAAAAAACTTTATTAAATAGGAAGTTATAAGTAATCAAAAATTTATTTGTTCATCTTAAAATAGACAAGTTTAAAAGCAAACAAAAAGTTTATAATCACCTAAAAATAGAAAAATTTAAAAGCAATGAAAATATAAAAAAAATAATTTAGAATTTAAAAAAAAGTATCTAAATTATCATGGATACCTCATATGGAACAGTCACGTGGACGGTTGATCTCCCACCACGTGGCGACAGCGGGAAGCATCAGCAACGCCACTTCTGGACCCGCAAGAGGGTAATCTTGGGGGAACATCGTGGGCCTGTGGATTGGAGGCCTAAGACAAAGGCCCACTACTCGGGGCCCGTCCCTCAGCAGCAACGCTCTAAGGAGGAACCTGGACGCCTGGCCGTTATAACGACTAACCGGCACACTATATATATAATATACCCCCACCTACGAGGGTAAGGAGGTTGAACGATTGTGCGAAGACACCACCGATCATTGTTCACGCGAAACCCCTCTCGCCCTACCAGGATCCCTCGAGTGTGCTCCGCTCCCTCCTACCGATCACTAAGTCCCCGACCCCACGACAAGCAAAACCCCTCCTACAATTATAAAACAGAAAATAAAGCTATTAATGATCATAAAAAACGTCATTAATAATCTGAAAAGTAGATTATATAAAAATTCTATTTTTTTTTTTTATACTTAACAATTTTATTAAATATCAATTTTGAGAATATACAAGATCACGAAATGTGATCCCAAGCAAAATAAAGCAAAGCATACGTAGAGTAGCACTATAACTACAAGGAAACTAAATACAGCATAACTGAATAGTCCTTGGCATCCCACTTCCACACCCTACTCAAGCTGAATCCACCAAGTCGTCCTCATTTGGTATCATCCCACTTCCACGCCCCACTCAAGCTGAATCCACCAAGTTATCCTCATTTGGTACACCCGCCCCAAAAGACTCCCTAATTACTCCTCTTCTAGCCCAAGAATCTGCTACCAAGTTTGCCGATCTAGGTACACGAGTGAGATATCCTCCGTCCCTGGCAAAGGTGCCTAGCTAAGCGCACCAAATGGGCAAACCGCAAAGGATAATGAGTTGACTGAGACAACCAGGATATCACAGAAAAAGAGTCTCCCTCCACCTTTAAAATCTCAAAAGAAAACTTCATCGCCTTTCTGAGGCTTGCAATAAAAGCACACAACTCAGCACTGGAAGAATCCCCCACTCCAATGGCACCTGAATAAGCATGAATGATTACTCCATCTGAATCCTTGAAAACCCCTCCAATCCCAGAATTTCCTGGGTTACCCATAGAAGACCCATCAAAATTAATTTTGATGGATCCAGCAACCGGTGTGGTCCAGGTCCTAATCTGAAATGCACAGACAAGCGAAGTAAATAGTAAAGACCTCCAATCCCTAATGATCACGTCTAGAGGGATGTCACAAACTCTCCCCTGATTACCACCCAAGTAGCCACGGTCCCCAAAATAGACTCAATAATAGCTGAAAAGCTTCTCTCCGAATTCTCAAAAATTCGTTTGTTACGTTCTCCCCACAGTATCCATAAAATGGCAAAGAAAATGTACTCAAACAACAACTTTCCCCTCCTGTCCAGACCCCTGCATCTCCACTGGCTGAACAAAGATACTAATCTATGCGACATCACCTAACATCCATAACCTCCTAGCAAAATCGCAGTGCAAGAAAATGCGATCCACTGATTCCCCCTGCCTCATGCACATGAAACAAATATGTGGGGATAAAGCCCAATGACCCCTCCTTTTTTGGAGCATATCACATGTATTGATTTTGTATAATAAGGCAGTCCAAACAAGCAACCTAACCCTAGGGGAAATCTTGGGCTTCCAAAGACTCGGAAAAGGGAAAGGAGATGGGTCAATATTTCTATCTATAAAAGAAATTTAAAGAAGGATTTAGTTGAGAAAAGACCATTAGGTACAAGGGACCAGATTCTGATATCAGGGGTATGAGAATCAATAAAGAAGTGCTGAAGAAGATCAAACAAATTACCTAACTCCCCAATTTCATTTGATCGAAGATCTCGCCTGAAATTAAGATTGCATGATAGCCCTAAGGGAGACCAAGACAAAATATCAGAAACAAAGGCATTTCTATTCAGAGACACCAAAAACAGAATATGAAAAAGAGTTCTGAAGATGGAATCGCCCCACCAGAGATCATGCCAAAAAAGAACCCTAGCACCATTACCCACACCACACCGCAAAAGCGGATAAAAGGAAGGGGCTAGTGCATTGATGGCCTTCCATGGACTCCGATTATAGATCCTTGTTGTTTGTCGAATATCCCATCCATTAGCACGTCCCATATTTAATCACAATCACCCAATACCATAGTGCATTATTGTCCATGCTAAAATGCCACATCCATTTACCAAGCAAAGCTAAATTCTGAACTTGTAGATTTCCAAGATGAACCCCCCCCAGCCTCCTTACTTTTGCAAACCGTTCCCCATTTGACCAAATGATCCTTCCTACGGCCACCTCCTTCCCACAAAACATCTCTCTGGATCTTCTCCATTGACCTAATCTCACACCTATTGGAGCATGATAAAGAGATAAAAAATATATAGTTAGATAAGCTAAAGCAGACTAGATCAAAGTAACCCTACTCCCAAAGAGAGATAATTTTGCTTCCAAGTAGAAAGTTTGCTCTCCATTTTTTCAATTACAGGGGACCAAAATTATGAATTTCTAGCACTATCACCCAAGGGTAAACCAAGATATCTAATGGGCAAGGCCACAACCCTACACCCCAAGACTACAGCAAATTGTTCTAATCTCCCCGAATCAACATGAAATCTTGAGACTACAGCACTATATACTTGTTTATCGTTTGATTTTTTTTTAAAAGAAAGAAATGTTGAGGGTTTGATTTGTTGCACTTTTCATATTTTCCTACTATTTAATACTACCATATCATAAATATGAATACAAATTAGGGAGATTTGAGTTTGTGGGATAATCCTAATTAAAATAAAATAATAAAGAAACTTGCAAGGGTGGTTTTGTTGGCCTTTTTATATTTTCTATTATTAGAAACTACAAAAAAATGTGAATATAAAAATAACTTATTAAAGAGATCTTTTAAAAATACATGAGGAGAGTTGTGAGATCCACTTCACCACTAAGAAAGAACAAAGAAATGATAATAAGATAAGATATCATATTAAGATAATATTTAATGAGTAAAATTGTTAATATCCTTAAAATACTTTTAATTATTATATTTTATTTTTTAGAGAGTGTTAGAGTTAGTTTAAGAAACTGAAGAGAGGTTTGAAGTGATTTTAAATAATAAGATATTAAAATAATATTTTAGTGAGTAGAGTTGTCAATATCCCTAAAATCACTCTTAATTATTATATTTATTTTTTAGAGAATGTTAGTCATTTTAGGAAAATGCAGAAAGATTTTAGGTGATTTAGTTCTAATTATATTTGGGACCTACAGACAACCAATAATGCGGTATAAATAATTCTTAAATATTAATTTTTGATTGGCTGAAAGCCTTTTAATTCAGCTTTTTTAATTTGAAAAGGCTCAAAATTATGAGAATTGAGGATTCGAGGGAAGCAACGAGAGGCCTCATCCCTTCGGAGTAAGACTTCTATAGAATAATCGATTGAGTTTTAGTAATTTCGAAGATTATAATTTTAATGTCCCCTTTGAACGAGGCATTCACTAGGTGTATGTGGGTCTGTGGCACCCACTTGACATGAGAGATGGGTCGATGTCATGATGCCATCGGTGATGAAGATTACAAGGCTTGAACTTGAACATACTATGCCAGTGTCTGTTAGATGAAGCCATGATGATGAGTATTGATCATTAATGACGAGACTAGATATCTAAGTAGCCAACCAGATGAGAAACAAACTGAAGAAATCCCTCTGTTAGTAATTTTGAATTCTATAGAAATCTTACCGTGAAAGGAGGAAGCCTCCCGGCTTCCCTTCTTGAATCCTCAATTCTTATAATTTTGGGCATTTTCATATTAAAAAAGCTGAATTAAAAGGCTTTCAACAATAAAAAATTAATATTTAAGAATTATTTATACCACATTATTAGTTGGCAAGTGGGTCCCAAATAAAATTACAACCGAATCACCTAAAATCGCTCAAATTTCTTAAAACGACTCTAACACTCTCTAACATATAATAATTAAGAGTGATTTTAGGGATATTAACAACTCTACTCACTAAAATCTTATTTTATTATTTTAAATCACTTAAAATCTCTATTTACTTTCCTTAAATGACTAATAATCTTAAAATAAAATATAAATAAGAGTGATTTTAAGAATATTAACAACTTTACTCACTAAAATCTTATGTTAATATCTTTATCTTATCTTATTATCATTTCTTAGTGGTGAAGTGAATCCCTCAACTCTATGTATTTCTTAAAAAATATCTTTAACAAGTTATATTCACATTTTTGTAGTCTCTAATAATAGAAAATATAAAAAAGCCATCAAAACCACCACTTCTAAGTTTCTTTTTTATTATTTTATTTTAATTCAAAAATTAGGATTTTTCCACAAACTAAAATCTCCCTAATTTTGTATTTGTGTTTATGATATGATAGTATTAAATAGTAATAAAATATGAAAAGTTCAACAAATCACACCTTTGACATTTTTTAGAAAAAAAATCAAATGGTAAACAAGTATATAGTTCCTAAAATCTCTCATTCACCTCTCTTTTCCTAAAATTTCTCTCATCTTTCTCACGTCTCTATCTTCTAACGCTCCTCACTGGTCTTACTATTTTTTCTCCTAAAATCTCTCTACTCTCTCCTTATACACCTCTGTCTCTACCTCTCCTTATCATTACCCTTTCATAAAAAGGATGGGAGAAGAAAAAGAAGAAGAAAACTACACATTTAATAGAGTCCTCAATTAAGAATTTCATTTTTTGTTAATAACCAGTAAGTTTCGATTTTTAATTATTTTTTACTATTTTTTTCAATTTTTTAGGTCATTACTTCATTTATTTTCATTTAAAGCGTGTTTTTCTGTTGTGTTTTCAATTTTTATAATTTCGATTTTCTTTATTTAATTGTTCACTTTTCCTTTTTTTTGGGTATGGCAAGGAGCATCATTTAGCTAAGGTGAGACGTTACATAGTCTTGGAGTAAGGACTCCAATACAATTCGTTATAAGAAGTTCCACTATCGAGGGTGGTTGATAACGACTAGAGATTCCTGTTGCTGCTCTCCCATATTTGCTAGAATGTCCGCACATTCGTTTGCTTCTCTGTAGGCATTCACTTTCTCGATTAGTAAATATATCTTCATGATCCAAGAATTAGTAGGTTTTTATGTCTCTTTGTTTTCATTCAAGGTTTTATTAGATTTACAGTTAGTTTTTAATGATGCCTTTATGATCCGTAAAATAATTAGACTTTTATGTCTTTTTCTTTCAATTTAAGGTTTCAATAGATTTAATTTATTTTTAATAATTTGAGTATTTTCTATTTAAATTTTACATTAGTTTTTGTTATATTTTGAATTAGTTTTATTAGATTGGGACTTCTTTTTATTTATTGTTATTCCTTGGTGATTTGATACTGATGTGAATTTTCTGTTAGTGAAATTAGATTTTTTTTATATAATTTACTTTTCAGATTAGTAATGACGTTTTTATGATCTTTAATAGCTTCATTTTCAGTTTTTATAATTTAGATATTTTTATTTAAATTCTAAATTATTATTTTTATATTTTAAGTTATTTTCATTGGTTTTAAATTTTTCTATTTTTAGGTGATCAAATAATTTTTGTTTGCTTTTAAACTTTTCTAATTTAAGATGAACAAATAAATTTTTGTTTACTTGTAACTTCCTATTTATTAAGTTTTTTTTCTTCTTCTTTTTAATGATTTAGGCTAACCTTTTATCTGATTTTTTTCTTCATGCTATATAATTTTCTTCAATCAAAGAAAATTAAAGTGCTATTTAATCTGATTATATTTTTATATACATTTTTTTAGATGTAAATAATGACTAATTTCTATGATATAAAAATTAGTAGATTTTTTTTTAGTTTTTTTCTTTTTGTTTAATGTTTTTACAGATTTCTTTTTCTTCCTTTACTTTTCTGATTTAGGTATTTTCTATTCTAAATTAGCTTTTTCAATTAGGAAAGTCTTCAAGTTCTTTTGCTTGTTTTTTATTTGCCTAATTTAATTTTTTCTATTATGAATAAGCTTTTTAATTATCCTTTACATTTAAATTATTTAAATTATAATTACTTAACTACTAAGAGTTAAAAATTTGTCAACTACATCACAGTACAAGAAGTTTGATGTTTGATCAGTAGGAACGTGAGTACCACAAGATACTGTATCGAATTATTGTGCAAAATGTACAAGCAGTGACATGCAACATATAACACACAGAAATGCATGAACCAAAGCTGAACAACTACAATGAAAAAAATTCTTGATCATCACACCTCATCCTGGAAAACGAAGAACTGGAAACCACTCCGAACACTGGGCCACATGCACCCTGGCTTGGGAATTATTTCTTGCCACTACAACATACCAGAACAATAATATTAGTTTTATACTACCTTCACAGAAAACAAATTGACAACCTAGAACTGTAAGAGGCAAAGGAATTCACCTTGAACTGATCCAAGTCAAATATATGCAGATCGTTTAAGTACCTGCACAGATAAAAGACCAAAGTTGTTAATCATTGGACGCTATTAAGAACCACATTGTAAAATCCTAAGCTGAGGTGGCACTATGCAGACAAAACAAAATTCAACATATTCAACAATACAACAAATTAAGTCATTGATAAAATGTATTGCCACAACAATCAAATGCAGTAACATAAACAAAATAATAATAAACTCCTACACCCTGTTCTATGAAATGTAAATGACCAAGAGTATAAATCACATTATGTTTCTAAGGTTTAACTTAAATGCAAAACATTCCATTTTCAATCTCATTTAGGCTAGCTTCTAGCCTTCTAAAAGCTTTTGTTTTTATAATTATTATTCATGAGTTTCACCTAATTATCATCCAAGCTCATAATGACATTTCATTCTTGTTTCATTATGCCGCATAAATCTCGTGATATTAATAAAATCACTCGATATTAAATTTCAAACTTATTCAAAATTAAAATTTTAACTTCAGATTACAGTGATAAGTCAACACAGCATCCATGCCCCTAAACAATTGATAAAATACATTAAAAGTACTTGGTAAAAAATGGCATCTAAGCTACTGAAGGAACTAGATAGGGAAATATGGATGTAGGCACTGCACCACAATAATACCACTTGCATAGCTACAGAATAGGAATGGCAAAAGGGATTCAACCTTGGGTCAAATTTGTGTTTCAAGCAACAGTTCTTCAATGATAAACTGAGAAGGCAAATGCAAGAATTAAAGGCGGTATACTCTGCTCATAGTTAATATCCTATTCAAAATTACAATGAAAGCAGAATTCTCCTTTATCATCTATTCAAGCTACTCCTAGACTCACAGATCACCTTATGTTTCTTAGTCTTTCCATACATCAATCTGAACATACTTATCTCGACTATGCTTACCCTATAAATGTGTTGCTTCCTAGTTTCCCCGCATTCTACTTTATATATCATAATTAGTCTGCTAGCCATGTTATCAAATTTACCTTTCATCTATTATTTAGCGGAATTCATCGGATATATCGCACTATAGAAGCATCCAAGGTTATCAAAACGCCTAGGCGAGCCCAGACGATAGACCTGGCCGTCGCCTAGGCGACATTTTTAAAAAAAAAAAGGCTATGATAAATAAATCCATATGGCATTTATAGAAATGTAATATGCTAATATTTGAAATAACAATCAATATAACATGAATTTTATCAATATAACCTAACGCGATAAGCAATCATATACCAAATAAATTTACTAAGGCTTGAATGGAATAAGTTCACTTATCATCCAACTTAATGTAGTAATCATCTAATCAAACCTAAAGCCAAAATAAAGTTAATCAAACTCAAAGTACAACAAAATAAAGTTAACAAAAGAGATGTTTCAAGATAAAACCA
>JAUPMG010000002.1:14745643-14756107 GCA_031762675.1 Pachysandra terminalis | reverse complement strand
AATGTTTAGAGATGATCTTTGATCAGTATGGGATATGGGTTTTAACAATAAACTGTTTGTGTTCTTATTTCATTTAATATCCTTTTCCTGGTTTTGATTTCATTAAGGTTTTGATTTCTAATGATTTAAATTTCATAGGCGTATACAAATACACATTCTGTGTATGCAGCCGGAAATAACTGACCTCTTCTGACCTGAATTCGACTTAATTGCTATTGAACTGCCAGTTGGGGAGAGACTGATCCTTGCTACAGGGTCGACTGTTTTTACTTCTCTATTTCTTGCCTAGTAGAAATGGCAACAATAAGTCCAACGGCTTTTCTTTGCCTAGGGATATCAGAAGTGGCTCGCCACACATGTAGGACATGATCATAGTACAGTGCATGGTCCTGCCACAGCCTCAGCTCCCATAACCATAATGTAGGAGTGGAGGGAATGTTGTGGCTGCCTTCTCCCTACCCCGGCCTCAGCTTATTTCAGATGATTATGAAAACTGAAATGTTTGGCTTTGGTTATGCTTCTTTCATTCTGTTGTGTGCAAAAAGGGAAGAGAGGTGGTTTCCTGCAAGCTCCTTGCTAATGTTTGCTGTCGATTGTTATTATTATTTTGTTATCTATAGTTAACTTTTAATCTACTATTTCTTTGGTATTATGATTTTTTTTTTCTTTTCTTGACAAGCATCATAACTCAAAATGAATAACACATAACCATAAGCAGCAGATATTTCCAGAATTATGGTGGCCATTGAATTCAATATTTTCAAACAAAACATGCAAGACAAAGAATGGAAAATTTCATAACTCTCAACAGGATTGTTCTCCTTACAGTTACAGGCTTTCATCTCCTGTAATTGTTGTCGTTAAATTGATTGAAATCACACTGAGATGATTAAATCTGACCTTTTCAATTACGGTGCCGTAGAAAGGTCTTCAAAGCTTTAATGCTCGATAGAACTTTGTAGTTAAAATCACTCCCTCAGCCAAGCTGCTTGAGCTGGTTCCCATTGGCATACCTCACCTTTTTTGAACCAGAGAGCTGTAGAAAATAGTTCTATCAGAGAGTGCATTCTAAAAACAACTTCAGAACTGAAATTAAAGATCAAACTACTACTCAGCCTTAAATTTGAGCTGGGGAACCCAAGAAGATTGCAGTTTTTGTGAAAGCATTCAAAAACAACAACCATGTCTGTAATGATCTACTTAACATATTGTATTTAGAATGTAAAGAAAAGGCGCTACCTATTTCACGCTTGCCATTCTCAGGGCTGTCGCTTCCATGAACGACATTCCTGCCAAAAAAAAATCACCATAACACAGTTTGTCTTGAAAATTTTATTTGCTATCAAGAACACATAAACTGATTTCTATATGAATCCAAGAGGACTTACCTTCCTGTTTGAACTGCCAGATCCCCTCTGATCGTTCCTGGTTCTGCTTGAAGAGGATTTGTTGCCCCTATAAGCTTTCGTGCCGACGCAACAACACCAACACCTTCCCAAGCCTTGACAATCCACACACGCGCGCGCATACACACACACACACACAAAGTATTATGTTTTAATGAACAAATTGAATTTCAAAAACATCTTAAAATATTTTTTTTAAGACTAGAAAACAAAGATCATAAGAATCATACCATACAGACAACTGGACCTGAAGTAATATACTGGATCAGCTTAGGGAAGAATGGCTTTGCCTTAAGATCTTTATAATGCTCCTATGACCATTTAAAAAAAAAAAAAAGGTACAAAAAATGAGCACCAATTTGAGCATCTCAAAGATGGGATTAGAGAACTAAGTTGCTTCTCTAAATCATTGAACACTGATCAAAGACAAAAAAATTAGAAGAAATATTGTTTCTTTCTCCATTGTTAATCATCAAATGCAAAATGAATCAGCATGGAAAACAAGATTCTTCAATTCACTTAATCCTGAAACTACAAATTAAACTTTGAAACAACATATTTCCCACAAAAGAGTTGGCTGTTTCAATCACAAACCTCTGCCAATTCCTTGGGGCATGTGAATAGCTTCAATCCTGTCAGCTTAAATCCCTTCTTCTCAAAACGAGATATTACCTCTCCAACCTAAATCAATCCAACCCACATAAACAAATTCAACAAATTTCATAACCCAGAAACTAATTCACCTAGTTCAACTGAAACTTTCTGACATTCAGGAAAAAAAGGAAGCTCACCAGACCCCGTTGAATACCATCAGGTTTCACCATAATGTATGTTTCTTCAACTTCTTCCTAATACGAAGTGAAATTGAGGGATATTTTTAAATGGGTATACTCAATTTCACAGCTATTGAAGTCTTTGAAGAGATTAAAAGGAAGAAAACGAAGAAACTCACCATGGAAGCAACCAAATGGGGAAGGAAGATATGGGGTTCGTTCTTCCTGGTGCGCATTGTAGCATGAGGCCGAGGTGGAGAAGTCGATAAGAGAGACGATGGCTGGAGAGCTGCGAGATGGTGGGTGCGCAGGATAACCTTCCGGGAGTAGGATAGTCTGCCATTCCTTTCGGTTGATGAGTGAAAGGAAGAAGCAGAAGGACTTCCTCCAAGGACGGCCAAAGCTTCCATCCTCTCTTTCTCTATCTCTCCACTTTGAGACTTGCGAGCTTCTGAATAAAAATGGATTTGTAGGTATTAAATTACTAAAATACCCCTTGACCTCCCGATGAAAATTTGATCCAAAGCCGACGATCGGTTCGGTTCAAGTTCGTTAAAATATTTTGGACAAAGGCTTGGCCGACAAAAAGTTTGGTTGGTAAAATGTTTGATTTTTCAAAAGGCCTATCGTATAATTACAAGAATATTGGTGACCACGGATTTGTAACAGGTTAAATATATTAGAATAGATGAACAACTAATGCATTTAGACCAATATACTCGTCAAATCAGAGAAAGAGATAAGAAGTCTATCTCAAGACAACCTAAACCGTCCCGCAGCCGTTCTGTCAAGAGCGTTCCTTATCAAGTTTTGACCTATTTAAAAAAGACAGAGAAAGAGCTAGAAAGAATGATGAATTGTAATAACTGGAGAATGGGAGTGAATGCAATTACAGAACAGTAAAACCTCACAGGTTTGAAGATTCTTCTCTTTCTCTTTTAAAGTCTTCTTCTCACATTGCTTCAGGTTTCAGGATTTCTAATTTTAGATTTCAGATCTTCGATCTCCTTTAATGGAGGATGGACACTAGTATTTGTAGAGAGTTTTCCACTCTCAGTAGGACAAATGTCACTCGGTTAAGCGTTTAGAGGGGGACCCTCGAGTGCTCAGCAAATCCTGAGTGACAGGTGGTCCTGGAAAATATCTTGAGGGATGCGTGTCTTTCAACACGGCTAAGTTACTTCAAGAGAAAATAGACCAAATCATTTCAAACCTTAAAACTGCTCTGCAAAAGGTTACTTTGGAACTTGAGCAATACAGTTCTGAAGATGTGTGTCACTTTCACACAAGTTCTAATGAGCAACGTCACCATCCTGCCGCTATTCCTGATAAGACAAAACTCCCTTTAGATATGTTAGAAAGCAGATATTTATAAGGCGGTGACAAGTCGATGATGTTTTCACCATGTGCTTTTCATTCTGCGAATCCGTCTCAAGACAACCTTTTAAGGGGCAATTCACTGTATTTTGCTAAATCCGTTATTCGAAGGAGAAATCTCTTTGGCGGTTGTTTTCCTTCTAGGAACGTAAGTACCACTGTACCTTTACCAGGTGATCAATGTATTCTCGAATTACCCATGTAGAGAGTGTCTCGTCAAGGAATTCGTTTTCATGATCAATCGTCCTAGTAAGGAGGGGATTACCTTAAAATCCATTACAATCCGAGTGCCTTCTACTTGAATGAATTCAGAAGTAGACATGTAAATTCCTATAAGGTAAAGTGAGAGGACATTCTCAAAGTCCGGGGGAAACCAGTCTTTCAAGAAATACGTCTGAAGATAGCATGCTTTTAACTTCTAAAACCCTTTCCACTGAGGATTCGCTTTCTGGAAGTGAAAGTCTCAAGATATGGCTCGAAGTCAGTTCATGAGAATGAATGAAAGTGACTTCGAGCCCCAGTTGGTAAGTCAGATGCATAAAAGACAGCATTCGATGAGGTACACCCAAATATGCGTCCTTCGAGGAGGACGAAATCCTTAGTCTTTTGTGGGTAGCAAGCCCTTTGACGAATTGACATTCTTGAGGTGGTTAGCCTGGAATTCGTCTCAGGAGGAAGGAATATTCCTCCTTCGAATTCACCCTTAGTAGGGAGGGAAAATACCTCATTCAAATTGACCATCTGAAGGTGGTTAGCCTGGGAAGGACCTCATTCGAAATTGTCCGTTGAAGTTGTCCCTCGAACCTGTCTGTCGAGGTTGTCCCTCGAATGTGTCCGTCGAGGTTGTCCCTCGGCGGGAATATATCTGCCTTGTGTTCCTTCAAGACAAAGCATATAGAATAGTCCGTCAAAGTCTATGGATGTGATCCAAGCATGATGTCTGAGTTTAGAAGGTACGGAAAGTTCCCTCGAGGATCCTTCCTTGCATAAAAATACATTTAAAACGTAAATGTATGGAATGAAATCACTAGAAGTCTGTTCTAGAGAGTAAACAGATGTGACTTCGAGGATCCATTGAGATCATAACTTTTTGAGGAATTCATTAGGGGTAGCATGCTCCTAATTACGTCATTCGAGTAAAATGAGGTTTGTCGAGGGAAGAATAAGATTCTCATTCCCTCGGGTGCCCAGAAAACAGTATGTCGTGGGAACATAAGTCCCTAGTCCTTGATATTTTAAAAGGAAAGAAGGAACGCGTTTGTTGGGTTTGGGACACGTGGCGTTCCCCCACAAGCTAAATTCAAAAGATAGCTTCTTTGAGAAGCTATCGCCCTATTGGTGATAAGAACAGTCAAATATCCTTCTGCCGTTTCAAATCTTGCCTTTTTACCAAACGGTCTAATTATTGTACGCAGCTGCTGACAGCTGACAGCTGGCACGTAAAAGGGATGGTTGTACAGCAATTACAGCTTTATAGAGTGATTTAGTGTATGTGGCTATACCCAAAATGCGTACACGTGCTTGTAATCAAGCCGCGTGTAAAGTAGGGCCAAACGGTCTAATTATCGTACGAAACTGCTGGCAGCTGACAGCTGGCACGTAAAAGGGACGATTGTACAACAGTTACAGCTTTATAGAGTGATTCAGTATGTGCAGCTATACCTAAAATGCGTACAGGTGCTTGAAATCAAGCCGCGTGTAAAGTAGGGTTAAATTAGCCCGATTGATCAACAATGTTATAGTTGATAATTATTATTATTATATATATTATAATAAATTAACATATATTTTTAATATTAATATATAATATATAAGAATATGGATATATAATCTCGTATATAAATCCAGCCGAGCCTATCCAATCTTAACTCAAACTTAACATAAGATAGTGAGCTTTTTTTTTTTGGAACTCAAACTCAACTTGTGAGCTTAATTATAAAGCTCAAGCTTGCCTCATACGATTGATAGTCTTGATTAACATTGATAAGATATCGGATCGGTACATTGAACCACTAGAGAGGCGGTTTGGTTCTATCAGCGGTTCAAACCGTGACAACCAAGGCATCATAAAGATACTTTATTGAAAAGCATAAAATAAATTCAAAATATTCGATTCAATCTGCTTCAGATTCGACCCAATTCATACTGATTTATAATCAAATCAAATCAAATTTTAAATCAATTGAAGGTTCGACTAGCCGGTCCAAATGGTTTTTTAAACACTGTATCCCCTCGTTGAGGGTCTTAGTGGAGTGGATTTGGGTCTCAATTCAACGCCATGGTAAGCGATGAGCTAAGCCGACCTTTAAAGATCAAGTTTGAGCCTAACAACGGGATTTTGACTCGTGGTTCAATAATATTATTGAATCGAGTCTGTGCCATCCTCAAGATTTACGAGTCCAAACGGAACAGTTTGGCTCGACTTGGCTCATAATTAGAGCTCTATCTGCGCGTGGATTAGGACCTTTTCTTCTGCAGTTGGAAATGTTATAATATGTGGAAACCAATGCTACTGAGGCATTGGGGAAGTATTGATGATTCAACCATCGACTCTTATCTTTAGCTCTAACCTAACTACAAGGTATTTATCATATTTTTCGTTGTTCTGAACTCACGAGAACAGTGAAACTACATGACGTAAATCCACCATTGTCGAACCATGTAAATCCATGTCTTGTTTGTGCTTGATTTCTTCTTATCTCTGTTTATGTAGCTCTTCCTACCATGGAAAATCAGATCGTAGATCATATCCGAATATTTATCCAAGTGAGTTTACAGAACACGTGAGATAATTAGTTTTGGTGAGTCAAGAAACAAAAGAATGCAATTGCAATGGTTACCCCACACTGTAATATTCACAACAATCTGTTAAATACTGGTTTCTTACTTCATCTGTTACAATCAGATGATGAACATCTCACACACACATACAGAGATTTCTTATTAGTTTCCTCCCATTGAAGGTTCCGTATTATACCAAAGCTTGGTATTTTACATTATTCTTACCCAGATCACCTGAAACAGTACTAGTACTGGTGGCGCTGCTTATTGAGTTTAGGTCCTTCCTACTTACAAACGGCGAATCGGGCAGCCATGAATTTAGCATTTCCAGCAAGAAGCCGCCACAATCGGCTTCGATTTCCACCCGAGAACCAAGCATCCTTTCTCCTCCACAATGGTGTAACCTTCACAAACCTTAACCTTCCCCAGCCACTGCTTAGCCTGTGCCATCATCTTAATAGGAGCCGATTGAAACCCGGCTCGACTCATCCTCCTCCGCCACTGATCGATCCTTTCATGCCGTTCCACCCTTGCCGGCCCCTCGCAGCTTATGATGTTCTTGATCTCCTCCGCGAAGTAGAATTGTTCCATCTTGGCGCGCCGGGTATCGTACTTGGGCAACATGGTATCCAAGGAATCAAAGATTGCAGAGTAGTAATGCAATGCTTCCATGAATCTCCCAAGGAAGAAAGGTCCATTGTGGCTTGAGTCCTGCTCAACCAATACTAGAATCCGCGGTGCAAGCAGATGGATTATCCGAAGGACTGAGTTCAGAGCTCCTCGGCTCTCTTTCACTACACAGTGTAACTGAAGGATGCTGTTGACAACAAGAACCTCCCCATCAAGGATCTTGAAGTCTTCTGGTCTCAAACACTCTAGGTTGCTTTCCACCAGTGAGAACTCAAAATTAAGTCCCAAACTCTGAGCATAGGCCTCTAACTCCCCGCCGATGGCTCGGAGACGGTCGGGGCAGTTGCCGACGCCAGTAATTCTAAGACGGCGGCAAGGAGGTTGGCCGGTACCGGCACGGTTCGCGAGGCTTTGCATCAGGTTGAGCCACTGGTGGCCATGTGGTAGAGCCATGGTCATGCCCAGGTCTACCACATGAATGTAACTCTCTCCCTCAAAGGCTTCCAATATTGATGTGTTGGCCACAAAATGACCAAACTGAATGTAAGGGCACACTTCATAGACAAGATGTAAGGCCTCCTCCTTCTCTGAGGCAACTTCCATCGAATTCATCGTCATCGGGACCACGACGCCGACCGCCCCGAGTGGTTGAACTAGTGCGAGGCGGTTGGCAAGTCCTTGAACAAAGCAAGACGCGACGCGGTGAAAGGATGTGCCGAACACTAGTGCATTCGCACGAAGCTCGGATAACAACGCCGAGGCGTGTGATCGGTCGCGACAGGCGACGGCCTCGGCGCACGCGATGAGTAGTTGGACCAGCCTCATCCCATCCCCATTACTCCTTTCCTGGTCGACTCCTCCGTCCCCCCCATGATCTCTAGCCATGGCTGCTGCTGCTGCCTCCTCCACGGCCTCGGCTGCTAGATATCTTTGAGTGTAAGTCCAAATGTGATCCCTGAACTGAAGCTTCGGCAAGCTAGTCAAGCTATTAGTACTTTCGGCGCGGCTGATGCAGCTTCCTCCACCACTATAAAGGCTACTACTATTAGTACTTCCGATGGATTCAGCGACGCTTCGCGTCCGCCTCAGCCTCTTACTGTCCCTTATATCATCTGAAAAGGGGAGGAACCAGGTGGAGGCACTGTCCTCCAATGTGGGAAGGTAAGGGAAAGGATAGCAAGCCATGGCTGAAAGAGTAAGGTCAAGATTGCTACTACCAATCTCATCTTTTTCCTCGTCATTGTACAGATCATGTGAAAGGTCTAGAAACCCAGGAGCCATCTGATCTGATAGAACTTGGCCTTTTTCTAGTGTTCTTTTATCTTTCAAAAGATATTCAATAAGCCCTAGAAACCCAGAAAACAAGTAAGGGAAGGTTATATATGAAATGGGATTTCCTTGTTGGTGGTGAAGCTTACTAGGTTTTTCATCGTACTAAACACCAAAACAATGAAAAGGAAAGGAAAAAGAAATAATTTTTGGAGTTGTCTGCCTTGAAAGGGGCATGGCATAGAGCAATGGGATCACAGGTTTACTTCCTTCCTCATAGAATTCCTAGGGTTTTGGAGTTTACTCTCTTGTCCCTCTTTCCCCAACTCTTTCCAACATTGCTGGTCACCATATTTTTTTCCCCTTAGTAACAGCCTCTTCTACTATGTAAGGTTTACTGGGTCATGTTTGGAATTAAACAATATTTTGCTTAAACCATATTCTAACCATATTCTACAATGGGATTGGGAATTGGGATTCCCAGTTGATTCCTAATGAATCGACTACAGATGTGTTTGAGCCGACTAAACTACTGATATTCATATTATATCTCAGAACTTCTTAGGTACTCATGGAATATACTCTCTAAAAATATATATTTCGATGTTGTTTAACTTGGCAGAATAAAAAAAAACTAGGACCCACAAGTTCCTACCATAAACATTTTTGACATCAACAAGAGTACATGAAACAGACATATCTCCGGCAGTTGAATCAGTCTGATGACGCTGCCTAACAGCAGCCTAGAACCCCGACCCTACTTAGTGGGAACACGGTAAACCCCGGATACATGACCCCACCTAGAAGGACCATATATCAGGTAAGTCCAGAGAGTCGACCCTGGGATCTCCAGTTCCTGAACTGGAGAGTCTGCCAAGTTGAGCTCTACCAGAAAACAAAAGCAAAATATTACTTTGTATCAATATAGAAATGAGTAAAAAGAAAGATTTGCCTTAGAAGGATAAGAAGGAAAGAAGAATGCCTTTCGTTTAATTTAATTCTGTTTATGACAAATAATGTTGCAGTTCAAATGAATCCTATTCTAAGAAAATTTGAAAATTTAGGAACAGACACTAAAAAGTAGCCAGATTGGCGAAAAACCTACATTTTAGGACCATGTGTTTCTCAGGATGTGCTAATTGCATGAGGGTCCCTCTTTGAACGCTTAGCCGAGTGACACTTGTCCTATTTGGAGTGGAAAACTCCCTACAAATAGCAGAACCCATTCTCCATTGAAGAGGATCAGAGATCGAAGATCGGAGATCTGAGTTAAAAACTAGAAAACTCTAAAATCTGAAACAACAGTGAGTAAAGACACTGAAAAAGAAAGAGAACGGTCTTCAAACTGTGAGGTTTTACTGCTCTGTATTTGCATTCTAAGTGCATTCTCAGTTATTGCAATATTCCCTTTCTTCTTGTCTCTTCCCTTTGTCTTCTCTACAAGTCAAAGTTGACAAGGAAAGCTCTTGACAGAACGGCTACGCGACTGTTTAGGCTGTCTTGAGACAGACTTTCCTACCCTTTTATCTACAAACTTTCCTACCCTTTTCTATGTAGGACTGGTTGTAATTAGCTTCCCTAAACTTTGGTAATATTTTCATAATACTTATAAACTTTCATAAGCATTTAAATATTGAGCAAGCTCAGGGCGTGTGATGGTCAAATACTGCAAGGCGCCAACTAAAGAGCGATAAAGTGTAGGATCCGAGAAGGGTGCACCGTCAGAGGAGAGGCGTTGAGACACAACCATTGGTGTAGCAATAGGCTTACTGTCAAGTAACTGAGCACGAGCAAGGATGTCATGAGCATACTTGGTTTGACTGAGAAAGAGACCATTCGGAAGAGCGGAAACCTTGAGGCCAAGAAAATAGCTCAAAGAGCCTAAGTTGGTGAGGGACAATTCCAAGTGCAGTTGCTGAATGAAGCGGTTGAGAAGTGCTGAATTATTTCCTGTAACGGTGATGTCACCAACATAGAGCAACAGATAGATGAGATCAACATGTCTACTAAAGACAAAGAGGGACGTGTCAGCACAGCTGCAAGAGAAACCAAGTTGTGAGAGAAATGTACTGAAACGGTGAAACCAAGCCCTCGGAGCTTGTTTCAAACCATAGAGAGCCTTACTTAATTTGCACACATGAAGAGGATGCCGAGGATCAACATAGCCAGGAGCTTGTTCCATATAAACATCTTCACAAAGAACACCATTAAGAAAAGCATTCTTGACG
>JAUPMG010000002.1:14693132-14721297 GCA_031762675.1 Pachysandra terminalis | reverse complement strand
AACTTAATAAATATATTAATTAAAATTTTAAAAAAATTAACATCCGGGCGACCGCCCAGGCAAAGTAGGCGACTAGGTGGTCGCCCAGGTATTCAGGCGGTCGCCCAAGCGTAATCAGCCTAGGCGGGCATCGCCTGGATCCTTGGGATACCGCCTACTCGCCTAGGTGGTCGCCTTTAATAACACTGCTGATCGGATATGCACGGATGCAGGAGTCTTGGTCTACGATTATATGGCCCACAGAACCCTCCGTGATCATCTCTACAACACTCATAACCCTCCTCTACCGTGGAAGCAGAGGCTCGAGATTTGCATTGGAGCCGCTTGAGGATTACACAACCTTCATACCGGCGCAAAGCAATTGATCATCCACCGAGACGTCGACCAACATACTATTGGATGAGAAATGGATTGCAAAGGTTTCGGATTTCGGGTTGTCGAGAATGGGTCCAACAGGTTTGTCCCGTACCCACATAAGCACGGTGGTGAAGGGCAGTTTCGGGTATATGGACCCGGAGTATTACCTGCTTCAGCAACTAACGGAGAAACCGGACGTCTACTCGTTTGGGGTGGTGCTGTTCGAGGTGCTGTGTGGTAGACCGGCATTGAATCGGTGGAGCAGGTGAACTTGGCGGATTGGACCCGATATTGCAGCAAGAAGGGAATGCTGGAGAAGATCATAGACCCGAACTTAAGGGGAGATAGTTCCGGAGTGTTTAAAGACGTACGGGGAGATAGCTGAGAAGTGTGTGGCTGAACGGGGGAATCAAACGGCCATCAATGGGTGAAGTGTTTTGGAGCCTTGAATTCGCGCTGCGGCTACAGGAGGAACATGATAAGGTCGAAGATGAAGATGGAGATGGAGGTGGTAGTGGTGGGAACCAATATGATGAAGAGGGGGGTCCCTTTAGTGGGTCCTTTAATGGTACAAAGGTTGGGATGCAAGAATATGATGTATTGTCCAATAACATTGATGGACCCGGATCGGATTTAGGAGATAGATCGATCATATCGGGGCGGGTGTTCTCTGAGATCATGAATCTCCAAGGACGGTGAGCTACATCCTAAAAATTGGACCCAGAACCCAAACTAGGTTATTCTCCTTTTTTTTGGCTCCACTAACAACAGATCATGAATGGAGAATTTGCCTAGTTATATTTCCACAAGATCAAATCTACTCTACAAAAACAACAGAATGCCTAATAATCCCAACTAGTTGGGGTGAGAACATTAATCTTATTTTTCCATCCCAATCTGTCAAAACCCCATATCTTCAATCACATTATGGGTATCCAAATCCACTCAAATCGACTCCATCCATGTTCTTTTCCAACTCTCTCTCACCCTTTTAGATCCTTTAATGACTACCCCCTCCAGCTTCTTATAACTGCATCCTTAAGTCCTTGCTTTACATACTCGAACCATTTTATACTACTTTATCATATCTCCTATTTGGGCAATACCTAGATACTCTCGGATATATTTATTCCGTACTATTAATCTTTCCTAATCTTCTCACACCTCCATCTCAATAATGCTCATCCTATACATATGTTCCTCTTTGTTTTCTAACATTCTATTCCCTACGTCATAGCAAGTCTGACAGCTACCCTATAAAATTTTCCTTTTAGTTTGAGCAGAACACATCGATCATATAACACTGGTTTCCTATAGTCCAGGGTACACCAACAAAAGGTAGAAGTCAATCGTCTATGTTCCTTCCTATGCTATGCCTTGCTAGTCCCTGTCCTCTATGAAGCCACTATGTGTATGAGCAAAACCAATTGACTTGCGCATGTGGTATAGGCTACATTGTGGAAGAGCTACATTTTCCAACTGAAATGTAAAATTACTACCGAAATAGCATTGTACATCCAGAATAGACCTAAGAGGACATGATACCAAGCGGATACTTGGAAAAGGAGAATTTGAGGATAGCAGTTCCAAGAAATAAGTTCACTAAGCCCTGTAATAAAACTCTAGGTCACAGCATATGTGAGGACAATTTCTTCCAATCTTCCCATCAAAATTAAAGTACTTTGTTTTAGAATATCAGACCACACAGAAACACACAACATGCTTCAGAGTGCAGTAAAAAAAAAAAACAGTTCAGCAAAATGAATCACATCTAATGTTCCACTGTAATAAATTAATCAATCTACAGAATCCAAGATTCTTCTATGAAGTAACAAAAGAAAGAAGTTTCAAACCACTTAACCATTGAAATTCAGTTGGTAATCTTCTATGAAGTAACAAAAGAAAGAAGTTTCAAACCACTTAACCATTGAAATTCAGCTGTTAATCTTAATACATTACCTGCAATCCTATATTGTCTTCTTTCTATGTAAAGATAAACCTAATTTTACAAAACAATGAAAATCAATATTTAATGAACCATGCATAGAATCAAAAAAAAAAAAAAAAAAAATTGATAAGTTTTTTTGTTTTTTGATCAATAACGAAAATGATATAAATGATGAAGAAGAAAAGACCATATAGAGTGCAAAGAAAAAAGAAACAACGTAAAAAAAAATACAACAAAAAGAGAGAGATTCCCTGAGGTAGGGAACTAAAACAAAAAGCTAAAAACAGCTACAAAAGATGCCACCGACTCCCAACATCTCGTGGTATTCGACATAGAAATGTCTCTAAAATCAGGGAGCACACAGAGCCACGCAGCCAACAAACCCAAGATATAGTCAATCAAGGATCTAGTATTCAACCGTCTATCCTCAAAAATTCGCCAGCTTCACTCTCCCCGAATCCCCAAAATGATAGCAAAAAACACAACTTTGTACATGGTCCTGCCCCGCTTCCCCAGGTTCGGGAAGCACAACTGAATAAGTCTGTCTCGAACCAATCTCGGAAAAACCCACTCCACTCCTGATAATTAAATTCCATATTGGAAAACATTAAGTAATAAAGAAATATTGAAAACAAACTTATGATGAAAATTTCAAAATCCTAGTGGACGAAAGCAATACATTAAGGAGAGCTAGAGAGTGAAAAATAGCTCTGTCATGAAATTATTCAAGATTACATAAGCTACCAACACCAAAATGGAGAATGAGGTATAGTTAAACATACCATGGGTGTTTCTCAATCAAAAGATGAGTCCCAGATACTTTCCTCTAGATATCTCCTGCGGCATCTTTATTCCTCTTTTTCTTCTCCTTTTTCTCACTTTTATCTGCCTCTTCCTCACCCCAACCAGTGCTTGTTGGCAATCCAGAGGAATGACCATCCTCAGACTCTTTGCTTTTCTTCTTCTTTTTCTTCTTTTTCTTCTTTTCAGACTTCTCCTCATCAGATGAACCAGACTTCTCTTTGTCCTTCTTCTTTTTCTTATCCTTCTCCGCTTTCTCCGGATCGGAAGAGATAGCATCACCACTCCCCTTGTTCTTCTTCATCTTTTTCTTCTTCTCTTTCTTCTCAATCTCGATTACCTCCACAGTCCCATCATTTATCTCATCTTTCACCTTTAACGTCTTCACCTTCTTTTCTTCCGTCTCAACAGCATCCTCAACTTCTTCAACCTTTGCTTTCTTAGCAGACCTTGGAGGAGGGCTATCACCGCTTTCCTCCACTTTGCGCTTGCGACCCTCCCCTTCCTCCCGATCCTTGTGCTTCTTTTTCTTTTTCTCCTCTTCCCCAACAATGCCCATCTCCACCTTTGTTGAATCCAGTTCAGCCACAGCTGCAAGCCCTGCAACCATAGAATCCCCTCCAGTAGGAAACACGATATTCCTCACCCACTCTGTTGGTGTCTTCTCAGTCGGTTTTCCATGCTTATCCAATTTTCCATCGGCAATCAACTTCTTCTTCATCGAAGCCCTGGGACCCAACCCCCATTTCCTAGGGTAAGTATCCCTATCCATCACCACCCTTTTAATTCTCGCCACCACACCGTGATCACAAGTAGCCATCACCGCCGTAGTCATCTCTGCAATACCCAATGCAATTGCCTCCCCCTTGGTTGTCATCAACACAACTTCCTCCCCATTTTCGATATCATTCTCAAACCTCAGCAATCCGGGTATCATCAATTTTGCGCCATAACATATAGCATTCACAGCCGAATCCTTCACAACCAACCTCTTGTAACTCGTTAACAATACCTCGAGCGGCATTATAACCCGTCTCAGATAACTCTCATCCCTGTAATTATCATAAACCCATTGAGCATCCATCACATCGTGCATCGTCACCATGTTATCCTTCTCACCGGAAATCCCAGACCGGACTCGCCGGAGCTCCTGCATATGACTCCCGACCCCGAGAATCAAACCCAAATGTACACAGAGTGTTCTCACATAAGTACCCGCCTCACATGAAATCCAAAATACAACCAAATGCTTATCCGGATCAAACTCAAGAAGCTTACTTTCATATATAGTTCGAATTCGAAGCTGTCGCTTCACAGCTGAAATCAATGGAGGGCGCTGAAATACAGCACCGGTAAGGGTTTCCAGCGCTCGGGCCACCTTAGCGACATCGGGGACTTTCGAATGGAGCCGAGCGATACAGACATACTCTTTACCAGCTCCTTGCTGGGATTTCACAAGACGAGTGGCTCGATCAATACAGACAATGAGGTTGCCTGTAACTTTGGGATCCAGGGTTCCACTGTGACCGGTCTTCTCCACACGGAGAATACGCTTAATCCAAGCCACGACCTCGTGAGACGAAGGGTTTGCAGGTTTGTCGAGATTGAGAATACCGTATCTGATGTACTCGGCGAGGGGTCGCTTGAGAGGAGAGAAGCCGGAAGGCAGAGGAGTGTAGTGACCGGTACGGACGTTGAGGCGATCGTAGTTCTTGAGGAGGATGGGCCATTGAGATGTGTCGAGGGAAGGTGTGAAGCTCTGGGGTTTGATGAGGTAATCAAGGTCGTTCTGTGTCGGATCAGAATCGAAGGAAGCAAGAGTCTTGCCAGCTTCTTTGTCATCTAAGGCTTCTTCTTCTTTGTTGCGGTTTTTCTTCTTTTTCTTCTCAGAACGTGAGAGTTCAAGCTCAGTCATGGCTATTGCTTTGTTGATCTTGTTGATGGTAGACCGACTGGTTCTTAGGGTTTTAGAGAGGTTGAAGAGAGAAATAAAACATTTTCTAGGGTTTACTCTACCAAAAAGAGGAGGGAAAAAATAAAAAAAAGAAAAAGAAAAAGAAAAAAAAAACAATTTCTAGGGTTTAGGGTTTAGATGAAAGAATTGTTGAGGTGTAGTCCAATGTACCGTAATGCCTCCTTAGATCACTATCTTATTCGATTAACGGTGATATTAGCCATTCGATCCCCAAGATCATATGGGTCTCGCTCTTTAAGTGGACCCCACATCTGATCAAGGCCACCAGAGACAGACCTTTTGGGCGTTCACAGCATTTGCACTTCGCTCGTGCAGAAAAAAAAACTGTTCCCGTCACTCAACCTCGCGGTTGGGTCAGCCTGGTCAAATATTTGAGCGGGTTTGGGCAAAATATAATGGTCCGTTGCTATATACTAGCCCGGACCGGCCCGACCCATCTCGATCCTGATCAAACTGCATGCACACTTGGCAAGCAAATGGAAACTCAAGCCCAATAATATTATACTTTCAAAAATAAATTTCCACTTATATTTATAAATATATTTTTTTTATTTTCATCAAAAATATACGTCATATCTAATATATTACATAATTTTTTTATAAATAAATGCACCTTATACGATCATTCAAAATTATAGATTTTTAGTTTTAAATGTAAGAAAAAAAAATTTGAGTTTTTAGGACCGGGTCCGGGTCAGGCTCAGGCTTAAAGAAATCTAAAGTCGGTTCGGATTAGACATTTGCTTCTGAGCCCAAAAATCATACCGGGTCAAGCTTAAGAACACATTAGAGTTGCTATATTAGTGTGCAAGCCAGCCCTCTTTGAACCCACACAACGGACCAAAAGCGGCTCTTTCCGTCCGTTGGTTCAAGATCACACACCACTTAAGCAGCAGACGGTTCAAGCTCTTTAGGATGGTTCAACAAAGCCTGTCAAACAAAACAAGTTGAGTGAATTATAATGATTTGGATCCATGATGACCAGATCGATTAGAGGAGACCCATGGCTCAGTCCCTTGCACCAACTAATGGTGAAAATATCTGATCTCAAGATCACAAATTTGCCAAACATGTTTAAACTAGCTCTCTATAGAATCCAGAAATAAAATTCAGTTGCATTTCGAACAATGTATTATCATAAAAGCTACCTACACTCTCTACAACTCTGCCAATAAAAACTTGGATCCATCGCTTCTTCTTGTCAGAAACCTGCATACAAATAACACCAACACCCAAGAGCACACAAGTTCAGGAACTGTACAATCAATCATCTATGCATTGGATAACCACATGAAAACAAGCGATGGCAAAGTCATGCACAAATCTTATGACAGCCAAATTCGCTTGCAACACAGCATTAGGGAACCTAAGACTGAGTTTGGAACCTTGGATTTTAAAAGAAAAGAAATGATTAGTGTTTCTTTTCATGTGTTTGGTTAAAATGAGTTTGGAACCTTAGATTTTAAAAGAATAGAAATGATTAGTGTTTCTTTTCAAGTGTTTGGATTTGATGAGTTTTCATATATTCCAACAAGGTTGATTGACTACTAAACAAGAGATATCATGGGTTAGATTGGAGTATTGGAGGGTAATCACCATACCCTTTCTTTTCTTTTTCTTTCAAAATCATAACCTTTTTACGAGAGAGGTTTTAATCCCCAAAGAAAAAAAAAAATACTTATTTTCTCTATCCTCATCTCTTTCTTTTCTTTTCTTTTTTTATAAATGATGAAATATATATATATATATATATATATATATATCAAAAGAAAGAGAACAGGGATACAAACAACAAGGCTTAAAACAAATCTCAAGCCAAGGAGAAGAAAAAACCAGAAACCAGAAAAAAAACAGAAAGGGAACAGAAACAATCACATCACTATCTCTTCATGTCCCCAAAGATATACCCCGTCCACGACTGCCTCCGACCTCCTCCTGCAGCATCTCAAAAGACGGAACCCCTTCGAACATAGCAGTCTTCCCCAATCCCCTCCTAGCCAGAATCTCAACCACCTGATTGGCCCCCCGAAACACGAGTTGGAAGGACGATTGGATCCTCTGAATGGATCCCAAAACGCCGACGACTTGGGGTTACCTCCTAAGGGCAGCCCCAGGTCAGACAAAGGCCACTCCCCCTCCCTACACCCAAAAGCCTCAACACAATCAGCCAAAACGTCCTCCCTGACATGAATACCAGACATTGTAGTCTTATCCAAATTCAACTTCATCTCAAACACCATCTCGAAAACTCTGAGAACACTCTCCATCCACCTAACCTGAGCAACCTCCACCTCGACAAATATAATCGTATCATCCACAAACTAAAGGTGAGATCTCAACCTCATCCCCCCCACCACGAAAATCCCTAACCACACCCCTCTACTCCGCCTTACCCAAAAACCAACTCAAGACATCCCCCACCAGAGTTAAAAGGAAAGGAGAAATAAAGTTTCCTTGCCTAATATCTCTGGAAGAAGGAATAAAACCGTGAACCGACCCATTTACCAAAAAGTGATTTCTCTTTCTTTCTTCAACCAAACAGGAGAAAGTGATTTCTCTATCATTTTCTTTTCTTTTCTCTCGAAATCCAAGGTTCCAAACACAACATAAAAGTAGCAGAAACAATTTTCTTCAACAAGTTCCTCAACTTACTTTTGTGATCGAGTGAGGAGACAATACAGGCATCAAGGAGATAGAACAATCAACTATATAGCTCTCATCACATGAGTTTACAAGTGAGCAGTATGCCTAAATACTTTCGATGGAACATTTGTCCATAAATAACCAGAAACATAGTTCACATGTGAAGACCTTTAGTCACTATGACATTACATGTATCGTAGGATGTGCAAACATAGAGCCAATGGTCAGATATACCTTCAGGGTGTTCAAAGTTTAGGTCTTAGACCTGATATTACATGTCTTCAATGCACTTGTTTTTGTATGCCCGTGTTGTTGATCACTCGACCACTCCATAGGGGAGACATGGAATCGAACCCCCGTCCCTCTTCTTACCAACATCCCATTAACAGAAGGACAAATCTTCAATGCACTTCTACAACCAACTAAATTACTTTGAGAGAGAGAGGCCGCAAAGACCCCCTCCCTCATATAGATGTAAAAGAAACAAAAGATTCATCGCCATTAAAGTCAGTCAAATCCAACAATATTATATAGCGTCCAAGCAAACAGTTGAAAATGAGTAACAATTGAAAATAGGTTGGTACTCTTAAAACATTACCTGCAATCCTTTTCATTCTGCTTCTATACCTAAACTAATTTTAGAACCAGTGACAAACACTAAAATTAGTATCTAGTTAAACATGCAAAGATCCTTTTTTTTTTGATGAATAGGTCATAAATCTTTTTCTTTTTTCAGAGTAAATAAAATTCCATATTGGAAAAGATTATGTCGGGAAGACATAATGAAAACAATCTCATTATAAATTTCCAAAATTCTAATGTAAGACAGCAATCTATTATGCAGTGCAAGAGTGAAAAAACAGTTTTGACAAGAACATGTTAAAGATTAAAGAAGCTTCAATACCCAAAATGAAGAATGGATGAGGTATAGTTAAACATACCGTTGAGTGTTTCTCGATCAAGAGATGAGTCAGATCCTTTCATCTAGTCTTGTTCTGCAGCATTTTTATTCTTCTTTTTCTTCTTCTTTTTCTCACTTCTATCAGCCTCTTCGTCACTTCCGCCCGTGCTTGTAGGCAATTCAGAGGAACGACCATCCTCAGACCCTTTGCTCTTCTTCTTCTTCTTTTTCTTCTTCTCGGATTTCTCCTCATCAGATGAACCAAATTCACCCTTTTCTTTGTCCTTTTTCTTCTCCTTCTCAGCTTTCTCCTCATCAGAGGAAATAGCATCACCACTCCCCTTGTCCTTCTTCTTCTTTTTCTTTTTCTCTTTCTTCTCAATCTTGATTACCTCCACGGTCTCATCCTTTATCTCACCTTTTACCTTTGACACCTTCACCTTCTTTTCTTCCATCTCAACTTCTTCGACCTTTGCTTTCTTAGCAGTCACTGCATCAGGGCTATCACCATTTTCCTCCACTTTGCGCTTGCGACCTTCCCCATCCTCCCGATCCTTGTGCTTTTTGTTCTTTTTCTTCTCTTCCTTGACAATACTTGCTTCCACCGAAACTGGTTCAGCCACAGCGGCAAGCCCTGCAACCATAGAATCCCCTCCAGTAGGAAGCACCACATTCCTCAGCCACTCTGACGGAGTCTTCTCGTTCGGTTTTCCACGCTTATCTAACTTTCCATCGGCAATCAACTTCTTCTTCATCGAAGCCCTAGGGCCCAACCCCCATTTCCTAGGGTAAGTGTCCCTGTCCATCACCACCCTTTTAATCCTCGCCACCACACCGTGATCACATGTAGCCATCACCGCCGTAGTCATCTCCGCAACACCCAATGCAATCGCCTCCCCTTTGGTTGTCATCAACACAACTTCCTCCCCATTTTCAATACCATTCTCAAACCTCAGCAACCCGGGAATCATGAATTTCGCACCGTAACATATAGCATTCACGGCCGAATCCTTCACAACCAATCTCTTGTAACTCGTTAACAATACCTCAAGCGGCATTATAACCCGTCTCAAATAACTCTCATCCCTATAATTATCATAAACCCATTGAGCATCCATCACATCATGCATTGTCACCATGTTATCCTTCTCACCGGAAATCCCAGATCGGACTCGCCGGAGCTCCTGCATATGACTCCCGACGCCGAGAATCAAACCCAGATGAACACAAAGCGTTCTGACATAAGTGCCCGCCTCACAT
The DNA here is from genome assembly GCA_031762675.1 of Pachysandra terminalis. NCBI lineage: Eukaryota > Viridiplantae > Streptophyta > Magnoliopsida > Buxales > Buxaceae > Pachysandra > Pachysandra terminalis. The sequence continues at coordinate 14,711,412 of JAUPMG010000002.1, read as the reverse complement.
GAAATCCAAAATACGACCAAATGCTTATCTGGGTCAAACTCAAGAAGCTTACTTTCATATATGGTTCGAATTCGAAGCTGTCGCTTCACAGCCGAAATCAGCGGAGGGCGCTGAAACACGGCGCCGGTAAGGGTTTCAAGCGCTCGGGCCACCTTAGCCACATCGGGGACCTTCGAATGGAGCCGAGCAATACAGACATACTCTTTCCCAGCTCCTTGTTGAGATTTCACAAGACGAGTGGCTCGATCGATGCAGACAATGAGATTGCCTGTAACTTTGGGATCAAGGGTTCCACTGTGACCGGTTTTCTCGACACGGAGAATACGCTTGATCCAAGCCACGACCTCGTGGGACGAAGGGTTTGCAGGTTTGTCGAGATTGAGAATACCGTACCGGATATACTCGGCGAGGGGTCGCTTGAGAGGAGAGAAGCCGGAAGGGAGAGGAGTGTAGTGACCGGTCCGGACGTTGAGGCGATCGTAGTTCTTGAGGAGGATCGGCCATTGAGATGTGTCGAGGGAAGGAGTGAAGCTCTGGGGCTTGATCAGGTAATCAAGATCCTTCTGTGTGGGACTGGAATCGAAGGAAACAAGAGCTTTGGCAGCTTCTTTGCCATCTGGGGTTTCTTCCTTGTTGCGGTTTTTCTTCTTTTTCTTCTCGGAACGTGAGAGTTCAAGCTCAGACATGGTAGACCGACGACTGGTTTTTAGGGTTTAGTGAGGTGAAAAGAAGGAAGATGAAAAGGGAACTTATGTTATATAGTTGTCTATTATAGATAGAGAAGTGAAAGGATAGAGCATTATTAGGGTTCAGGGTTTACATGAAGAGAAATGTGGAGGTGCAGAACCAAGTACAAGAAAATGGGGACTTGAGAATTTTTAGGGTTTAGGCTTTCTTCGCGGCGACACATCTAATTTCCATTTTTAACTTTGATAACTCCTTCCTAGCTGAGTGATCTCAACCATCCGACCCATGGTGAAGATCATCAGATGGCTACCATAGATCCCCAAGATCATTCTTGCTCTTCATGAAAGAGGACCCTTTGACATATTCTTGCTCTTCAGGCTGTTTGCTTAGTTACATTTTCTTATTATTATAGAAAGTGGCTTCTTGCAAGTGATGAAGTGTTGCCAATGGCTTCTGAACTATCGAATCGCAGTTGGAAGACTTTGATTTTGGTTTTGTTTGGATCTCTCTAATTCTATTACCGGAAGGATTATTCAGTTCAGTTAGTCGGCATTTAAAGATTCGAATATGTTCCCGATCCAACCATCAGCCTATCAAATAGCCTCAACTACTTTTTGGGTTCTCGCAAAATATTTATCTTTCTTCCAGCCGCAAATATTCTTTTTTCGCTAACCTGGGTGTCCGGACCAGCTTGCATGCATGACAACTAATCCCGAGAGTCCTGATGTTTACGACCCTCCAGTAGTCCCGAGTGAAACAACCCCTCCGAATCAAACCCCAGACCCGGTGCTTCAAGAGACGGGGGCATGGGTTCTAGAAACTGGCGCTAATGGCAAAAGTGAATCCACAATTTCAGCAATTTTCCTTCCATCCTGGAGGCAATTAACGGTGTAGGTTCAATTCAGATTATATTAGGCCTAAAATCAACCCCCTCCCCCACAAAAAAAACAGATCACACCCTAAACAAGTTACAGGGATGAACAATTTGGATTCATGGCCAGCTTTTCGATCAATTAAAGGAGATATGTGAAACCCGTTCCTCGGGCTCATAAACCAAATAACGGTCGGTGATTATCTGGTAAAAATATCTAAAAACAATCCCACCTCAACATTACAAAGCTGACAAAAATGTAACTTGTTCTTAATGGAATACAGAAATTAAATTCACTTGCAAACTGAAACGGTTTTATATTGCATAATTTTACTCACTCCCCACAACGCTACACCCATAAAACTTGGATGCATTATTTCTTCTTCTCAGACACTCCAGCAGACCTGCATATACATAACACCACCATCCGAAATATCAAAGTTTAGAAAATGTATAAACATTCATTCATTTGAGAACCACACAAAAATAAAAGAGCAGCATAGCCATGTGCAAGTCTTATGACAGCTAAAATCACTTGCAACACCTCATTAAGGATCAACTCCAAAATCTATAATGAAGGTGAAGTGCTAAAACCATTTTCTTCAATAGGTTCTTCAACCTACTTTTGATCAAGCAAGGAGCCAACATGTACATCAAGGAGAGACGGTAGTTACCTATTTAGCCCTCATGAAATGAGTTTGCAAGTGAGTAGTATGCTAGAAGACTTTAGCTGGTACAATCGTCCATAAATCACCAGACATATCATTCACAACATGAAGACCTTAAGTGGCTGTTGCATTGCATATATGGAAGGATGTGGAAAGTGTAGATTTAACGGTCAGATATCTTCGGGGGTGTTGAACATTGAACTATTGGACCAGATATGTGCATGTCTATATGCATTTCTACAACCTCCTTAATTGTGAGAAACCCCCTCATACCGATGTAAAAGAAACAAAAGAGTCATCCCCATTCTAGTGGGTCAAATCCAAAAATTCCATATAGCAAAGTTCAATGTACCGGGACTGGGTAGCGACCGGTCTGGATCCGATACAAAAGTAATGGATCGCAATCAAATTTTCAAATTTAAAAAATTTGGTCCAGATCAAACTGGTTGCCAGACAAGCCGTACAGCTCAGGATCGGCTGTTACCGGACCGGTCCAGATCAAAACCGGTCTGGACCATCCAATACACAAATTAAAAACAAAAACAACATACCAGACCGGTATCCATAAACCCGCATACAAATGTTTGTATCGCGGTTTTGGAGTGGACCGTTGAGGTTCGTAGAACCATGCCATAAAATGTTCAATCAAGCAAACAATCCATACCGAGTAAATGCAAAAACAGAATGCATCCAAATATCATATAATAAATAAAAGGTTACCGGAATCAAATGTAAATGTATAAACACACGAGCTGCATATATCAGTCATCAAATATGTGCGTAACGATTATAGACGTCTTAAAGTATCACAGTATTCACACTTTTATTTTATGTATGTACAATTCATGATCTCTTCCATAGAAAAGGGCAGGAGAAGCTCACCTCATCTTTCGAAGAACATTAGACATTTCCTCTCTCTTCTTCTTCGCTCTCTTGTGAGTACCCAACTTTCTCTTAGCTACCTTAAGAGCACGCTTGTCCTTCCCAACTTTTAAGAGCTCAGTGATTCTCTTCTCATAGGGAGCAAACCCAGCAACTTCCCGAATGAGATTCCTGACAAAATGTACCCTCTTGCTTGTTTTCTGAAACACGACATCTAAAGGTAAAATAAAGAAGAAAAAAATGCAAACCAAGGTAATCAACCAATTCAAAGGGTCTTTTTCTATTTAATCACTTAATTTTAATCTATTGCAAATAGGAATGAAGGATACTAAAGAACAAAGCGTGCTACAAATTTCTTATTCATACAATCAAATCTTGCTTTGAAGATGAACCAAATGGACTGGCCAGATGGACGGTTCACCTCGTGCCACGTGTCACCCATGCAAAGCAACCAAACTACAACTTTTGGTCCTACAAGAGAGAAATCACAGGGTAATACTGTGGGCATGTCGGTTGGAGGCCTGAGACAGAGACACATTGCTCTGGGCCCGCCACAGCAGCCTCACTCAAAGGAGGATCCTGGATGCCTAGCCGCCATAACAACAAACTGAATTGTAACTTTCCCACTACTATATATACCCTTATTCTCGAGGGTAGGAACAACACATACGTGAAAAACCTAAATACTGTGGGCATATGGATTGGAGGCCTGGGACAGAGAGACATTGCTCGGGCCCACCCCCAGCAGCCTCAATCAAAGGAGGATCCTGGATGCCTAGCCACCATAACAACTAACGGAATTGTAACAAGCCGTTACTTTCCCACTACTATATATACTCCCACTACCATATATACCCTCATTTTCAAGGGTAGGAACAACACATACGTGAAAAGCCTAACACCTCTGCACAGCAAAAACCCCTCTCGTCCCCCAAGCTCCCTAGAGTGCACTCTGTCCCTCCTACCAATCATTAAGCTCTGACCCCACGTAACACAAACCCCACATATAGGCTCTAACCCACTAGAGGGTAGAGACACTCTTAAAAACAACTTAAGTTAGGGAAAAACACAATCTAATAACCAAAGCAACTCATCACAACAGTTAAGAAACGTACCCCTTTTCGTGCAGAAGGGCGAGGAGCCAATTCCCGTTTCGTAACAATGTGACCTTTGTTCAATCCAACGAACAAACCGCTCTTGGGCTGCGGAGGAGGCATTACCTGCTTACGACGTTATAGAATCACGCATTCAAGCTCAAACTCGAACTCAACGCCCTCACTAGAGAATTCTATTGTTTAACATTTCAATCTAAAGAAGAAAAAAAAGAAAAGAAAGAAAGTAGCTCTAAAACTCTCAATGATAGTAGAATTCTCATGCTGGTTCTCCTTTATTCAGAGAATAGCTATTTAGGGTTTGTTTATAACTACAAGTGATGAACTGTAGTAGCAAACCGTATCTAATCGAACTGTAGTAGGAAAGAAGCCTAGAAGAAACTTAATGACAATACAAAACACAAAAGGCAACCTCATTGATGAATTCTGGGGTTTCTATGAGATCGAAGAACACTGAAAAATCAACTAAAGCTTTCTATTGTTTAAGGTTTCAATCTAAAGGAAAAGAAGCTCTAAAACTCTCAATGAGCCTAGAATTCTCATGCTCGTTCTCTTTTTTCCAGAGAATGGGTATTTAGGGTTTGTATATAAAAACAAGCAATGTACTGTAGTAACAAACCGTATCTAATCGATCTGTAGTAGGAACCCTGAAGAAATTTAAAGACAATACAAAACACAAAAAGCAGTATGATTTGATGAATTGTAGGGTTTCTGTGGAATTGAAGAACGCTAGAAATTCAGATTAGTTTGTAAGTTCATACCTCTGTTTGAAGCTGACCTTCGACTTGCAGAAGAGAGAGATCGCGAGTAGAAGAGGCGGCCCCAAAAAAAAGCCCTAACTTCGTATTTTAAAGCTGGTGAGCAGTGACGGTGCTACCCCCGGTAATGCAAGGAGTATGAGAAGAGTCCTCCTCGCATCAACACGTGTCAATCATCGACGAGATTGGCTGATCAGTGAGCATTAGATAACTGGATTGAATCGGAAAACTAATGGGCCGAGCCCGAGTCAAAGTCTTTACACATACCGTCAGCCGGTTCAGCTTAGGTCTTTGTATGGGCCAGGTGGCTCAAAAATCCAGGGTAGCCCGGCCCAACTATGATGTGCTTGGACATAATTTATATATCAATAGTAGGGCAGTAACCTTGGCGTATCCCTCTCTACCCAAGCCGAATAAGACCCCGAACTCATGATTTAGTTTGGGTTTGGGTTCGGACCGGGCTCAATTTTGAGCCTTTGGGTTGAGGTCATAAAGCCCAAAAAGCCCAGCCCAGATTGATATATATAAAGAATATATAAATACAATGTTATATTACTTTTTAAATGTATAAATTTCTTCTTTGTCTTTTTTTCTTTTATAACATTTTTTAGCATTTTCAACAAGACCCGGACCAATATATATAAAGAATATAAAATATATATTTAATGTTATATGAACTTTATAAAAATGTATTTTTCTTTTTCTTTTTTTAAACATTTTATAGCCTTCTCATTTAATACGGACCGATCCGAACCCAGTCCAAATTCAACAAATTGAGTTCGGATTGGGTTTGGGCTCAATAGCTTTAGTTTGAGTTTGGATTGGGTTAGGTTCGGGTCAACTATACACTTCGTATCTAGACCAGTAAGAGCCCGCCAAGCCCGGTCCGCAATCGGTCCTAGACTCGAACTACATTGATCACATCAAAAATTCTAAAAGCAGATCAATCAATTAATCAACAGTAATTAAAAAAATATATGTAATAAATAAGAATAGTCTTATGGGTCAATGATTCTAATCTTTTAATTTGATAATATAATCCTTGTAAAGTATAAGATGAAGAAAATTGAAATTGATGTGTCCACATTGGCTCCTCTCTTACTTAAATAACAATCTTTCTTGCTAACCCTTTCGCCGTCCACGTTCAAAACATGCAGCTGATTATGGAACATCTATTCTCTTGCTTTGAAAAAATAAACCTCCAAAATCAAACAACAAAAGCTTTACATCATTGATTTGTTTTAAAAATTGTTGGCTTTACAAGTGTGCAACATTTATTTTTCCACAAACCTCCTTTGAGGTTTGGTATGATACCCATATAACTCTCCTATCCTTCTCAAATGCCCTAAAAAGATTAAGCATTTTGCATGGCCAGTCCTTCGTAAGGGCATTGCAACCCGCAACAAGCTTGTACAAATGGGTATGAATGTAATTAATCTATGTCCTATCGGTAGAGAAACGATAGAGAATACAGCCCATCTTTTCAAATTTTGTCCTTGGTTCTGAGCCATTTGGTTTGCTCTACCGAACCCCCGCCCGATTGCTAGCTCTAATTTCAACGAACATCCCATCCCTCTTACGCACAATTACAGCTATAGTGAATTTATGGAAGGAGACTATAGCCATCACAGAACAAAACGATGGTCGGATATGCACGGAAATTCAATTCATATGCCGGAAACAAGGCCGGAATTAGAAAATTTTTCTTGGGGGGCCAAGTTAAATTACAAATGACAAAAAAAAAAAAAAAAAAACCATCTAGTGTACCTCACTAATTATTGTTCGATAATTTCGAGTTGGAGAACCGAAATAAAATTTCGATAAAAAACTTTTCTATTTTTTCTTTATTTATATGAAATAAATAGCAAATTTCATTGAAATTATTGAAATTTCACTATGAAATTTAGATGATTTTAACAAAATGATTTGATTTTTTAAATTATTAATTTAATCAAAATTAATTATTTTAGAAAATTTTAAATTTTTTTATAAAAATTATTTGAAATCTTTTAGAGAAAAATTTTAGGATTGCGATTTTACCTACCTGGACGAAATAAAAAAAAAAAAAAAATCAACAAAATTTGGTACTTGAGATAAATTCATTATACATAGGACAAGTGTGATTTTTTCAAATAAGTTGTTACACTTTAAATTTGTTTCACAAAGTTTCTTAGTTCAGATAAAAATCAGTATATATAAAAATTAATGGATATAAGACTGTAATTTTAAAAACAAAATGTATAAAGTTATAATTTAAATGAATTAAAAATAGTTATATATAAAAACAAATAAAAAAGGCTATAAGATTGTAATTTTAAAATATATGAAAATGATTTTAAGGTTATAATTGTGAAATATATGAGTCTAAACTAGTAATTTTAGAAAACCAAAATCTAAATTTTTGTTAAGATAGTGGAAAGATTATAATTTTTAAAAATACAAGTATAAAATTATAATTTAAAAAACTAAAATTAAAAACTGTAAGAGATTTTTGGGTTGGGGGGCCACCATGTGATGCCACTCTACTAAAGTAAGTAGAGTGGCATTATTCATAGCATATAAAACGGGGCTTACAAAACTTTGTGGGGGCCTAGCTCTGCCCTGGCTAGAAAGCCCCACCTCTTGTCAAAATCAACTTTGATGGAGCAGTGAATCGTTCAACCAGTCAAGTCGGTGCCGCAATAGTCATAAGAGACGGTTATGGGGGTGTTTATTGCTGCTTTTGGTGAGTAGTTGAATTGTGTATTTCCTCTAACTGTTTTCAGAGAGGTTCGTGTTCTATTTATAATCACTGTTGTACAATGTTTTTTTACAAGGATAAATACATTCAGATAGCATGACAGCTCTTTCTTATCTTTATCTACATTTGAATTTAAATCTTTGTATTTCAAATGTTTGTTATTGCTACTGGCATTCTGTTGTTGACTTGGTGCAGAGGATAATGTCTTGATAGGCCACCTCAATTTGAGCGGAATGGAGAGGACGTGCAAATTGTCACGTAACATGACAAAGCGTTGAGAGACCAGTGGCTTGGTGAAGACATCAGCTTTCTGGTCTTTGTTTGAAATAAAACGAACTAGTAATGATTTGGATGCCACTTTATCACGCACAAAATGGAAATCAATTTCGATGCGTTTTGTGCGAGCATGGAACATTGGGTTAGCCGTCAGGTACGTAGCACCAAGATTGTCGCACCATAAAGTCGGTGGATTGGAGAGATACACACCTAGCTCTTGCAGAAGATGTTGCAACCATTGAAGTTCAACTGTAGCATGTGCTAATGCACGGTATTCGGCTTCGGTGCTTGATCGAGAAACTGTAGGTTGTTTCCGTGCATTCCATGAGATAAGGTTAGAGCCTAGGAAAATGCAATAACCTCCAGTGGAGCGGCGGTCATCGGGGCAGCCAGCCCAATCCGAATCCGAATAGGCATGTAACTGAGATGATGAGTGGCGGCTCAAGAATAACCCATGAAACAAAGTATGTTTGAGGTAGCGAAGTATCCTTTTTACGGCTGCCCAATGATTGACAGCGGGTCGTTGAAGAAATTGGCACACCTTGTTGACAGAAAATGAGATATCTGGGCGTGTGAGAGAAAGGTATTGCAAAGACCCTACTATACTCCTGTACAAAGATGGATCTGAGAAAGCCTCTCTATCAAACAGTGACAGTGTTTTGGAAGCCGACATAGGAGAGGTGACATCCTTGGCATGCAGCATATTGGAACGAGATAGCAGGTCCTCAATATATTTCCTTTGAGATAGAAACATACCTGTTGCATCTTGAAATACTTCAACACCCAAGAAGTAGTGAAGATGACCCAAGTCTTTAATAGGGAATGCACCTTGCAGCACTGAAATCAGAGACCCAATAGCATAGGAATTGGCCTGTGATGATGATGTCATCCACATAGATAAGAATAAAAATGGGTCCTGTAGTAGCCCTAGAAATAAAGAATGAAGTGTCAGCTCAAGACCCCTCAAATCCAAGCTCCAGGAGTTTTGAGCTAAGTCTTGAAAACCAGGCTCGAGGAGCTTGTTTGAGGCCATAGAGAGACTTCTTGAGATGGCAGACATGATTAGGAAACTGTGGATGAGCATATCCCGCTGGTTGTACCATAAATACATCTTCTTGCAACAGACCATGTAAGAATGCATTTGTTACATCTAATTGCTTGATGAGCCAATTCGAAGCAACTGCAATGGAGAAAACTATTCGAATAGTTGTGGGTTTCACCATGGGACTAAAAGTTTCTCCATAGTCAATTCTGGGTTGTTGGTGGAACCCTTCAACTACTAATCGAGCCTTGTAACGATCAATACTCCCATCAGATTTGCGTTTTACCTCGAAAATCCATCTGCAACCCACCAAGTTCATCCTAGAAGTGTGAGGAATGAGATTCCACATCCCATTTTGTAAAAGGGCATTAAACTCAGTATTCATGGCTTCTCTCCATTTCACGTCCTTAGACGCAGTAGAAAAACATGTTGATTCCACATCAGAGATTGCAGCAGTAGCAGTTAAAGCCTTTGGCTTTGGCAATGGAAATGGGATGATGCCATCACTGAACCGCTTGGGTTTATAAATATTCATACGAGATCGTGTCTGCATTGAGTGAAGAACCATTGTTTCATGAGCAGGTGCAGAAGGGACCACTAGTCCAGGAGCATTGGCAATAGAGTCCACTTGTGCAGGAGCATGAGTATGAGGGACCGCTGGTGGTACAGAGAAGTCCACGTGAGGTATTTAGGTAGAGCTGGAACTAGACTGATCAAGGGTAGGTTCAGATGATGGAGACACAACATGAGGTGAAGACATAATGGGAAGAGACAAATTAGATGGAAGTTCAATTTGAGAAGGCATGAGACACGGGTCAACTGAATTTGGTAGGGAGGAATATGAGAAAGGAAATGAGTTTTCGTCAAAGACGACATGGCGTGAAATGTAGATTCTGCCTGTAGGGATATGAAGACACCTATACCCCTTATGTTGAAAACTGTAACCCAAGAATACACATAATTTGGAACGAAACGCAAGCTTATGTTGGTTATAAGGTCGAAGATGTGGCCAGCAAGCACATCCAAAGACCTTGAGAAAAAGATAATCAGGGGATTTGGAGAATAACATTTCAAATGGAGACTTGTTCTTTATAACTTGTGAAGGCATCCTGTTAACAAGGAAAGAGGCAGTAGAAAACGCCTCTTCCCAAAAGTTTAGAGGCATAGACGCAGCAACTAAGAGAGATAACCCGGTTTCAACTATGTGTCTATGCTTGCATTCCACAGACCCTTGTTGTTGATGTGTATGGGGACAAGAAAGGCGATGAGCAATACCCTGTTTTGAAAGGATGGGATTTAGCGTACAAAACTCGCCTCCCCAATCAGATTGGATGGCTTTAATTTTTTTTTCAAATAATTTTTCAACATGACGTTGGAATTTTAGGAAAATAGAAACCACTTCAGATTTTGCAAAAATAGGAAATAACCAAATGAATTTACTGAAATCATCAATAAAACAAACATAGTAACAATTTCCATTACACGAAAGATAAGGGGAGGGACCCCAAATATCAGTGAATAATAATTCTAATGGTTGAAGAGAAACAGAGGGAGACAATTGGAAAAGAAGTTCATGGCTCTTGCTTACACGACACGCTGGACATGTAGTAGAGACTTTATTTTTTATCAAGGAGAGATGATGCTGACGAACAACACGACTGACGATACGCAAGGGTGGATGACCGAATCTGCAATGCCATCAATCTAGAGTGGCTCGCTCACCAACCAAGGCAAACTTGGACTTTAAGTTGGGAGGGAACGAGTACAGGCCATTTTTACTCTTGCCACGTAGAAGGGTATTGCCCGTGCGAGGATCCTTGACACAAAAATAATCAGGGTGAATCTTAAAATACACTTCATTGTCTCAGGTAAATTGAGATACTGAAAGAAGATTTTTCTGGTTATTAGGAACATGAAGAATATTATGAAGTAAAAAGGATGCATGGAGATAAAGTAAATGAGAAGACCCAAGATGAGCTATATTCAAACCTTGGCCATTACTCACACGTAACTTATCAGATCCAGAGTACCCCTCAATTTGAAGAGTGAGATTGCTGAGATCAGAGGTCACATGATTTGTTGCCCCTGTGTCTGGATACTAGTTCAGATCTTCAGTAGATTGGGGAGCAGTTGTATATGCCTGCATATTAGGAGCAGAATTTTCTTGTTGAAAAGAATAATCGAAGCGATGATAGCAAGTTTTAGCAGTATGACCAGTCTTATTGCACACTTGGCAAATAGAGCTGGGTGAGGTGCTACGTGGCAGACCACCACGTCCACGACCACGGCCTCGACCTCTCCATGATTTGTGCTGTGAAGACCCAGAATTGTTGTTACCAGGTCAAAAATGTTGCTTTCCCTTCGAATAGGATTGACAAGATGCAGTATTGGCTGATGGAAACACTGATTCGGTAGTAGTAGAATTATGCTCCAGCCTCATCTCATGGGTAAGGAGATAGGCATATATCTCTTCAAGAGGCAAGGAGTCTACACGGGTGGTGACAGACGTCACAAAAGGATCGTACTCAGATCCTAGTCCAGCAAGTAGGAATGAAACGAGCTCAAAGTCGTTTAGTGGTTGACTAGCAGCTGCAAGAGTGTCTGCAAAAGTCTTGAATTTCTGAAAATATTCAGAAATAGAAGAGCCATGTTTCTTCATGGTGGCTAATCTATAATGAAGTTGCATGATTCGAGCCCGTGATTGGGAGGAAAGCATGCACTCAAGGGCAGTCCAAACCTCAAGAGAGGTGGAACACGCCACAACCTGAGAGACCAGGTTTTCGGAGAGAGTGGATAGAATAACACTGAGAACCAACTGGTCCTGTTGCAATCATGTGAGGTGGTCAGGATTAGTTATTGTGGTAGGTGTATCAGGTGTGGGTTTGGGGTTAGGGATGGTTTGTAGTGGGGAGGGACAAGTGCCATCAACATAGCAATAGACACCTTGGCCCATCAGGAAGGCAAGTAGACGCTTCTTCCAGGTAAGATGATTGTCTACTGTGAGTGGAGCACCCACACGGTGAGAGGCATTGTTGATGAGGGATGTAGGGGAGTTGGCCATTGGTAGGAGAGGTGACAGCAGGAGGATCAAAAAAAATTGACGTGAGTCTCAAAAGAGCTTTGATACCATATAAGATGATACTTTGAATTGTGTATTTCCTCTCACTGTTTTCAGAGAGGTTCATGTTCTATTTATAATCACTGTTGTACAATGCTTGTTTACAAGGATAAATACAGTTAGTTAGCATGACAGCTCTTTCTTATCCTTATCTACATTTGAATTTAAATCTTTGTATTTCAAATGTTTGTTATTGCTACTGGCATTCTGTTGTTGACTTGGTGCAGAGGATAATATCTTGATATCCACGGACTGTCATTCTTGCTGAGGCATGGGCGGCGTGTATCGGTGTACGATTAGCCACATAAAAGAATCTTTTTAACATTTGGTTAGAAGGGGACAATGCCATGGTGATTCCCTGGATGGAAGAGCAACATTCACAGGTTCCATGGAAGATCACTGATATCATCTTTGAAGCACGACAACTTTTGCAACGTTTTGTGCAACACCAAATTTCTCATACTTTTCATGAAGGTAATATGGTTGTTGATACAATAGCATCTTTTGTTCTAGGTAATTCTGTTTCTCAGGCATTGATGGATAATCTTCCCCCAATGTATCATATTAGTTGCACGGGATGATGTAATGGGACGTCTACAACTCGTTTGGTTCTAAGTTATAAATAATATTTATTTCTACAAAAAAAAGAACAAATACATCCTCTCTACTATTTTCATTTAGACATAAACCTCTCTTACACTAACCGTATTAACGGAACTTAACGACATTCATCAATTTTTACATGTTTTAGACTATTTCACCCTTGAATTTAAACCCACCACTCACCCCCCACCATCACCCCCACCACCACCACTACCCCACCCCTTCCACCACCACCATCAATGGTGCTGGGGGCTGTAACACCCCGAAACTTGTAGTACAAATCCCTATGCGAGCGACATGGATCTCAAGGTGATACTTTTGGATTCTAACCCTGGAAAGTAGATTTCAGTATCAATCACAATTTAGCAAAAGCAATAAAGATCACTTTTATTAATTACTCAGAGTGCGGAAGCAAAATAAAATGAATTACATAACTCCTGTGACTTCAAAAGAGCCACATGTCCCAACATAAATACACAAATTAAGAAAAAGAACATAATCCAATTACATCTAATATTATCCCCGGTTCACATAAGCATGAAGTATTGAACTGAAATGAGGTAACAACAGCATCTAGTCTATCCATCATCATCACCTCGTCCTGCAACATGAAAAGTCGCTTGAGCTTGGAATGCCCAGTAAGTGGCATATCTATCACCAATCCTCATAAAACACCGCTAATGAAACATTGAAAACAACAGGTAGAATAATACAGTAATGAGAGAATTATGTCATATTATGATACATAATGAGATGAATAATCTGAGAATGTTTCATTCGAATGCTCTAAATGGTATGCTCAAACAATAGAATACAAATGAATATGCAATGCTATGAACCAAGTTAATGTCTCATGTTAAGTGACCCTCATCATACTTCACAATCACGAACCAATTCGGGATAAAGGTCACTAGGAGTAGCCGGATACCCCTCTTCATTCAGAGTCGCTAACCCATGGTACGAAGACCACCACTTGCTAATTTCATGAGTGTCTTAACCCAAGGTATAACCAACCTTATAAGACCTCGCAAGAATCATATACTTATTTAAATGGGACTTTCAACCCATAGGTATAGTCAACCTCAAAGGAACCTCGTAAGGAATCCTTTAGTTTTATCCTCCCAGGTTCACTTAACAATTCACATCAACCTAGCATGCATGTAATCATTACCTTAGGATTCTAATGATAATCCCCATCAGAAACTATCCACGTGCCCATACACACGGATAATCTGTTGGAAACCATCATAAGTACTCTAGCCGCGAGTCAATAGGATTTCTAGTGATAACACCCTTCAGAAGCTACATGTTCTCCCATACACACAGATAATCCGTCGAATACCATCACAGGTATCCTAACCAATGCACAAACCTTACCAAACCAATCCCAAATCTAGTATAACATTACAGAGAGTCTATGGTACTAATCACAAAACCATTGGAGTCAAAACCCCAATTCAAAGCTGGTCGGCAGGCTAGTCGGTGGGGCTGGGGTGTGCCATGGAAATCAAAGTTGGTCCCCTGCATGTGGGTCCAAGCCCTTTGACATTCCTTTGATCCCAATAGACCAAATCCATACTCAATTGACTCATACCATCTCTTCAAACCACCTGTGTTTCATAGATATAACCCCGGTCGGCAGCCTGGCCGGTGTGCTGGTGCCTATCGATGAGTCAATGTCTGTGTATTTTAATCTATGTCGGCAGCATGGTTGGTGGACCGGTGCTTGCCGACGGATCACGGGGCAGAATCCCAGAAATCCTTCTCCAAGCCATGAAATTGACACACATTCAATCTGAAAGCACATAGATCAAGTATAATCGATTAAATCATGAACAAATCAATTTAAAACACACGAATCATCATCTAACACAAAATCGCATAATCATGCATCTTTTCATAAATACACAAATCAGAAGAACAACCACGGTATCAAATGAAAACCATACAGAAAATGAGACTTACCTCTCAGGTGCTTCCTTTCTAATTTGAAGCTTCTCCTCTTCCTTTCTCTTCTTCCGTCTTCTCTTTTCCTCTTCTTCTTGTCATATTCGTCTTTCCCACTGTAATGGGACAGCTAGGGTTAGATCTCTAATCCTTCTTCTCCTTCTTAAACTCTCACAAGAAACTCTCATAAACTGATTTTGATGAGTGGAAGGTGAGGGAGATTGATATGGAAACTGTCCTTCCATTACTCACTCTTTCAATATCATCACATCCATGCACTCTCTTGCGGTTAGGTTTGAATCTCAAATTATAAATTACGGTTGATGTCCTTAATGTATCTTACTCACACTTAAAACCCTAAAACAAATATTTTATTTCGAACACAGTCACAATGCTCTAATTAGCTTATGAATCATCTAATTAATTTCTGAAAAATAACCAATAAATTTTATAAAATCATTTTTATTATTTTTAAGACTTAAAAATAGAAATTTTTGGATTTAGGTCATTACAATGGCCGTGGTGGTGGTGTGATAGGTTTAAATGCAAGTGTAAAACAGTCTAAAACATGTAAAAATTGATGGTTTCCGTTAAATTTTGTTAGTGCCGTTAGTGTAAGGAGGTCCATATCCGAATGAAGATTGTAGAGGGGATGTATTTGTTCTTTTAAGTAAGATAAGGGAAGTATATGGGTATTATACCAATTACCCTTTATTTTTTTATGTTACCTTTCTTGGGATATAAAATACTGTCATTTAAAATCAATTAGACATCTTTCACATTCCAATGACCATATAGAGATCCAGTGACTACAATCACTAGGTTTCTTGCCCTGCAATTCTCATTCTTAGACCCTGAGACATCTTGGGTTAACTAGAACAGAGCAAAGATTTAAGGATCGGTCTGGTCTGGTTCGATTTGGACCGGCTAGCCATATTGGAACTAGAACTCAACAGTCTGGTTCCAAGCCACGATACAAATAATTGTATCATGAGGTTTTGAATTGGACCAGTACAATCATTATCAGTCTGGATATTGGTCTGGTGGCTATACAACCGGTTTTGAATTATTTTTTTTTTTTTTTTTTTCAAATTTGTGCTTTGGATTGTCCAGACCGATATTGATCTAGACAGGTCCAGTACCGACCCGTATCGTCCATGACTCCGTTCGACGATCAGTCTGGTCAATCCAAATTTTTCTAATTTATAATTTTAATAGTCGGTCCAGTTTTTTATACCAGCTCTGGTCCGAACCGATCCGCTCCTTGGTCCCGAGCCTTTAAACCTTGGAACAGAGAAAGAGATGAGGAACCATGAAAGGTGGGGCTCCGGTCCAGATCGATCCGGTCCCTAATCCCAAGCATTTTAAGCCTTTAAACCTTGGAAAAGGGAGGGGTAGGTGGAACCATGAAAAGAGGGGGGAAACAATAGCAATATGAAACAAATCACCAAAACAAAAATTCTCTTAGTACTAAAAGAAGTAAGTAATTCTACCACCCATAATCATGTCCCATTCTTTTTAATCTATTCCATGACTAATTTATTGCTCAAAGGTTTTATGTCTCAATCACTTCAGAATCACCAATGAAAGCCCCTGCTTTTCTAAGTAACTTCTTTTTTTGTATATTTCTTTTCAAGGTTTAAAGTCTCAGGATCAGGATCCGGGATCAGACCGGTCGTGGTTTGTATCGACAATACCGTCCGATCCAAATCTAGTACAAAAAGTGGATCTTCTGTTTATATTTTAAATTAAAAAAAAATAGAACCGCTGGACCAATCAATACCAGTCGATACCGGACCAATCTAAGTCGATACTGATATGGAACATTCAATTCATAAATTTTTAAAAGAAAAAAAAAAACCGAACCAATTTTACTAGTTGAACCGGTCACCAAATCAGTTGTACCGATCAATATAAATTAGTATCAAATCCAGAACCTCACGATACAGTTGTTGTATTGTGGCTTGAGACCGAACTGGTCTTGTCCAATCCTGATACGGATCAGACTGGACCGATCCTTTAAACCTTCATTCTTTGTTCTCATGAAAGCTGCTGGCTTTCAGTCTCAAATGGGGGGACTCAATATAAGTCTCGAGTATGACATCTAAAAGGACTTGTTAATCAAATTGGTTGGAACCATTAAGATTCTAAGCTTATTAGTAAAACTTTGTTGGCTTGCTTCTGGATCTCTACAGGATTACTTTATTTCAATCAGACACCAACTTGAGTACCAAAAATGTATAACTTCAAATATATGCGTTTCAAAAATTTTAAATACAATTATTAAAGACAAGAACTCATCAGTCAAGGAAGAGCTTATCTTTGACGAGTACTGAGAGTTCATATTTTGATTTGCTTATATATTACAATAATAAGAGATTGACAGCCTAACTAGCGCTGCTTTGATCCATTGGATTATATAATTGTCTTGAGAATTTTGATACGCAACTGAAAGCGTACACACAAAGATTTGAGACACCTATACAAATTGAACATATTTTTATACTAATTTAGTGATTAGTTATCAAAATATCACCGTATCGCCATTGGATCGTCTGTGATAATACACATTTATGTATTACCATTGATTTTTTTTTTTTTCTGTTTTATTTTGGGGAGTAAGATAGGATATAATTTATATACAATAATTAATATTTACAATCCCTGACATGTTCCTCCAGAAGAAAATCGTCTGCAATATTTCACTGCGATGTGTACAAGTTGTTATCAGTTAAGGTAGAAGTTGGCTTGAGTTTGATATATTTCTTAGGTTTTTAGAAATAGTCGAACACCCTATTCAGTAATGCTTACATGACCCTTTTCAATTGGTACCACAGGAAACATCTCACCAAATATCGTAGATGATTTGCTTTTGGTTCATCCACATTGTGACAGATCTCTTGGGTATTTTTTTTTTTTTTTTTGAGAGGGAGAAGGAATGAAACTATATTGCATCTTAAATGATCCCCAATTTTCATCATGGTTGTAAAAAAAATTGATATTTATGAAAGGGGAATGTCTCTGGCTTTCGGCATGATAGAAGAGCTCCTAAGTGGGGATGATAAAATGATTAATTTCTTCGCATTTTTGCAAGTGATACACGTTATTAGTTGCAACTTGTAAAATTAGAGTACTCTTTTGAATCTAGCCAAAGGACAAGACCCCGGATGTCAACAAATGCTTGGTAACCAATGAATTGTAAACCTCAAACCTAATCCAGTTTTGATAAAATTTTAAAACCAAATCTATATATATATATATATATATATCTTTCAAATCAATACAAATCTTTATCAAATTTTTCATCAAAACTAGGGGTGTATGTAAACGAACCGAGCCTTGTCGAGCTCGACTCGGGCTCGTGAAATCTGGACAGGGCTCGGGCTCAGCTCAGGCTCTCTATTTTTTCAAGGCTCAAGCTCAGCTCGCAAAATCTCGGCTCGTGAAAAGCTCGGCTCGTAAAAGCTCGGCTCGTTAAAAGCATGGGAAAAAAAAAACAATTCAACAATAATTCTTTTTTTTTTTTTGAATTCATCACTAATTCTGTTAAATTAATTAAGGTTTTTTAATTAATTT
>JAUPMG010000002.1:14671154-14682581 GCA_031762675.1 Pachysandra terminalis | reverse complement strand
ACAGCTCTCTCTCTCTCTCTCTCTCTCTCTCTCTCTCTCTCTCTCTCTCTCTCTCTCTCTCTCTCTCTCTCGATGTCGATCTCGATCTCTCGATCGACCCATAGTTGTGTATCTGCGATCATAATTCCTTCCCTGCTGATTATTGTAGGTGGGAAGCTTTGATGCAGGTTATGGAAGTTCTATCATGTCCCGCTTGGTAAGCTATGAAAATCAGTTTCCTTTTATATTTTCTGAATTTGTATCAAATCATTCTGCATTTAGGTCCAAAATTAAAATCGGGTAGTTTTCAACAATTGTTTTTTTCAACCCTTGGTGCAAGGCATGGCATCTTAGCATCACACCTAGGTGGTATTTATTCTTTAAATGCTCCATAGAATACTGTGAGCTTACTCATAAATTAATATCAATTATTTGATGGAAATCAAGTGTTAAATACCTATCTTGACGCATCTTAGGCTATCTGCTCTTGATGTTGTTGTTTATTCCCCCACCCACGGTTCTAACCTTTTGTTTTTGGTTATTCAGGTTGGACCTAAAAAGGCACGTGAGATGTGGTTCCTGGCAAGATTCTACACTGCTTATGAAGCAGAGAAACTGGGATTAGTGAACACTGTAGTACCGGTGAGTTCCTGATAGAATGTTGCAAATACAGTTGCATTATTTCATTCAAAGTTTACATACATGATACATCCCAATCAAGCACAAGAAGATGCTCCACGTTAAGTAAGTCTAACCCCGCCCTCTCTCTCTCTCTCTCTCTCTCTCTCTCTCTCTCTCTCTCTCTGTCACGAACATACCAAACAGTCCTTCCCCCTTCATGTGTGCACCATCTTGGTGTTTCTATTGACCTTATTTGGGTCTATGTTATACACTCCTTGTGAATATAAGATTTATTTCACATAGTTGTGAATATACGTAGATGGACACACTATGCATTCAATCTTCTGCTGCTGATGTTTCATGGTTTCCAACTCTGGCCAGCTAGAAAAATTAGAACAAGAAACACTGAAATGGTGTCGGGAGATCCTAAGAAACAGCCCAACCGCAATTCGGGTACTGAAATCTGCTCTTAATGCAGTTGATGATGGCCATGCTGGACTCCAGGTACCTCTAAACAACTTCAACTTCTATACAGTAGTGAGCGAAAATTGAGTTGCTTAAAAATTCTGTTATTTATGTCTTTCAATATTTGTTGAGGCAGCATTGATTATAGATGAATTGATAACTCATGTTCGATTGGAGTTGAGCTGGTTTATGTTAGCCGCAAACGGTGTGATTTTGGTGAACAAAACTAGAGAGGATTTAAATGCAAAACTAAATTTGTGGTGGGATGTCTTGTAATCAAAATGTTGTAAAATAAGTCAAGTCCGAGTATAAGGAATGCAACTTTAATACAGATGATTGTGTAGGTTTTGAACGTAGAAGATGTCTTGAATTACATTGGTTGAGTCGTGATGTAATAAGGTTATTTTTACCTTTTTATTATTTTTCATAGCTGCAAGTAAATTTTGTTTATAATTACTAAGCAGGAGCTTGGTGGAAATGCGACTCTCGTATTTTATGGTACAGAGGAAGGAAATGAGGGCAAAACAGCGTACATGCAACGTAGACGTCCAGATTTTTCAAAATTTCCCCGACGACCTTGACGCCGT
Organism: Pachysandra terminalis; assembly: GCA_031762675.1. Taxonomy (NCBI): domain Eukaryota; kingdom Viridiplantae; phylum Streptophyta; class Magnoliopsida; order Buxales; family Buxaceae; genus Pachysandra; species Pachysandra terminalis. The sequence continues at coordinate 14,680,929 of JAUPMG010000002.1, read as the reverse complement.
GTTAATTGGTACGTATATTTTCTCTCTATTGTTATCATCCAATGGATGTTGCTTTCAATTCATTCCAAGGAAATCATCACTGATGCTATCAAATTAAAATAGAGAGACATTTGTGTTGTCAGTTGTAAAGGATATTGTTGTTGTATGCTGAATATATCAAAGCTCATGTTTCTTTCCACAAGTGTGCATTTCTCATTTTCTGAAACAAAGTTCAAAATGGTTATGTACAATGTCAAATCTTTTTCTGATTTGTAAGTTTTATTACAAACAATTTTCACAAAAAGTGGTTTATGGAACTCGTTCCTAAAACTAGACCACCCCTCACTTTTATTACAACTATAGACACCCTCCTTTGGAAACTGTTTTACCTCTCAATGGTACTAATAGAGTTATAAAAATATGATTAAAATCGTATGCATTGGGATTTTTTTGCTTTTCATTTTTAAGTTCCCATGATAAATCATGTTCTGATAAGAAGAGTGTTAAGTTGAGATCTACTAAGTTACATATACATAAAAGATACTGTATAAAGAATGTCTAAGGCTAACATTAGTAAGGGGTACGAAAGAAATCAGGAGGTTTTGAGATCCAAGTGCAAGAGAATACATTTGAACATGCTATATTTTCTGACAGTAGCCCTTGCTTCCAAGATAGGGCCTTTGATTTTCCAAGGGGGTGGCTAGATGACTTCTTCAACAGGTTGATAATGAGTTTCGAATCTCCTAGATGTGAAAGAAATGGCAAGCTTGAGGCCTTCCAAAAGAGCAGAAGCTTCAGCAATCACGGCCGAGTAGCTACCAATAGACATTGAAGTAGCTCCCACAAAATTTTCCATGTAATCTTGGCAAATTGAGCCAACTGCAGCAAGACCATCCGAACCACGAGCAGCTCCATTGAAGTTTAGTTTGGTGAATTTTCCAAAGGGCGGAGACCATGGATGAAGATTGTGCTTTTCTTTGGAGTAGCGATGCTTTTCTTGATGATGATCCTAGCTTTCTCCTGCAGAAGAATAAAGGAGAGTGAAGCTCTAATATTTATTGTTTTACCTTCGAAGATTACCTGGTTTCTGCCTGCCCAAATAGTCCACAGGAAGTTGGCGCAAGTGGTAAGGATGGGAACACCGTAAAGCAAAAAGTTGCTTTTGTTCGAGTCTCACTCAACTGATAGAACCAATCTTTAATAGAACTCATTGGGCAAGTATCTTCAATCCTGCCACCAATACCTGCTAACGAGATGGCCCTTGCGAAAGGGCAGAGAAGGAAGAGGTGGGTAGGATCCTCCGGAACTGAATTGCAAAGCACGCATTGTTCCAAGGGAACCTTGAGTCTTCTATGGAGCAGATCATTTGTGGTATATATGTTGGGGGCACACTTCCGCAGAACGAACATCACTTTTTGAGGACAAGGGATTACCAGATATCCAACTAAGGCTGCGTTTGACCTGGCCTTTATAAGTACTTATTGCTGCTTATAGCTTATATAAGCACTTTTTGAATTAAATGTGTTTGGTAGCGCTTTAGTTTTTTTGTTGTTGGAGTGTTAGGTAGCGCTTATGGGTAAGTGTTTACCCATAAGCAATAGAGGAACGCTACTCATAAGGAGAAGCTACTTAGAGCAGCTTCTCCCAAGCTCTTATGCGTTAAAGTATTTTACAACTTTAGTAATATTTTTAAAATACCTATTTTACCTCTAAACTCTCATAAACACTTAAATAAATGTTATTTCTAAACTTTAATAATACTTTTATAATACTTATTTTATCCCTATGGTTTTATAAGCACTTAAATAAATGTATTTATTAAACGTTATTTTTTTTTCAAATAAGCAATTTATTGTTGATGTGGAGAAGTATTCCCATTGAGCAACTTATCCAATGAGTGCTTATCCATACGGAGAAGCCATTCCAAACGCAGCCTAAGAGCGTTCTCCATTGATGACTCCATCCACTCCAGACTAACAACTGATCGCCAAAGATATTGATGTCTTTACCATTGACAATTATCCAATGAACACCTTGAACAATTGTGTTTTTGGATTCAACGTTTTTATTCTCGGGATCTTGGATCGGACTTGTTCGAGCCGATTCCGATCCGGATCACCGATCTGGTATTGGATCGGTCGATCTTGGTCCGATCCAAGTTTTGGATCATCTTTCAAAAGAAAGAAAAAAAAAATTGGATCGATCCGATCCAGTCATTAGATCAGTCCGGATCAGTCAATCCGTATCGGTCTCACTTGGATCGGTCCGATCCAAGGCCAATTGAAAAAAAAAAAATTAGATCAGGTCGGAAAAAATCAGACCGGATTGGCCGATCCTTATCGGTATCAGTTAGATCAATCCGATCCAAAGCCACTTGATACAATAGTTTGCATCGTGGCTTGGGTCGGACCGGTCCTGGCCGATCCGATCCTTGAAACCATATTTGGATTTGCAGACTTGTTTTCACATCCAAGAATCAGAATTTTTGTTTCTAAGTTGGAAGAAGTTGCCGGATTGTGACAACTTGAGGGTGTCTTAGTAATTCACTCGAAATAAAAAATTACGAAAATTCATTTGATTTGATGCATTATAAAATACTCGCACCTTTCTAAACTTCGAAATAGGCCCAGTTTACTGGTGAGACGTACCTGATTTAGAACCCTGAATTGACATAGATGGTCCACATGATATATGATTTGGCCAATCTTATTTGTTCATATAACCTATCAAAGAGGGTCCACTGTCAGGTGAAAGTTTGAACTGGCACGTCGGTTATCCACTTGGCAAAAACGTATATCACACCAGGTAACTAAACCTGCTGAGCATAACAGGCAATCCTTCCTCTCTCTCTCTCCTGAAATCTTAGCTTTATCGATTAGAGGGTATTTTCGTTATTTAATTACAAAAGAGGGATAGGTTAAAATCCGAGATTTGCTTTCTGTTCTTCCTTCTTCCCAGTTGATCTGTACATCCTCATTTTACTTTCTCTTCTCTTTCGATCTCTCTGCGAAGCATTCGAAAGGTAAAACATATATATTTTTGAAACCCTATGTTTGTTCGATTTCTGCGGGATCATCTGTTCTTCTTTTTTGATTTCGTCTGGATCATCTGCTCATTTTAATCGATAGATCTGTTTATATAAATTAGATGAATTGAGAGGAATTTATGCATATTCGACTTGAAGATCGTCGGCTTTGAAGTACTTTTATGATCGATTTGGAGTTAATAGATGGTTTTCTGATTTGGTGGCTTTCGTTTTGTTTAATCTGGATTTTATTTTAAGGTTTTTGTCTTTTTATATTCTTTATTTCGGGATCGATTGTTCTAATCGTTTGGATACGCTCAACGGATTTGTTTGAATTTTAAACTTTTAATCAAGAGAGGGTTTGCATGAAGATAAGAGTCATGAATAGTATTTTACAAGTTCTAATTTCGATGATCTTGATGATTTTGGGGATTTGCGGGTCTGTGGGCGTGTTGAGATTTCTGTAAAGAATCGCTTTTTGATTGAATATTTGTTCAATAGTGTTATTGTTGGAGAAAATTTTGTTGCTTCCCTAGCATCGTAGATGCAAATGTGTAATGGAAAGCCAAAAATTTCTTTGGAAGCATCGGAAACTTATATGGCAAGAGACCTTATATCTTTCTCGGACAAATACAATCTAGTGCAGGCATTCCTATTTGTTTCGAATTATTTGTGAACTCGTGTGATATGGAAAGTTCGATATGCTACAGATCATGTGATAATGGTGTGTTGGAAATTTTGATTTACTGGTTTCGGTTCTTTGTGCCGCAATTTTGACAGCCGGAGATATGGGGCTGACTTTCACAAAGCTTTTCAGTCGGCTTTTTGCCAAGAAGGAGATGCGTATTCTGATGGTTGGTCTTGATGCGGCTGGTAAGACCACCATTTTATACAAGCTAAAGCTGGGAGAGATTGTCACAACCATTCCTACTATTGGTGAGTTCTAGTTATTGGAATTGGTTAATCATCCAATTTACTTTATTATACACTTCAAATTATATCCCGTTGATAATTGTCACTGTAGGATAGTTGGCTTTCCATTTGATGTCTTGAATTAGTCTAATTTCATGAGCTACTATTTGCAGGATTTAATGTGGAGACTGTGGAGTACAAGAATATTAGCTTTACTGTGTGGGATGTTGGTGGTCAGGACAAGGTATGGATTCTCGGTTGTCTGTTTCCATACCATGTGCAACTATTAACAGTGATTTGGAGATATTGGCATATTGTATTTTCAGAATTTCATGTTTGTGTATGTTTGTGTGTGTTTGGATCTATTCTTTCTGGAGCATAATGGCTTGATAATAACTAAATCTATATAAACGCTGTTGCTGAAGTATGGCATGTGTGTAATGGCTGACTAATGCAATATGTTTCTTTTACAGATCCGACCATTGTGGAGGCACTACTTCCAAAACACACAGGGTCTTATTTTTGTTGTGGATAGCAATGACAGAGATCGGGTTGTCGAGGCAAGGGATGAGCTGCATAGAATGTTGAATGAGGTATAATACCATTTAACTGAAGTGATCTATATTTATAGCTAATTGTTTAAGAAGGTTCAATCACGATATGTTATATTTGTCAGAACTCTTAAGCCTGTTGTAGCCTCACATGTGACAAGTCATCAAATTGAAATGTCTTTGTTGTATGCTTTCTGGTAGGTGTCTCTGAATTGTAAGTCACTATCTGCCTGATTTGGATCTGTAATATCTTCAGTTCTTCATGTATTTTCTATTGTGCTGGCTGGATAGGTATAATTTTTCTCTTCATTTGATAGTTCCTATGTCTTTTCTTGTTGGACAATTTGTACTACAGGATATCTTAAAATGTCTAGCTTAATTATTACATATTTTTTTCACCTCTTTGAGAGTTTTGTCTTTATTGCTTCTTTCTTTTTCTTTTCTTTTCTTTTCTTCTTCTTCTTTGAGTTGGCTCCCTTTCTGATGTATACGTCATAAAGTTATATGTCTGTTTTGCATTGGATAAATACATTTTGATTGGTTTTTAGTACTATACTAATCCTACTTAGATTCTATATTGCATTGGTGTGTATAATGTATATGACTGTGACAATCTGACATTGGTATTGAGTGTTGGACTTGGAAAATTAGGAATATGATACTTGTGAACTTAGAAGCATATATTAATAGTACATTAGAGAAGATTATATTTCTACATTGATAAATTATTTTCTCTATATTGATAAACACTATGCACATCAACATGATATCATGTGATGTTTTTCTTTTTAGGGATTATTTCACATGGGGCATAAATGAGCTTACTAACTTTGTTGGTCACCTAGAATCTTTTTTACTATGAAAAGGTACAAAAGATTCTCTATGTTACATATGTGTATATGAGTGTGACAATGTGACATAGGTATGGAGTGTTGGACTCGGAAAATTAGGAATACAATACTTGTGGACTAGGAAGCATATTTAAATAGTATTCTAGAGAAGATTATTTTCTACATTGATTAATATTATGAAAATCAACAGGATATCGTCTGATGCTTTTCTTGTTATGAATTTTTTCATGTGGGGATACAAATGAGCTTACTAGTTTTATTGGTCACCTAGAGTGTTTTTTTACTAGGAAAAGGTAGAAATGATTCTCTATGGTAGATTTTGAATAGTAATGTGTAAAATAAAGAAAAAGATATCTCAAAATTCCAAGGCTCCGTTTGTTTCAATGTAAAATATGATACGGAAAACACTTTCAGCGAAAAATGTATTTTTTGAATGTTTGTTTCAATATAAAACTTTATCCGCATGTATTGCATTTCCAAAAATGAGACAACTTTCTGAAAATTACATACCTTTCAAAATTCTGCATGTCATTTTGTAGAAAATCACGATTGAGTGTTGTCAACGCCACTAAAGTTCTTTCTTTTCATTTTGTTTTATCAAAGCTATCGCCAACATGTGCAACTACCTCCACCACCTTTAGTGACATCACCACCACCACTGCCACCACCACATTTGATGGTGGCACACTGTCACTTACAACATATTCATCAACCACCACTTTGTTATTGCCATCATCACTTCCAGCAAGCGGTGCACCACCACTACCTCCACCAACTTTGGTTGTTGCATACCAATACCTGCAACATGAATGTTATGTGTAACATCAGTACTGTCACCATATCACGTCACCACCATCCTGGCATCTCTACCACCATTGGTGTTAGCACCACTACTATTGGCACTAACAAAACGAGCATCACCTCCAACAATGATAGCACCACCAAATTGCCGTCATCACCAGCACCCCCAGTACAACATACCAGCCATAACGACGATATTACCACGAAAGCACCCTCAGTAGAGGTGACAAAAATCGACCCTAGCCGCCAACCCGTTTGAACCTATCGGGTATTTTAGTGAGTTCGAATGGACATAACAGAATTTTCTTAATTGGGTCAACGCGAATTTGCCTGAATAATAAATGGGTTGGGTTGGGTTGGGTTGCCGGGCTTGCGTTATAAACCTGTCAACCCGCCAAAACCTGAGTGACCTGTTTATTAAACGGTCGAGTTTTGGTCGACTATATATTGACCTGACCTGTTTCAGGTCTGAACCAAACCGACCTGAACCCAACCCATTGCCACCTCTAACTATCAGCGCCACCATGTTTTAGTAAGATCTAAAACCATTTTCCTAGCCTATCTCATTTTCATCCAAACACATGAAAGTGAAAAATGTACATTGTCAATCCTTTTTTTTAATGTTTCTAACCAAATAATTGAAAATACATATTCTTCCGAAAATTAAATTCGATGTAAAATCTTTTACATCGAAACAAACGGAGCCCAAGTGTGAGTCTCCCGTGTGTGTCTTAACACGAGTGCTTAATTTTTTTACTATGGTCCATGCTACACGATTTCAATTATATTGGTGTTCCAGATCAAGTCTAGTTGAAGACTTTATAATATAGCAAATGAGGTTATCCCCTCAGTTTTACTATTTTCAAATGCTATTTTCTAAGTGATCCCCCCAGTTTTACTTTTTTCAAATGCTATTTTCTATGGCTTTAAGGCAATTTGTGGATACTTCCAGAAGTAATGAAAATGGAGACATGGCCTTTTTTATTGTGAGTAAGGATTCCTGTAAATGATTGTCTCCCAGCTTGGGTTGTAGCACCATCTTGGAGGTTAGTGTCCATGTTACATTTAAGGTGTCCATTGGTGCATGTTCTGTTGCCCACGTAGTTTTTACTTTTAAAGCAGAGGCCGTTGTTGCTTGCTTCATCAATTTTTGGACTTTTGTCCTTTTGTTATTTCCTAGACCAACTGACAGTGAAAATATTACCAATTGGTCTATGTTATACTCTTTTACTAGAGTTCTAATATCTGTCTTAATTCATCAAAAGAAAAAAAAATGTGTTATTACTGAGTCTGCCTTATTCAAAGGCAGATTAGATTATCGTGGCCTCAATCATTTGCTACCTGATAATAATTTTCTAAAAACCTTATTTTATCACTAAGCCTTCCTAGTTGTTTTTCATTTAAGCAGGACCTAAGAGATTAATAACTAGATTGATAAGTTGGTTATGGTGTAGCTGAATTCCATGTATCTTCTGGTTTCAGGATGAATTGCGAGATGCTGTGTTGCTTGTGTTTGCTAATAAACAAGATCTTCCTAATGCAATGAACGCTGCAGAGATAACTGATAAGCTTGGCCTTCATTCTCTCCGCCAACGCCACTGGTAAACTTTCCTTCTAGTGTTGCTTAGTGAGAATCTATTGGTTTTGTCAACTCTTCTTTTCCAATTAGAATTGATAGAGCTTGGTCTAATCTGGTTTGGTGGCATTTTCAGGTACATCCAGAGCACATGTGCAACTTCCGGAGAAGGCCTTTATGAGGGGCTGGATTGGCTTTCCAACAACATTGCTAACAAGGCAAGTACTATTTAAGTTTTGGAGGTGAATAAACAAAAGGCCTTCTTAAGTAAGTACTTTATAACATAATAACTGCTTCAAGTGAAAAGATCCATCATCCCACAATATATAAATCTTTGACTATAAGTTGTACCTAATTATTTACTTATTGTCGAATAGAGTACTGAGTTTAAAAGCATTGAAACAGATGATCTATATTATATACACACATTATAACCAAATAGAGATTCAAGAATGTGTTCCCGGTCCTTCCATCTAATTCAAGTAAATACAACTTAATTTACGTGTTTGATGTCGATGTTTGCAGGCATGAGACGATTGAGGATTGCAGTACCGGACATTGGGTTGTTTCACAGATTCAGGGGTAAATATTATCTAGTTGGTGTTTCCGAGACAAGTGAACTTTTCTGCTGTGGTGATGACTCTGAGAATGCCATTTTGGTGAAGCAGCTGTAATAGGATGGTTGACGGATATAATACTTTTACAAGCTTTTTGTTTGGGATTGAATATACTACTCTGCTTTTAGCTGTAACTGAGACCTTTATGGTGTTACCTCCCTGCTTGAATTAGTTTTATAGAATGTTAATGATATTTTTTCTCCGCCAGTTGTTATTATAATGGACTTTGAAAAATGCAGCTATCTAATAGTATCTTACATGTGCTACAAACACTGATCTTCTCCTACTGCCTGTTTTTTTGATGATCAATTAATACTCCTTTTGACAGTTTGGAGGGACTTGACCAATCCACGGTTTCATTTGATCTGATCTGATCAAGTATGTCTTTCATATCTATGCATCTGTTTCAGTGTAAAGACAGAGTTAAGCAGGATTGAATGGTACATCTGCTATTCTACTTCTTTCTCACATATTTTATTCCAAAATCTTACCCTGCCGCAGCAACCCACCCGTGTCTGGGTCAGCCCAGTGATTTCTGATAGATACTAATATAAGAAATTATAAAATAATAGGTATTGTGGTGTTTTTATATTTCTTGGCAATCTTGGTATGGATCCTATCAAAGGATAGGAGAGTCCTGTTGTATGCTAATGGGTTGATTGACTTAAACCCAAGTTTTGCAAGCAACGTCTAAGAAGTTCCAAAAGCAATTTCACTGAGAGTTTTTCTTTTTTGGTAAGGAAACTGTCTATGTTCATTCAAAATGCAAGGTGGCGGTCTATTTATCCATACACAAGAAAAGTTTTTTAACCCGAAGTTTGCCAATTTGTCTGTTGCAACTAATGCATAATGTAATGCCCAGAACTTCTGATTCTTTCATGTGCTTTTTATCATTAGAATAGGTAGCATCTTTTATAAAATAAATTTATTTAAAAAAATAGTCCTATTTTCAGAGAAGAAAAATAAAACTCAAAAGCACACATGGTATGTTGCAGTGTACCATGTAAGCACACATTGTACACTGCTATCTTCCACAAAACTCAAAAGCACACATGGTACACTGCTATCTTCCACAAAACTCAAAAGAAGGTGATCATGGAGTACTAGTCTATGTTCCGCTGGCGGCGCTGAACGGATTCTCATTGTTGTTGAAACTAAAAGGATTTACACCATCATTAAGAAATATGTTTGATCATAAGTGTTGAAGGTGATCATGGAGTACTAGTCTATGTTCCGCTGGCGGCGCTGAACGGATTCTCATTGTTGTTGAAACTAAAAGGATTTACACCATCATTAAGAAATATGTTTGATCATAAGTGTTTCCTTGGGAAAAAATATCATAGCTCTCAGGATTTGGATCAAAGTATTAGTTTAAATTTTAAAATTAAGATTTATTTGATATTTGGATAAGTCAAAATAAATCATCCAGTTATGAATTTAAAATTTAAATTTAAATGCTCCTA
>JAUPMG010000002.1:14652763-14671054 GCA_031762675.1 Pachysandra terminalis | reverse complement strand
CTATTTACCACAATGCCATTTATTCACATATTTAGAGAAATCACTATGTTTTTACACTATGTTCATAAGAAAGAAAAATAAATTTCACATATTATGCATCCTAGGTTATTCTTGCTCTAATAATTCCTTCACTTGTAACACATTATATATATAAAATATTCAAAATAGGATTTGCTACCCTTTTAACGGATCGGGTCATTACACTTTCAAGGAGGTTAGTTCGGAGTTGGGTTGAAGTCAACCCGACTCAAACCGAGCCGAGTTGCACCCCTAACTATATATACACTTACCATGACCGAATGAGGGCACAGGTGAGCCAAATAACACCATTGAGGAAGTTGGCAAGTGAGAGATAAAATGGCATGTACTTCACACTGTTTGTTACTATTACCTTCTTCTGTAAACAGGCCAAGGAAAATAAGAAGATAACAAGTTCACTAAAATCCATAGAATTCAATAACAATTGAGTAAATGGGAATCATCAAATGACAACATACCATGATAGTAAGCAGAGAAAAGTACATATACACTTCAAAGAAGACAACGAAAAGTATATACATACCTCAAAGAAGACACAGAATGGCAACAAACATAGATCACTTCTGATGTGTAAAAGCATAGAAGGGTAATGAGAACTACTATGCCCAAGGAATTCCACTTACCTTTAACTGCAAAGATAATGAAACAAAATGAAATTTTCTTGTCTACACAAATGTATTCAGTTGCAGAGAAGTTTGATGAATCGTTTAAAGGGGTGAACATATTCTTTTTTTTTTCTTGCCAGTGTAGACGAAGATGGTAAGGTAGATCACCTTCATTGCCAGTCCTATGGTGTTAATGGTGATGATTAGAGTATTGTCTGGATGGACAATAGGTAGACCATAGAAGATCCATAATAAGCAGTTCATTGCGTGGCGATCTAAGGATCGGGTTTGTACTCCTCCATTGCTTTCTTCTTCCAGATCTTGTGCCCCAGGCTCTTGCTCAACTTCTTTGCTATCATGTCAACTGTGGGATCGTGGATGAGATCCCTCCCACCTTCCAAAGATCTGAAAGGCGAATACGCCTACAAATTTAGTCCAATATATTAAGAGCGTTCACCATCAATCCATTTTTGGAATCTGAAAAATAAAAAAAATAAAAATTTCTCTTTGCTAATGCTTACAATGACATGGATGGCCATTAGTAAGTAACTGTCCCCTTGCAGTATTGAACTTGTACCCCCAAACGATACCTCTTCTCTTAAAAGCGTTTCTAAGAGGAGGTATGAATATGAAGAGTTCTATTTAATTAAATACTATAATAAAGGATCTTTTAAGTGTTTAAGAAAATGCATATTAATTAATAGATCCCATATGGGTTAAACACAAACTTTAGTATTTAAGAAAATGCATATTAATTAATAGATCCCACATGGGTTAAACACAAACTTTAGTACCTAAAATAATCTTGCTTGCCTTTGTAGGTCCCACATAATTTATGTCAATACCTAAAATAACCCTTCTTAAAAAGAAGAGTTTAGTTGTATTGTTATTTTAAATATACAAACAATGAGGGGTATATTTGTCAAAAGAAATGATATTTAAAAATTCAAAGAAATTTTTTTTGCTAAAAATTCCAAGTAAAAGACAATAAAACCATGGTTTAATATTATATTACTCAAATAGTTATTACTTAATTTAAAAAAATTTGTAGTTATAGAGGATAATATAGTAAAACAACGGTAATAAAAATGTTTTAACACAAAACTTAAAAAATTGGTTCAACTTTTAAAAGTAATATGATACGATGAGTTATGACTGCACAGGCAAGCAGTTGCATGCCCCACATTGATCTACAGCCGTTGAGCTGAAATTCATTTGATTTGATGCATTACAAAATGGCTGGAAATCCTCCGTCCTTATAGCAACAATAAAGGAGCACCACATGGACAAGGTACCCCCTGCATGATATAGATGATCCACATGATATATGATTTGGGAGTGAGGATCTTCTGTGTATGGGTACACAGGAGATTCTCCTGTGTATTGAAATAGCACAGAGGGTAAGGGTGACCCACCCAACTCGATATGCCCGGCCCTATGATTGGGGGGCTTGGGCAAGGGTAAGTAGCCCGTAGGGCCGGGTTGGGTTGGAATTTAAGGCCTGGTCAGTTTTTCAGGTTGGGTTTGGGTTTATGTTAAATTAGCCTGGCCCGGCCCGAGGATGTAAAGACTCATAACAAGTAAAATATATATTTTACTTAACTTTAATTATCATTCCTACTGTGTGGCTTAGTGGTGAGAGCTTCCTATTGTGTTTGTGCAAACCAAGTTCGATTCTCACTAACAACAAATATTTCAATTTTTGTTCCTTTATAGCAAATATGGGCGGGCTCGGGCTTGGCAAGAGATTCAATGGGTGGGCTTGGGCTGGTCTCGGGCCAACATAAATACTCTTATATATATAGGGTATGGCCCGGCCCAAGACCTGCCAAGCCTGGCCCGTTGCCACCCCTATGTGAAACAGCCCTGAGGGGGTGAAATGGTATTTTTGCCCCTCCGGCTGTCTCACATCACAGGGGAGTCCTGTTAGCTCTCAAACCGAGGATCCGCTTCCTTTCCAGAACACAGAATCCTCCTTAGCTATCTAACAAAGGATCCACTCCCGTTTATATGACCTATCAAGAGGGTCCACTGTCAGCTGAAAGTTTAAACTAGCACATCGATTATCCACTTGGCAAAAACCTATATCACACCCGGTAACTAAACCTGCTTAGCATAACAGGCAATCCTTCCACTCTCGGGAAATCTTAGCTTTATCGATTTGAGGGTATTTTCGTTATTTAATACAAAAACGGCAAAGGTTAAAATCCGCGATTTGCTTTTTGTTCTTCCTTCTTCCCAGTTGATTTGTACTTCCCTCAATTTGCTTTCTCTTCCTTTCGATCTCTCTGCGAAGCATTCGAAAGGTAAAACATATTTACTTTTGAAACCCTATTTTTGTTTAATTTCTTCGGGATCATCTGTTCTTTTTTGATTTCGTATGGATCTTCTGCTCATCTTAATCGGTAGATCTGTTGATATAAAGTAGATGAATTGCGAGGAATTTATGCATATTTGACGTGAAGATCGTCGGCTTTGAAGTACTTTTATGTCGATTTGTAGTTAATAGATGATTATCTGATTTGGTGATTTTGGTTTTGTTTAATCTGGATTTTATTTTAAGGTTTTTGTCTTTTTATGTTCTCTATTTTGGGATCGGTTGTTGAAATCGTGTGGATACGCTCAACGAATTTGTTTATATTTTAAACTTTTAATCAAGAGAGGGTTTGCATGAAGATACGAGTAATGAATAGTATTTTACAAGTTCAAATTTCGATGATCTTGATGATTTTGGGGATTTGCGGGGCTATGGACGTGTTGAGATTTCTGCAAAGAATCGTTTATTGATTGAATATTTGTTCAATATATCTATAGGTAGCGTCATTGTTGGAGAAAATGTTATTGCTTCCATAGCATCATAGATGCAAATGTGTAATGGAAAACCAAAAATTGCTTTGGAAGCATCCAAAACTTCTATGGCAATAGACTTTATATCTTTTTGGGACAAATACAATCTAGTGCAGGCATTCCTATTTGTTTTGAATTATGTGTGAAATCGTGTGATATGGAAAGTTTGATGTGCCACAGATCATGTGATAATGGTGTGTTGGAAATTTTGATTTGCTGATTTTGGTTCTTTGTGCCACAATTTTGACAGCCGGAGATATGGGGCTGACTTTCACAAAGCTTTTCAGTCGGCTTTTTGCCAAGAGGGAGATGCGTATTCTGATGGTTGGCCTTGATGCGGCTGGTAAGACCACCATTTTATACAAGCTGAAGCTGGGAGAGATTGTCACAACTATTCCTACTATTGGTGAGTTATGGTTATTGGAATTGGTTAATCATTTAATTTATTTAATTATACACTTCAAATTATATCCCCTTGGTAATTGTTACTTTAGGATAGTTAGCTGTCCATTTGATGTCTTGAATTAGTCTAATTTCATGAGCTACTATTTTCAGGATTTAATGTGGAGACTGTGGAGTACAAGAATATTAGCTTTACTGTGTGGGATGTTGGCGGTCAGGACAAAGTATGGATTCTCTGTTTGTTTCCATACCATGTGCAACTATTAACAGTGATCTGGAGATATTGGCATATTCTATTTTCAGAATTTCATGTGTGTGTATGTGTGTGTGTGTTTGGGTATATATATTCTTTCTAGAGCATAATTTTTTGATAATAACGGGATCTATAAAAAGGCTGTTGCTGAAGTATGGCATGTGTGTAATGGTTGACTAATGCAATATGATTCTTTTACAGATCCGTCCATTGTGGAGGCACTACTTCCAAAACACACAAGGTCTTATTTTTGTTGTGGATAGCAATGACAGAGATCGAGTTGTCGAGGCAAGGGATGAGCTGCATAGAATGTTGAATGAGGTAGAATACCATTTTACTGAAGTGATCTATATTTATAGCTAATTGTTTAAGAAGGTTCAATCACCATATGTCCCATTTGTCAGAACTCTTAAGCCTGTTGTAGCCTCACATGTGGCAAGTCATCAAATTGAAATGTCTTTATTGTATGTTTTCTAGTAGGTGTCTCTGAATTGTTAGTCAATATCTGCCTGATTTGGATCTGTAATATCTTCAGTTCTTCGTGTATTTTCTATTGTGTTGGCTGGATAGGTATATTTTTTTCTCTTCATTTGATAGTTTCTATTTGATCTTTTCCCACGGTCCTTGTTGGACAATTTGTACTACCGGGCATCTTAAAATGTCTAGCTTAATTATTACATATTTTTTTCACCTCTTTGAGAGTTTTGTCTGTAGTATTTCTTTCTTTTTCTTTTCTTTTCTTTTTTCCCTTTGATTTGGTTCACCTCTTTCCTTTTTTTGTCTGTTTTTCATTGGATAAATACATTTTGATTGGTTTTTAGTACTATAGTAATCCTGCGTAGATTCTATATTGCATTGATGTGTATAATGTATACGAGTATGACGATCTGACATATAGTACTTGTGAACTCAGAAGCATATATCAATAGTACATTAGAGAAGATTATTTTTCTACATTGATAAGTTGTTTTCTCTACATTGACAAAAATTATGCACATCAACATGATATCATGTGATGTTTGTTCTTTTGAGGAATTATTTCGCGTGGGGCATAAATTAGCTTACTAACTTTTTGGGTCACCTAGAATGTTTTTTACTACGAAAAGGTATTAATGATTCTCTATGTTGCATGTGTATGAGTGTGACAATATGACACAGGTATGGATTGTTGGACCCGGAAAATTAGGAATACAATACTTGTGGACTAGGAAGCATATATAAATAGTACGTTAGAGAAGATTTTTGTTTCTACATTGATTAACATTATGCACATCAACATGATATCATCTGATGTTTTTCTTATGAATTGTTTCATGTGGGACACAAATGAGCTTACTGATTTTATTGGTCACCTAGTGTCTTTTTTACTAGGAAAAGGTAGAAATGATTCTCTGTGATAGATTTTGAATAGTAATGTGCAAAATAAAGAAAATGAAATCTCAGAATTCTAAGGCTCCATTTGTTTCAATGTAAAATAGGATATGGAAAACACCTTCAGCGAAAAATGTATTTTTCGAATGTTTGTTTCAATATAAAACTATATCCATATGGATATCATTTTCCAAAAATGAGACAATTTTCTGAAAAATTACTTACCTTTCAAAATTCCACGTCATTTTCTAGAAAATCACGATTAAGTGCAGTCAACGCCACTGAAGTTCTTTTCATTTTGTTTTATCAAAGCCATCATCAACATGGGCAACCACCTCCACGACCTTTAGTAACATTACGACTACCGCCACCACCACCACCTTGCAGACCGTCACTTCCAACATATTCATCAACTACCACATTGTCGTTGCCACCATCACTTCCAGTAAGCGGTGCACCACCACTACCTCCATCAACTTTGGTGGTTCCACCACCATCACTATCACCACCACTTGGTTGTGGAATACCATTACTTACAACATGAATATTATGTATAACAACAATACTACTACCATATCATCACTGTCACCGCTATCACTTCAAGCGGTAACGTTACTACCATCTCGGCATCTTTACTACCATGGTGGTAGCACGACTACTATTGGCACTAACAAAACAACCATCATCTCCAACAGTGGTAGCACCACCACTTTTGGTGGCAATGGTGACAAAAATCTACTTGAGCCGCCACCCCGTTTGAACCTATCGGGTAATTTAGCGGGTTAGGATTGACATAGCAGAGTTTTCTTAATCGGGTCGACCTGAACCCGTCTGAATAATAAATGGGTTGGGTTTGCGGATTTGCGTTATAAACTTATCAACCCGCCAAAACCCGGGTAACCCGTTTATTAAATGGACGAGTTTTGGTTGACTATATTGACCCGACCCATTTCTGGTCTCAACCAAACATACCTGAACCCAACTCATTGCCACCTCTAACTATCAGCGCCACCATGTTTTAGTAAGATTTAAAACCATTTTCATAGCCTATCTCATTCTCATCCAAACATATGAAAGTGAAAAATGTACATTTTAAATCCTTTTTTTAATGTTTCTAACCAAATAATTAAAAAATACATATTTTTCAGAAAATCAAATTTGATGTAAAATCTTTCACACTGAAACAAACGGAGCCTAAATGCCAGTCTTCCGCATGTGTCTAGCATGAGTGCTTAATTTGTTTACTATGGTACATGCTACATGTCTTAAAGTTTGATAGTTGTATTCAAGATGTTGATTTGCCAAAAACAATTATATTGGTGTTCCAGATAAAGTCTAGTTGAAGATATTATAATATAGCAAATGAGGGAACCCCTCAGTTTTACTATTTTCAAATGTTATTTTCTATGGCTTTAAGGCAATTTGTGGATACTTCCAGAAGTAATCAGATGGAGACATGGCCTTTTTATTGTGAGTAAAGATTCCTGTAAATGATTGTATCCCAGCTTGGGTTGCAGCACCATCTTGGAGGTTAGTGTCCTTGCTGGTTGTCTTCTAAAGTGATGATAGCAGTTTTTTTGATCCATGCTACATTTAAGGTGTCCAATGGGGCATAGAGCCGTCTTCTTGAAAGATTAAAATAAATTATTAAAAAAAAAAGGTTTCCAATGGTGCATGTTCTGTTGCCCATGTAGTTATTACTTTTTAAGGCAAAGGCTGCTGTTGCTTGCTTCGTCAGTTTTCGGACTTTTGTCTATTTGTTATTACGAAGATCAACGGACAGTCTGAAACAAGACATAGATATTGCTTTATCTTGACAGGGTATTATGTATTATTACCAATTGGTCTATGTTATACTCTTTTACTTGTGTTCTAATATCTGTCTTAATTCATCAAAAGAAAAAAAAATTGTTATTACCGAGTCTGCTTTATTAAAAGACGGATTAGATTCTCTTGGCCTCAATCATATGCTACATGATAATAATTGTTTCTAGCTACTCCTTTTTTTACCTAGTTTTTCATTTAAGCAGGACCTGAGGGATTAATAGCTAGATTGATAAGTTGGTTATGGTGTAGCTGAATTCCACGTATCTTCTGGTTTCAGGATGAATTGCGAGATGCTGTGTTGCTTGTGTTTGCTAACAAACAAGATCTTCCTAATGCAATGAACGCTGCAGAGATAACTGATAAGCTTGGCCTTCATTCTCTCCGCCAACGCCACTGGTAAACTTTCCTTCTGGTCCTGCTTAGCGAGAATCTATGGTTTTGTTAACTCTTTATCTTCCAATTAGATTAGAATTGATAGAGCTTGGTCTAATCTGGTTTGGTGGCATTTTCAGGTACATTCAGAGCACGTGTGCAACTTCCGGAGAAGGCCTTTATGAGGGGCTGGATTGGCTTTCGAACAACATTGCTAACAAGGCAAGTACTATTTAAGTTTTTGAGGTGAATAAACAACAAGGCCTTCTTAAGTAAGTACTTTATAACATCATTACCTCTTCAAGAGAAAAGATGCATCCCACATTATAAATCTTTGACTATAAGTTGTAACTAATTATTGACTTATTGTCAAAATAGAGTGAGTTTAAAAGCATTGAAGCAGATGGTCTATATATATATATATATATATATATATACATATTATAACCAAAGAGAGATTCAATAATGTGTTCCACGTCCTTCCATCTAATTCGAGTACATAGTAATTAATTGACATGTTTGATCCCTTTGATGTCGATGTTTGCAGGCATGAGACGATTGAGGATTGTGGTACATTGGGTTGTTTCGCGGATGCAGGGGTAAATATTATCTAGTTGGTGTTTCCGAGACAAGTGAACTTTTCTGGCTGTGGTGATTACTCTGAGAGTGTCATTTTGGTGAAGCCGGTGTAATAGGATGGTTGATGGATATAATACTTTTACAAGCTTTTTGTTTGGGATTGAATATACTACTGCTTTAGTTGTAACCGAGACCTTTATGGTGTTATCTCCCTGCTTGAATTAGTTTTATAGAATGTTGATGATATTTTTTCTCCGCCTGTTTGCAGTATTATGAGCTTGAAAAATGCAGCTATCTAATAGGATCTTACATGTGCTACGAACACTGATCTTTTTCTTTTTTTTTTTTGGCTGCTGCTCAGTTGGCTTTGGAGTAACAAGAGCGTCTTGTTCAATCTATCTTGGCTCAGTCCTCCAAGACTCCTGGGGAAAGTCCAGTCCCAGGCAGAGACAAGTGAAGTTGCACTCTTCCCATCCTTTTGACTGTTTGTTTGGTGACTCCTTTTTTTTTCAGACTCCTTTCTTGACCGATCCATGGTTACATTTGATCTGATCGGGTAGGTCTTTCATATCTATGCATCTGTTTCAGTCTAAAGACAAAGTTACTAGGATTGAATGGTACCTATTCTACTTCAGTCACACATGTTTTGTTCCAATGCATATGCGGTTTCAAGGATCGGTCCGTACCCAATACAGCTATTCTATCGTGAGGCTTTGGATCGGACCGCTCCAACCAATACTGGTAGGATACAACCTATCTAAAAGGTTTTTTTTTTTTTAATTTATAAATAGAACGGACTCGGTTCCGACCGGTCCAATAACTGGTCTTGCGGATACGAGTTTTTATTTTTTATTTTTTTAAATGGACGAAACAAAAGTTGGATCGGATTTAGGTGGGTCAAACTGAACCC
Organism: Pachysandra terminalis; assembly: GCA_031762675.1. Classification (NCBI taxonomy): domain Eukaryota; kingdom Viridiplantae; phylum Streptophyta; class Magnoliopsida; order Buxales; family Buxaceae; genus Pachysandra; species Pachysandra terminalis. The sequence goes on along the minus strand of JAUPMG010000002.1, from coordinate 14,661,849 downwards.
GTTTTTAATTTTAAAATAGCATTACAAAAAAAGGAGTTTTTAACGGGGATCCTAGAAAGATTGACATTAAATATAGCTTTCCTTGGCAGTCGTTTATGAACGTCGAGAAAAAGGGGATGTCTCGGCCGTCTTTAGTATACCATTGAGACATCCCCCTGCGCGGGAAATTCTCGCATGCACGAGTTGACCTTTTCTCAAAGGTCCGAGTAGGGATGGCAACGGATTGGATTAAATGGGTAACCCGCCCGCCCCCCCGCCCCTAACGGATAGGGTTTGGTAACCCCTAACTCGGGTTAGGGGGGGTTAGGGTTTGGCCCATCCCGCCCCAATCTTGCCCCAGTCCCGTCCCGTTACCATTCACTTATGTTTTACATATGTATTTTATGCTTTAAATATGTATTTTATATTATAGATTTTTGTATAAATCTATATATTATAAGTAAATATATTTAAAATATTAAAGATTTAAATTAAAAAAATATTTACTTTTAAAAAAAAAATTTAATCGGGTCAAACCCGCCCCGCCCTGCAACCGCCCCGCTATCGTCCCAATATGTTTGGTATTAAGGGGAATCCTTTAGGGGCTAGTTTGGGTTCGTCAAAACCCGCCCCGAACTCGTTGCCATTCCTAGGTCCGAGGAATATCGAGAAATCCCTAAACCCTATAGGATAAAATATAACCTCATTTAATATATTAAATTGTAATAAATATTATAAATTATTTATTGAACATTATTTCTTAGACCTATCAATGGATTCAGGCGGGTTGAACCTACCTAAACCGTTTTATTTTTTAAATAATCTACTATTTTTTATTTTTAATTTTAAATTAGAATAAATATAACTTCATTTAATATATTAAATAAATTTTAATAAATATTATAACAATATCTATTGAACATGATTTTTCAAAGCTGTCAACTAATCGGGGATTCGGGAGAGTTGAACTTAACCCATTAATAAACAGGTTAAATCCAACATGTTTGAGTTGAGTAGAGTAAAGGGTCTTAATACTAGGTTGTCGTTGATAATTTTGTAAATATTGATTATGGTTCAATTGTTAACACCCGAGCATGGCAAGGGGTTTTCACTAGTAATATAATATATTAATATGTATATTTGAAAGGAAAACAAAATAGAAGTCTTACCTCAACCAATCTTTGTAAACATTCATTAATCTCAAAACTTACTCTCTCTTTTTTTTTGTGAAAAAAAATTTACTCTTTTTTCTTTTACATGACAATTGAAAAACTATAAATATAAAAATCCCTATCTCTTATCAATTAAAGATTAATAATTATTTATCAACTTAATTCAAAAAATATAAATATTAAAGATATTTTATATATATTCATCTTAATGGAAATTTGAGTTTCAGATTATAATGATAGTAGAATGTATCTTGTAGATACATTCATGAAAGATTCTTAATGGATTTGGTCTTTGATGAGAGGTACACTCCTTATACATGTGCTCTATCTTATTTTGAACATTATTTTTTTCCTATTTTCGTCAAATCCTTACTTGTTCTGAAAATTCTCAAACTTGATTGAACAGAGAGTTTGTCCACTCCCTACTTGCTATAAGAATTGACTAAATAGAATGGTGCAGATGTGATCAATTTTATCAGTTATTTCCTTATCTTATAATACTTAATCTAAATTATGATAAGTATCAGATAAATATACAAAAACTGTGAGATACTTATCTAATAATAATAAGTATTAGAATAGGATATTAGAAATATAATAACTTTTAAAATAAAATAGTAAGATACTAAAAAAATAAGTAAAATTTAATAAAAATAAAAAAAAAAAGTAGACGAAAAAATACTTAAAAATAGCTTTTGTTTTTAATTGTAGTATAGATATAGCTAAACTTGGTATGTGATTAGGGGTGGCAATGTGTCGGGTGGCCGGCCCAACTTGATAAGCCCGACGCTATAATTGGACAGGTTTGGATTAGGATAAGTAGCTTGTAGAATCGAATCGCACTAAAATTTCAGGCTTAATTGTTTTTTCAAATTGGGCTCGAGTTTAGACTGGCCTGGCTCGACTCGACTTATGCATTACATTTAATTACTATTTTTTTTATAATACATACATTTAAATATTATATTATCAATATAAATATCTTACTTTCGTTACATAGACTATAAATTCTTGTAATTTATAGTTTTTTAATTTTAAAATGTAAACCATTTGAATTTGTAGGATCAGATTGAACCGGGTTCCGGGCGTCTGACATGTCACACGCAATATCGAGAGAGAAATCCTGATCCACCGCCTTTGGAGGATCGTTTATAAGGAACGAAACGATCTATCCAACGAAACTGCTCCTTTTCATTGAGAGAGAAAAAGAAACATCCGAATAACGAAAATGCTAAGAGCTGGTTGCAGGAGTGTTTTAGGGTTAGGGCATCAGCAGAACCAATCTCCGGTGGGGGCCCTGGTTCGTCTCTACCATGAGAGGGTCGTCGATCACTACAACAATCCTCGCAACGTCGGATCATTTGACAAGAACGATCCGGCGGTTGGCACGGGGCTCGTCGGTGCTCCGGCTTGCGGTGATGTCATGAAGCTTCAGATAAGGATCGACGAAGAGTCGGGAAAGATTGTCGATGCCTGCTTCAAGACCTTCGGTTGTGGATCCGCCATCGCTTCTTCTTCTGTTGGTTAGTTTCTTCAATGTTTTTGATTTCTAGGGTTTTCATATGTATTTTTCTCTTTACGTTATTCTTCTCTAGCTGTATTGAAATTACTAGGGTTTCTTGGGTTTGAAAGAAAAACCTGATCGATGTGTAGCTCTATTCGTTTTTTATTTTGAAATATGTTGCTGAAATTTTTTGCAGTTTGCATTTTTCGTCTGTTATTGTTCAAAATCTAAGTTCTTTTGGAAGTAATTTTATCATTTGGATTATTTCCATTGTCAAGTTCCTCTTTGGTTGAGATTTGTTTGCGTTTTATGTTGCCGAAGGAATTTTCGATAACTGCTATGATCTTAATTGAAATTTGCTGTTAAATATTATTTGACTTTGATTATTTGATCATTGGATGTGCTAGGATCTAGGGATTAATTCTGTTCCCATGATCTTTTCTTCCATGGTGAGGTTTGGTGACTTGCAGTGGAAATCACATGGCAGTTAACTTACTAGTGATTTTGATTTTCATTTCAGCTACTGAATGGGTAAAGGGAAAACAAATGGAGGAAGTCGTAACCATTAAAAATACGTGAGTTTGATTTTAACTGTGTTTCCTTATTTTGATCCTAATTCTTTTTCTATTTGTTATACACTTGCATCTAATGTTTCCTATGCCGATACATGTGTTGAAAGCTTTGCACTGTTATGTTTCTTTGTAAATTATATGTAACCACCGAGCATAAGTCAAATGTTGGATGTCAGTTTCTCATTGACGGCAGTTGCTACAAGTTTCTTGTTGTAGTACTAAATTCCCCTTCTTGCATGTTCTATGCTATCTAGTAGGATTTAATTTCCTCGTTTAAACATTTTTATTGGAATGATTAATGTTGCTGGCATAAATGCCCACTTGTTATTCCTTGATTACCTGTTTTCATCTTTTGCCCAAATTTTGTGATGATCTGGGACCAAACTATTGTCATCAATTTCAGAGCCTTGTAACCAACAGATTCTGTCTTAAGGATGCAATCAACTTACTTGTGGAAATATATTTACAAATAAGAAGCTTGGGTAGAAGAAATGGAGATTCGCATTTAGTTTAAGAAGTCAGTAGCTACACTTAAGCTAGATCATCGTCATCTATCTGTCGTCTAAAATCTTAACTAGGGCCTTTTTTTATTTTCATTCTCTACGGACATTCAAATAGAGAGTTAAAACCGAGGATGACACCTGTTTATATAATAATCTTTGAGAAGACCACAATGTTAATCCTTCAAACATATGGTGTATTGCCAACAACCAAAAGTTGCATGGTCTTACTAGACTGTTTTGAGGATGTGAAATTGGAAGTTCGAAGTGGACGTTTTTAATTTGGCACCAAATCAGACACATAATGGGACATTTATCGACATTGCAATTACCGGGCCTTGAGCTGTAATGTGATGTTAAATGGTGAGATATCCACTTTTTTCATGTGCATCATTCTTCCCTGAAGTTTTTGCCAGTTGCCAATTTTGTAGATATATGGATAAAGGAGATCTAGGACTCCAATGACTTTTGTTTGCAGTACCAAATGTCAACTTTTATTTTGGTACACAAGTCAAACTTCTTATTCCTTAAATAACAGTTTAATCTTGCTATTAAGGACATTCGGATCCTTTATAGCAAGGAAGACAATTTAGAATTGGTGGAATTTCAATCACTGGGGTTTCTTATGAGTAGTCGTGGGGTCTTTGGATTCCTTGTGTGTGTGTGTGTGTGTGTGTGAGAGAGAGAGAGAGAGAGAGGGTATATATATATATAAATTTCATCTTTTACCAAAAAAGAGAGGGTTAACTCTAGTTTATAGTTTTATACGAACTATAAATACTCATTTATTTACCAAAAAGAAATAGTGACTAATGGAGGTTGCACAAAGGAATTTAGTTAAAAATGGGAAAGCCTCATAAATCATATTTTCGTTGACTGCTTACTGAAGAACATTGAATATTTATGTATGAATCTTGGATAGGAAATGATCTGAAGTTGGGGCATATATCGATTGGATCAAAGATGTAACTGCAGATTTTGTACACCTTCACTCTTCATTATGTATTGGAATGTTATTCTCTTGATATGATTAAGCTTGTTTTGAGCAGTAGCCTTCTCTTGTAGGGAATAAATATATACAAAGATATGATTGTTATCGTTAATCCTGTACACCCTCTTTTCATTAGACTAATGATACTACTGATTACTTGGTTTAGTATGGTTGCTTTAGATTTCTCAAGTATAGGGAATTCTCAAGTATTCTTTCTTTTTTGGCTTTTGCTTTCCAATTTGTACCGTCTATTGTATATATTTTCTTCTACATCTGTTAATGTGTGTTAAGGGGAACTTAGCCTTTCTATGTATCCAGCAGTTTGTTTATGATATATGCTGGAAAGATCACCTTCTGGTCAAGACCTAAAGCTTGTTTAGCTGGTCACATCTAATTTGTTATTGAGGCCTTTCAGTTTTGATTCTATTTACTGCTTGCCCATTGTTAGTGGTTCTATGGTATTTTGTTGTTGCTGCTTAGATTTAGTTTGACATTATTTTTCACTAGTTATATTGTTTGATTTCCATTTCATTGCATTGTAAGGTGTCAAAAAAAGTGAATTCAGTCATACATGCAATTTTCGATGACTAAATATGCGGGTACAAGTACTGATGCTACAGGCATGAAGCATGAAAAACTTATAATCTTTATCAATTATGGCGAGTCAAAAGAGTTTGCGTGTGTGTTTTGACGGCCTAGGTTGTGACCTCTGTTGTAATCTTACGATTCGACCCTAAATTGATTCAAATCAGTGAAAAAATCGGTTTATGTTTGAATCATTGTTACGATCTTACGATTCGATTTGATTTGACCTTAAATCGATTCAAATCAGTGAAAAAATTGGTTTATGTTTGAATCTTACGATTTATTTATTGGATCATACTATTTACGATTTATACGAGTCAAATGATTTGTTGTGCAACACAAAAAAATGTGAGCTTTTTTTTAACTAAAAAACTTCCCTTTTTTATTTTTTTATTTGTTTAATCCGTCTCTATATGGAATATAGTACTCTATAACAATTAAATATACATAAAGAAACATAGTTTATTTACTTATACAAACCAAAAAAAAAAAACCTCTTCTTAAGATATATCCCAAAACCTAAACCCCAAATCCTATTTCTACTAAAATTATTATGAATCCTAGTATTTAAGATTCAAAATTACGATTAGATTCTAAGTGGCCCCTAATGATTTTCGATTTCATTCACGGTTTGACAAATTGGTTGTGAAATACGAGCTTCATAGCTATCCATAATATGATGTGAGGATTTTCTAATGAATTGGGGTCTGCTGCTGCTTCTGCAGATCGACTTTGTTTGGGATGATATCTTGTGATCACCATATCCTTTCATTGAAGTAATCCAGGTCCTTTTTGGCTTTCCTGTGTCCTAGACCCCTAAATCTGGCACAAGGGCTCTCCTTGATAGTGCTGTTTTTAGTCATTGACTGCATCACGGCAATTGTTTTTATTTTAATACACCGCTGAGGAATTTGTTGATAATGTTATTTACCATGGACATTTTGAAGTTCTTTATTCATGGCATGGTGCAGAGCTGAAAAGAGTTCTCTTCCTGCCAGTTTCCGTTCTTGATTTTCTGATTTGATACATGTACTGTAGGGAAATAGCGAAACATCTGTCTCTCCCACCAGTGAAGCTACACTGCAGCATGCTTGCAGAGGATGCAATTAAGGCCGCTGTAAAAGATTATGAAGTGAAGCGAGCCAAGTCAGTGTCAAATACTGCGGCTGTACATACTGAGAAGGCCGCTGATGCTTAATGGCGTGTACAAGGAAGATAATGAAGGTATATGGTTACCTACCAATTAGCTTGATATGACATCTGATCGTGTTTGAATCTTGGAAATGCTTCCATTCTTGTTTCCTGGGCGTGTAATGTACTTGCATTCCTTGGAAAGAAGAAAAAAAAAAAAGACTAAGCTCTGTAATATATAGTAATATGACTATAATAAAGCAAGCTGCTTTTATCTGATTTGAATTGTTTCTTTTGCTACACTGAATCTTAACGAGTTGGTTTTGTGATACTAAACGGCCAAAATGAAAGACTCAATTTAGTTTTCTTACAATATTGCCTTCCACAATTGTTTATGCCAAAGCTGTTTTGGCTTCGACAACCTTTAATGCATTGCAGAGTGCAGAACATGATTTTCACATGAAACATTAGTTGAAGCAGTTAAAAGAGCTTCCCTTTTAATTTTTCTATGTACTTGTTTTAATTCCATCAACAAAGTCTACACTATTGTAGATAACTTACGGTGAATCTTTAGTATAACCCAGCTATTGTTTTGTTTTTTGGAAAACTTGTAAACCGATTCTCTTGATACTATACTGCGAATGAAAGTAATGGTAAAGGCACCAACAATCATCCTGAGTTGTCAATGCAAAGATAGTTTGACGACAAGTGAAAAGCAAAGAGTGTGGAGGTAATGCATTTGTTGGCTTTGAAATGCAATTCCCTCGAGAACTTGTATTCATGGCGAAAGAGATATATTCTTCAAAGTTCTCTTACTTGCGTGGCTTGAAATCCAGGAACTCCTACCACCTTATAGAAGGAATTGGTTTGTGTGGGAGTGAGGCCTCCCCCACCATCTTCCAAAGAAGAGAGGTTGAGCCTTCCGTTTTGGTTTCGTGCACACATCTCCATTTTGTGCATTGTATTTGGTCCACTCAAATTAAATGACTAATGAAAGGTTGTCGTTTTTGAAAAATTTCACTTACATCCGTCACATATATCTGACAATTGCAAATAAACCTCCTGTGTTTTCTAATATTCCATTTATACCTTCTAAGACAAAAAATTCTTACCTTTGAACTAAGTATCAGATATCCTTCATTTTTTTTTTTGTCTTAACCACGTGGTGTCCCTACACCCACTTAGGTGTGGGACTAATCAACACCTAAGTGGATTAGTCCTTTCTTATCTCTTACAAGATATTTTTATCCTTCATTGAATACTCCCTTCTTATCCCTTATAAGATATTTTCATCCTTCATTGAAGATTTAAATTTTCAAGTAACTGCTTCTTTTCTCCTTTGACCAAGTTGTTTGTCCTCAAGCACCTGCAAAGATATATCTTCTGTAACCCTTCATTTACTTCTTGAGATCCCAATTTAAATCCCTGCTCCATACCAATCAAGGCAAATCCAAGGTAATTACACTCTTCGCCTTTCCCCTTGAATTGATGACACTAACCCGAAACTATACTACAACTATTTCACTCTGTTTTGTTATGGAACTGAAAATATTTGCTAAGAATTAAGTTGAAGTACCTATTTGATGATTAAGTGATATTATCCAAATTATCTATAATAAGCCAAGAAAAGGAAAACAACAACAACAGAATTAGAATCAAATAACTTGAATGATTTGAGTGGCACAAGGATCAACAACGGTAATCAAGGGCAAAAAGGATATACAAGACCAAATCTATCTTAAAAATAATTCAGTTTTTTCTCATTTAAATATATTTTTAAGGTAGGGTTGTAAAGGTACATTAAGGTGTTCTATTAATAACGTAATTAACAGAGGTGTAAGTAGAATATTAGAAAACATAAGAGATTTATTTATAATTGTCAAATGTGTGAGAGGGCGTAAGTAGAATTTATCCTTCACAAAAAAATATCCAAACTTAACGATCAAGGATCTCTTACGGCAATATGGACAAGGATTTTTGTCAACTTGGACTTTGTGAACCTCACACGAGGTTGATACCTGTCCCATATGAATATAGTATAAATGAAAGGCGGATCTTTTGTGTAATGAAACACCTTTGTGATGGGCGTGTTATGAGAAACACATGTGATGGTAAAATTGTAATTTAGTTTGATGAAGAAGTGCTTTATAAAAGATGAAATTGTAATTTAGTTACAGGAATGTTTCTCATAACACGTCACATCACAGGAGTGTTTCATCACAGAGGATCTGCCTCCGTAAAAAGGGTGGCAGTCTGATTTTAGAAATGTCGGTCACCCTTTTTAATGGAGCTTATTTAAGAACAAGTGTCAAATCTCGTATAAAATTCATAGAAGATCTACATCCAATCAATAGATGATCGGGTGCCCATCGCGTGCCCCCATAACAAACAAATTGGAGTAGTGTGGATGTAATGTGATAAATTTTGCAATAAGATGTGGTTTGTAACGTTAGAGAAATAGATGCAGCAAATATAGTACACTGAAAGGTATGGATGCAAAAATGCGATAATATTAATAAATAAATGCAAAATAACACTTATTATATTAAAAATAATGTTTATATTGGTGATGACAGATTTGTAAAAGGATAACTGTATTAGGAGGAACCAATTACAATCATCAACCAGAGAGTAAGGTAGGAAGTCTGTCTC
>JAUPMG010000002.1:14627556-14652663 GCA_031762675.1 Pachysandra terminalis | reverse complement strand
GGCGTGCTTAAGTCAAAGTAATTAAAAAACCCTAATTAATTTAATTGAATTAGTGCTGAATTCACCAAAAAAAAAAAAAAGAAATTATTGCTGAATTGTTTTTTCTTCCATGCTTTTAACGAGCCGAGCTTTTACGAGCCTAGCCGAGCTTTTCACGAGCCGAGCCTGAGCCTTGAAAAAATAGTGAGCCTGAGCCTGAAATTTTTTACCAAGCTTGAGCCGAGTCCTAACCTTATCCAGATTTTACAAGCCCGAGCCGAGCTGGGCAAAGCTCGGCTCGGCTCGTTTACACCCCTACTCGTAGGATTGGAACTGGCTAAAATTTAAGGCATGATTGTTTTTTTGAACCAGACTCGGGTTTATGTTTGATTGGCCCGGCTTGACCCGACCGGACCTATGAAGTACATTTAATTACTATTTTTATATATTACATACATTTAAATATTATTTTATCAGTACAAATGTATTACTTTTGTTACATAGTCATACTATTTTATAGATTAATATACTATAAATCTTTAAACTTTTAATTTGTTTTTATAGATATTTATGAAATATCCTTGTAATTTATAGTTTTCTTAATTTTAAAAAGTAAGCCATTTGAATTTGTAAGGCCAGGCTGAACTGGATTCGAGCTCGATGCACTTTAAATGCATCTGGCTCAGAGTTACACTTTCTGAGTTTGAAGTAGAACTGGCAATTTCCAACCCAACCGATCAATCCACCTAGGTTTTAGTGGGTTTGTGTTTAAGTTTTCAACCCACGAATTGGATTTGGGTTGAGGGTTGTCAACCTGCAAATAAACGGGTCGGGTTTGGGTTAGCCCCTCTAATTTGTTGGATTATTATACTAATACGTTTTACTTAATATACCTACAAAATATATACTAACTATATACAGCACACATATATACATAATGTAAGGGATAAGGATATTTTCTTTCCCATTTTTTCGCTTCCTTTCCTCTCTTATATGGTCTATTGCATTATTATTATTTATTTGAGAATAAATAAAACTATAGAAAAATATGAGTATTAAATTAAAATGTCATTGCAACTTATGATCAATATAATCAGGTTTATTATACAAGATATTAGATGAAGTATTTAAAAATAAATAATAATAAATTTAATAAAATAAAGCGGGTCAATATGGATCAAACGGATTAAGACGGGTTGGATGCGGATTTGATTATTTCAACCCGTTTATCAAACGGACAATTTGAGTCTGACTGTTACGCTGTTAATACCCCCAATCAACCCGACCCGAACCTTATCGTTTATAAGGTACCAAACGATCGATCCAACGATACTGCTCCTTTTCATTAAGAGAGAAGAAGAAACATCCGAATAACGAAAATGCTAAGAGCTGGTTGCAGGAGTTTTTTAGGCTTAGGGCATCAGCAGAACCAGTCTCCGGCGCGAGCCCTTGTACGTCTCTACCATGAGAGGGTCGTCGATCACTACAACAATCCTCGCAACGTCGGATCATTTGACAAGAACGATCCGGCGGTTGGCACGGGGCTCGTCGGTGCTCCGGCTTGCGGTGATGTCATGAAGCTTCAGATAAGGATCGATGAAGAGTCGGGAAAGATTGTCGATGCCTGCTTCAAGACCTTCGGATGTGGATCCGCCATCGCTTCTTCTTCCGTTGGTGAGTTTCCCCAAAGTTTTTGATTTCTAGGATTTTCATATGTATTTTTTACGTCTGTAGCAGTATTGAAATTACTAGGGTTTCTGGGGTTTGAAAGAAAAATCTGATCGATGTGTGGCTCTATTCGTTTTTAAATTTTTGAAATAGGTTACTGAAATTTTTTGCAGTTTGCATTTGTCGTATGTTATTGTTCAAAATTCTAAATTCGTTTGGAAGTAATTTTTTCATTTGGATTCTTTCGATGAATTTGAAACAAAAATCTGATCGATGTGTGGCTCTTTGTTTTAAATTTTGAAATAGGTTACTGAGTTTCTTGCAGTTTGCATTTGTCGCGTTATTGTTCAAAATCTAAATTTGTTTGGAAGTAATTTATCATTTGGATTTTTTTCCTTTGTCAAGTTCCTCATATGTCGAGATTTGTTTGTGTTTTATGTTGACGAAGGAATTTTTTATAGCTGCTATGATCTTAATTGAAATTTTCTGTTAAAATTTATTTGAATTTAATTATTAGATCAGTTGACTTTGATTATTTGATCATTGGATATGCTAGGATCTAGGGAGTAATTCTGTTCCCGTTATCTTTTCTTTCATGGTGAGGTTTGGCTACTTGCAATGGAAATAACAATTGCAGTTAACTGACTAGTGATTTTGATTTTCATTTCAGCTACTGAATGGATAAAGGGAAAACAAATGGAGGAAGTCGTAACCATTAAAAATACGTGAGTTTGATTTTAACCGTGTTTCCTTATTTTGATCAACGTCCTAGTTATCTTTTAATTTATTCTACATTTGCATCTAGAGTTTCCTATGTCGGTACATGCATTGAAAGCTTTACACTGTTATGTTTTTTGAGAAATTAGATGTAACCACCGGAGCGTAATTTAATGTTGAATGTCAGCTTCCCATTGACGGCAATTGCTATAAGTATGTTGTTGTAGTACTAAATTTCCCTTCGTACATGTTCTATGCCATCTAGTAATATTCTATTTCCTTGTTCAAACACTTTTATTGGAATGATTAATGTTACTGGCTTAAATACCCACTTGTTATTTATTGATTACCCATATTCATCTTTTGCTCAAATTTTATGATGCTCTTGGACCAAGCTATTATCATCAATTTCAGAGCCTTGTAACCAACAAATTCTGTTTCAAGAATGCAGTCATCTTACTTGTGGAATTATATTTACAAATAAGTAGCTTGGGTAGAAGAAATGGAGATTCACATTTAGTTTAAGAAGTCAGTAGTTACACTTAAGCTAGATCATCATCATCTATTTGTGGTCTAAAATCTTAAATAGGACCTTTTTTTTTCATTCTCTACGGACATTCAAATAGAGACAGTTAAGACCGAGGAAGACACCTGTTTATATAGAAATCTTTGAGAATACCACATTGTTACTCCTTCAAATGTATGGTGTATTGCTAACAACCAAAAGTTCATGATCTTACTAGCCTGTTTTTGAGGATGTGAAATTGGAAGTTCAAAGTGCATGATTTTAATTTGGCACCAAATCAAACACATAATGGGACATATTTATTGACATTGCAATTACCGGGCCTTGAGCTGTAGTGTGATGTTAAATGGTGAGAAATATCCACTTTTTTCATGTGCATCATTCTACCCTGAAGTTTTGCCAGTTGCCAATTTTGTAGATATATAGATAAAGGAGATGTAGGACTCCAATGACTTTTGTTTGCAGTACCAAATGCCAACTTTTATTTTGGATAATAGTTTAATCTTGCTATCAAGGAAATTCGGATCCTTTATAGCAAGGAAGACAAGTTAGAATTGGTGGAATTTCAATCATTGGGGTTTCTTCTGAGTAGTCGTGGGGTCTTTGGATCCCGTGTGTGTGTGTGTATGTGTGTGTGTGTGTGTGTCAGAGAGAGAGAGAGAGAGAGAGAGAGAGAGATTGCACAAAGAAATTTAGTTAAAAATGGGAAAGTCGTTGAAAAGCCCCATAAATCATATTTTCGATGACTGCTCAAGAACATTGAATATTCATGTAAGAATCTTTGGATAGGAAATGAGCTGAAGTTGGGGCTTATATCGATTGGATCAAAGATGTAACTGGAGATTTTGTGCAACTTCACTCTTCATTATGTATTGGAATGCTATTCTCTTGATATGATTAAGTTTGTTTTGAACAGTAGCCTTCTCTTGTAGGGAATAAATATATACAAAGATATGATTGTTATTGTTGAGCCTGTACATCCGCTTTTCATTAGACTAATGATACTACTGATTACTTGGTTTAGTATGGTTGCTTTAGATTTCTCAAGTATAGGGAATTCACTACCTTCTCCCGCATGCAGCTTCATCAAGTATTCTTTCTTTTTTGGCTTTTGCTTTCCAATTTGTACCGTTTATTGTGTATATTTTCTTCTACATCTGTTAATGTGTGTTAAGGGGAACTTTGGCTTTCTTTACATCCAGCAGTTTGTTTATGATATATGCTGAAAGATCACCTTCTGGTCAAGACCTAAAGCTTGTTTAGCTGGTCGCATCTAATTTGTTATTGAGGCCTTTCAGTTTTGATTCTATTTACTGCTTGCCCATTGTTATTGGTGCTATGGTAGTTTGTTGTTGCTGCTTAGATTTCCATTTCATTGCATTGTAATGCGTCAGAAAAGTGAATTCAGTCAGACATGCAATTTTCGTTGACCAAATATGCGGGTACAAGTACTGATGCTACAGGCATGAAGCATGAAAAACTTGTAACCTTTATCTATTATGACGAGTCAAAAGAGTTTGTGTTTTTTGATGGCTAAGGTTGTGACCTCTGTTGTAATCTTACATTCGATTTGATCCGACCCTAAATTGATTCAAATCAGTAAAAAAATTGGTTTATGTTTGAATCGTTGTTACGATCTTACAATTCGATTTGATTTGACGTTAAATCGAATCAAATCAGTGAAAAATTGGTTTATGTTTGAATCTTACGATTTATATATTGAATCATAGTATTTACAATTTAGTTGTACAATTTATACGAGAAATGATTTGTTGTAAAACACAAAAAATGTGAGCTTTTTTTTAACTAAAAAACGTCCCTTTTTCTTTTTGTTTAATCTGTCTTTATACGGAATATAGTACTCTATTACAACTAAACCTACATAAAGAGTTTATTTACTTATACATACCAAAAATTTTAAAAAAAAAATAATAATAATAAAAAAAAACTCCTTACCTGGTTGTTAACTTCAGGGCCGCAGGGATTAGTCGCGGTACGCGCAAGCTGGCCCGGGCACCCAGGTTATCAAAAAAATAACCTTTTCCCAAGAGAAATCCCAAAATCTAAACCTCAAACCCTATTTCTACTAAAATTATTATGAATCCTAGTATTTATGATTCAAAATTACAATTAGATTCTAAGTGGCCCCTAACGATTCTCGATTTGATTCACGGTTTCACAAATTTGGTTGTGACATATATATATATATATATATGCTCATTTTTCCTATCGAGCTTCATTCCTATCCATAATATGATGTGAGGATTTTCTAATGAATTGGGGTCTGCTACCTCTTCTGCAGATCGACTTTGTTTGGACTGATATCTTGGTTTCATCATTTCATCATATCCTTTCATTGAAGTAATCCAGGTCCTTTTTGGCTTTCCTGTGTCCTAGACCCCTAAATCTGGCACAAGAGCTCTCCTTGATAGTGCTATTTTTAGTCATTGACTGCATCACATCAATTGTTTTTAATTTAATACTCCGTTGAGGAATTTGTTGATACTGTTATTTACCATGTACATTTCAAAGTTTTACCCAAAAAAAAATGTACATCTTGAAGTTATTTATTCATGGCATGGTGCAGAGCTGAAAATAGTTTTCTTCCTCTCTTCCTGCCAGTTTTCTTAATTGATTTTCTGATTTGGTACATATACAATTATACTGTAGGGAAATTGCGAAACATCTGTCTCTCCCACCAGTGAAGCTACACTGCAGCATGCTTGCAGAGGATGCAATTAAGGCGGCTGTAAAAGATTATGAAGCAAAGCGAGCCAAGTCAGTTTCAAATACTGCGGCTGTACGTACTGAGAAGGCCGCTAATGCTTAATGGCGTGTACAAGGAAGATGAAGAAGGTATATGATTACCTACCAGTTAGCTTGATATGACAATGGATCATGTTTATAACTTGGAAATAGTTCCACCCTCTTGTTTACTGGGATTGTAATGTACTTGCGTTCCTGGAAAAAAATTATAAAAAAAAAAAAGAAAAGAAAAGAAAGACAGCTCTGTAATATAGTAATATAGCTATAATAAAGCTGCTTTTATCCTGATTGCATTGTTTGGTTTTGTGATACTAAACACCCAAAATGAAAGACTCAATTTGATTTTCTCACCAGATTGCAAAGTGTTCTACAATTGTTTATGGCAAAGCTGTTTAGGCAGATACCACAACCTCTAAATGCATTGCAGAGTACAGGCCATGATTTCATATGAAACATTAGTTGAAGCAGTTAAAAGAGCTTCCTTTTATATTTTTTCTATTTAGTTATTTTAATTCGATCAACTAATTCTACGCTATTGTAGATAACATACAGTGAAGAACCTCCATTTGTTTGGACTTTTGTCTTATGTCGTACTTGTAAACCAGTTCTTTTGATCCATCCTGAGTTGTGAAATAGTGGTCTCTATACGAGAATGGTTTGACGACAAGTGAAGCCAAATCAAGTGGAAAGCAAGAGTGTGGAGGTAGCGCATTTAGAAGTGCAATCCAATGTGTTCTATGTTCATGGATTGATGTATAGAGAAAGAGATGTTCCTTCTTCCGAGTCCCCTTACTTGCGTGGATTGAAATCTCGGAACTCCTACCGCCTTATATGAGGAATTGGGTTTGTGTGGGAGTGAGGCCTTCCCCACCATACTTCCGAAAAAAGGATGAGAGGTTGAGCCTTACGTTTTGGTTTCGTGCACACATCTCCATTTTGTTCACATTCTACATTGCCAATCAACATCCCCATCAGCAGCAGCTACTTCTATGACCGAGCATTGTATTTGGTCCATTCAAAGTAAATGACTTGTTAAAAGCTTATTGGTCCCCTCAAATTAAATCACTTACATCTGTCACATATCTGACAATTGCAGTTAAATCACCTGTATTTTCTGATATTCCATTTATATCTTCTAAGACCAAAAGTATTTTTGTTCTTTTGTTTTTTTCTTTTTATTTATAGACTATTTTACCTTTGAAATAGTATACATATAAAAAAATATATATTTTTATCCTTCATTTAAGATATAAATACTCCTTTCTTATCTCTTACAAGATATTTTTATCCTTCATTGAATACTCCTTTCTTATCCCTTAGAAGATATTTTTATCCTTCCACTGAAAATTTAAAGCAAGATATTTCTATCCTTCATTGAAGACCTTGCAAGATATTTTTATCCTTCATTGAAGATTTAAATATTTCTTTTTTACCCCCTTGTTTATGTTAGCCTGAAATTTGATGGCGACTAGGCGGCCTGAAAAATTGATTGAAGAAATTCATACATTTTTGCCCTCTTTTTGCTCGGTCTCTTTCTCACTGTTATAGAGAAGCGAACCAAAGCCGTCGACTTACTGGCCAACAAAGCTCTAACTGAAAGATCACGTCTTTGGATACAGAAACCCCACCCTTCCTTTGTAAAACCCTCTCTGATGATTTTGCTGGGCGATTTACTGCCCGGTTTAGTCGTACATGAACCCATTAATTTATGAATTTCTTTCTTTTTACCAAAAAACCAAAAAAAGAGCCCGTGAGAATTTTCAAGAAACGGTCTTACAAGGCTCTTGGCTCCATTGACCAAGTTGTCTGTCCTCAAGCACCTGCAAAGAGGATATACAAGGGCAAATTTGTCTTTAAAATATTTCGTCTTTCTCTTATTTAAAATATATTAGGGTTGTAAAGGTAAAGTAACGCGTTCTAATAATAACGTAATTAACAGAGATATAAGTAGAATATTAGAAAATAGAAGGGATGTATTTATAATTGTCAAATGTGTGAGAGCATGTAAGTGAAATTTATCCTTCTAAAAAAATATCTAAACTCAACTGTGTCTTAGAGTTTTAAAAGTGTCAGTCACTCTTTTTTCTTTTTAGTGGGGCTCATTTGAAAACAGGTGTCAACCTCGTGTGAGGCTCACACAACTTAGGGATTCATATGAAGACAGGTGTCAATCTTGAGTGAGATTCACACAATCTAAATTCACATAAAATATACGTTTAGACAATAAATGATAGGGCCCCTCATAACAAACAAATTGGAATAGTGTGGATGCAATGTGATAAATATTGCGATAATATGTGGCTTGTAACATTAGAGAAATAGATGCAACAAATATAGTACATTGAAATGTATGGATGCAAAAATGCGATAATATTAATAAATGAATGCAAAATAATACTTATTATATTAAAAATTAATGATTATATACGATAAGTGCAAATTTTTACGCTTGTGTATAAACACAAGGACAACAATAAATTAAAGGGCATAAATGCAAATATTATTGAAAAGGCAAGGACATAAATATAAATACACCACTATGTAAGGACATGAATGTACGTACGCCTAGAATGTTCAAATCAAGATTTGTCCCATGTAGTGTGGTCCAATACTACCGAAGGATCGGGAAATCCTTCTTATACCTAAAAGGGCTCTTGTCCAATGCTTGGCTGTTTGGTTTGGTGATACTTCTGGTTGTTTCTAAAATTTATGTTTACGAGAAATAGTTGGGTTGCGTTTGGACTGGCTTATATGTGCTTATTTTGGTTTATAGCTTATTAAAGTATTTTTTAAAATTAAAAGAGCGTTTGATAACATCTAATAGGTAAGTACTTAAATAGAGTAAAGCTACCCATAAGGAAAAAGTTGTTAAGAACAACTTCAATCATTACTTATGCAGAAAGTTATTTCTAAACTTTATTAATATTTTTATAATACTTATTTTTATATCAAAACTTTAATATTATTTTTATAATACCTATTTTCTTCAAGTAAATAATTTATTGTTGTTGTGAATAAGTGCTCCCATAACCCATTGAGCCAACCTATCCAATGAGTGCTTAACCAAAAGCACAAGCCGAAATGCAATCTTAGATATGTTATAAATTTAAGTAAAACTTTTAAAATGATAAAATTAACCTTTTATTTCTATTATACACTCTTTAAAAAGCCAGACATATCCATCCAACCAGCCAAAAGCATCCTTTTATATAATTTTTCTTACCAAACATAATTTTTAAGCTTTTGATTCAAAACCCTTCTATTGGCGTGAAACTACACCAAATCAAACAAGGCCTTAGAATTGGATGCTCTCATAAATGGGTGCTGGACCGGATGACTATATTCTAATAGATAGAAACCAACCCCTTCTTCTAAGGGTCCTTAAGTACCACACCCTAAAATCTCCTTTCATGTGATGAAGGGCCCAGATCTTCCTCTACATCCAAACGCCTATGTCACCACCAATTGTTTTGCGACGCACGAAAGCATCATTCCTTTCGCTTTTTCTCCGACATTTTCCTCTCGGAAAATGACACCCACTCGACGCCCTTCCACTTGCGTTTCCGAGGAAAAAGTAACGATACTAACGTCCCTCTCTATACAAACGACGATGATCACCCCATTGAATCTGAACCGTACGCTCTGATGACAAGCCTTGATGTCGGTAAAGCTTCACGATATTCATTGGTTCATTCCATCCACATACACGTAATAAACCCCCTTCAAATTATAAATAAATAAAAAGGAAAAGATAAGTGACAAAACCTCTCTTAAAGCATGAAATAATTACAGAACCTTCCTTTACCTTTTTAAAATAACAGTATATTCCCTATAAATTTAAAGAGAGATCACACTTGTCTCCCTTCCCTTAACCGTGTCAAGATTCCCCTTTTTCTTTATTATAATATTTTTTTATTTTTTATTTTTTTTGCTTATTGAACAGGGTTCTATGATCGGTCAAACCATAGAATTTGGTCCGAATGTTAACCCGATAAAAGGAGTGGGTTGGGTCAAACTAGTGAAGCAATTTGAATCAACCCATTGAATTGATTCCATACCTACTATAATGTAAATGTAATAATATAATACAAAAAAGAAAAAATAACCAATCAAATCATCGTAAATGAAACTAACTAATTAATAACCTGGTCGGATTTGTAAAACTTGTCTTAATTATTGCTGTAGTCATTACTTAAACCCGTTAAATTATTGGTTCTCACCGATTTTCAATACTTAATGGGTTAAAAGTCCACCCGACTCAATTATGAAATTGAATACCGATTGAACCAAATCAACCAACTTGGTCAGGTTGGGTCGGGTTTCAAAACATTGGTTAAAAGACAATTTTGCCTTATTTTTTTTCTTCATTCTCTTTCACATACGCCCGCCCTTATAAAAACTTTTATTTTATAAAAATCCTTATTCTACACTACCCGTTCTTCAAAGGATATGTTTCGAGGGATATTTTTGTTATACAGTTTTTTTAGTTTATCCTAAATCAAATAAAAAAAAATATTAAAATGAAAATGACTTTCAAATTCATTGGGGTTTCATTTGATTTCATTTGACATGCATTTAAGGCTTATAAAAGGATGGTAGGGGTGGTTTAGTAGAACACAGAAAATAACATACTTTAGTGTTGCTGTGCTTACTCTCCCCACGCTCCTCAAAACCAACCCTTTTTATCCCTTCTCTCCATTAACCGGAAAACTTCTAGTAATGGCGCCGGTGGAACCGGCCGATGTCTTTACAGGCACCGGAAAGGGGAAGGTTGCTACCCTTAACAGGGGTTACTCGAAGAGGGCTTACGTGACCTTCTTAGCCGGTAATGGTGATTATGTTAAAGGAGTAGTTGGATTAGCGAAAGGTCTACGTAAGGTGAAGAGTGCTTACCCTCTAGTTGTTGCCATGTTGCCTGACGTACCCCAAGAACACCGCGAGATCTTGAAGTCTCAAGGTTGCATTGTTCGTGAGATCGAGCCCATATACCCGCCCGAGAACCAGATCCAATTTGCCATGACCTACTACGTCATCAATTACTCCAAGCTACGTATATGGGATGTAAGTATATACCCACTTGCATATATATATAATAGGGATGAAGTTGGTGCAATGATATTATATAGGGTTAATTTTACTTGCAACCCCTCATAGTTTTTGACAATTGCAAACACCTTTTATGTTTTGTTTTTTTTTTATATTCTACTTATTACACTCTTGAGGTTTGTATTACGTTGCAGAGATCATCCTTTGGTTAACATGGAAAGTGGTGATGTCATTCAATTTTTTTAATCTATGGCTTATATTATCTTGAATTAAAGCCAAAAATATATAAAAAGATATTTATATCTTTTATTAAAGGTATAATTATTCTTTTTCTATCCCCTACTAATGCTAGCTTTACACTCCTTTACATAATCTCTTACATATATGTAAGGAAATCTCAACTCAGCATTCGATGAGAACATGCTTTATCATGGAAACTTAAAAATAAAAATAAATAAAAAAAATTCTCGATGCTTATTCAATAGGATGTTAATCATTTTTTTATTATTTTATTAGTATTACTGAGAGATAAAAAAATGTTCCAAAGATAAAAACCATAGAAGGGCAACTTTGTCTTATAAAAATTAATTTTTTTTTATTTAAACATAATTTTTAATGTAGGGTTAAAAACGTATATTAGTATGCTTTGTTAATATCGTTCACTATCAAAAAACATAGGGGTGTATCTATAATTGTCAAAAATATGATGAAGTGTAAGTTGAATTAATTATATATATATATGGAAGCATAACTTCTGTGATCAACATGCATGTGAATCTTACAAGAGGTTACATATGTCAATATAGGAGGGCCCATTAAGAAGGGTGATCTTTATTTTTTTTTCCTTTAAAAAAAAAAATCCTCGTCCATTATATATATTAATATAATATACGTATATGTATTAGAATGAATAATCTGAATAAGTAATGAATTACTTACTTGTGAGATATATAATTGCAGTTTGAGGAGTACAGCAAGATGGTATATCTGGATGCGGACATTCAAGTGTATGAGAACATAGACCATCTCTTCGATACACCAGATGGATACTTGTACGCGGTTATGGACTGCTTCTGTGAGAAGACGTGGAGCCACTCGCCCCAGTACTCTATTGGGTATTGTCAGCAGTGCCCGGAAAAGGTTCAATGGCCGGCGGCCGAGATGGGTTCGCCTCCTCCTTTATACTTCAATGCAGGGATGTTGGTGTTTGAGCCTAGTAGGTTAACTTATGAAAGTCTTCTTGAGACTCTCAGTATCACTCCTCCAACACCCTTTGCAGAGCAAGTGAGTTACAGTACAATTCTTTCTAATCATTTGAACTAACCCGACTATGTAGAGCTGACAATAAGCCGTATCGTAAACGGGTTTTAGCATAAACGGGTGGGTTGAGTTAGGTTTGACCTATTTATTAACGGGTTGGAAAATCATAGAATCAAATCCAACCAGTTACTAATTGGGTTGAACCCGTCTAATTCATTTATTTTTTATGGGGTGTCATAAACAGGTTTAAAGTTAAATTGGTTGAGTCAATTTAACCTGTTTACTAACTGATTGGAAAATCATGGAACCGAATCCAACCCGTTAATAAATGGGTCGAACTCGTCTAACCCATTTATTTTTTAATTAATTTTAATTTTAAATTAAGATGAAATAGAATATCATTTTATATACTAATTTTTAATACATATGATTCCTCTTTAAAAACATATAAAAAGACATATTTTTAACTTATGAATAGGTTTTAAAAAAATTATAAATAATAAATAATTATAAATCATAAAATAAACTCTTAGACAGGTTTCCAATGGATTGATGAGTTGGGTTCGGATTGACCCGTTTATAAATGGATTGGAAAAACCCAAACTCACATCCAATTAATAAACGGAGCAACTCAAACCCGATTAATCCTTTGTGATTAGTTAGTTAAGATGATCTTACTTTAAATTTCATGTCCATGACAGGATTTCTTGAACATGTTCTTCCAAAAGAGGTACAAACCAATTCCACTGGTATACAACCTAGTTCTAGCAATGTTATGGCGCCACCCTGAGAACGTTGAGCTCGAAAAGGTTAAGGTGGTGCACTACTGTGCTGCTGTAAGTTCCCTCTCTTACTACTGATATCTAGCTTAGCTATGGTAGCTTTCATCTTCTATAATTAAACTCTATTTAATATTAATTAATCAAACACAGGGATCTAAGCCATGGAGGTATACAGGCAAAGAAGTTAATATGGAAAGAGAGGATATCAAGATGTTAGTATCTAAATGGTGGGATATTTACAACGATGAGTCACTTGATTTCAAGGCTGACAACTCCGTTCCTGAGGAAGAGACTTTCTCGAGGCCTTTGATCATGGCTACCATGCCTGAACCTGATGTTTCCTACATTCCTGCACCATCTGCTGCTTAAAACCCTCCTAAGAAGAGAGTTGTTGAAGTTTGGTGTGCTATGGTCCTTTTTTTTCTTCTCCGTTGCTCTTTCTTTCATATACACACTTATACAGAGCTACATGTGCTATGTACTAACACTATCTTTGTTTTGAGAATCCACCGTATAATTTATTAGTAAATGATGTGTGAAATAAGTCCTCTCTCTCAAACGCATTTATATCCATTTTTTTGATAACCTGGCTGTCTGGGCCAGTTTGCACGCACTACAATTAATCCCTAAGACCCTGAAGTCAATGACCGGATAAACCTCCAATGGTCCATAGTAAAACGGCCACCCGTAGAATCAAACCCTAGACTAGGTGCTTCACAAGGCACCAGCTATAAGTGACCATTGTGAACAAACTCTTTAACGGTTTGAGGCTATACGTGGGATGCATAGATCCATTGGTTGCAACATGCATCTATGTACGTCATGTGTCCACATGCGTGAGCATATGTACATCACATGTCTTAACATCTTGAATACATGGATACGTAGAAAAAAAATTATCCATCATTTTCAAATTTTCTTTTCTTATATTTTTTATGTACCCTGATACCACTCAACACAAAACATATCAATATCATGTATCCATAACAGGTGGGACCTATACCTATAAAACAACATAACGTACTCAGAATGGTCTCTAGGTAAATAACAAATACCACATCCACACATAAAATTATTTTCCAGCATTTCCTGTGGTCATCACTGTGATTGGGCCATGGTCTTATCGGCATATAATTATATGCTAAGAAAGATGGTAGACTAAACTAAGCCAATTGAAGCAAAAACAAAAAAGATTTTTTCATGGACAAATGTACAATTATTATACCTAAACAGGGCAAGGGGGTAATGGTACTTTTAAAAAAAAAACAAAAAACAAAAAACAAACAATTTTTTACGTCATGATCCCTCTCTTCACGTCAATACCTTCTTGAATAGTTACTGGCGGGGGTTTTAAGTCTCGGGATCTTGGATCAAACCGGTTTTGGCCAATCCCGATCCAGATCAGTGATATCGGCCGGTACTCAAAGATCCACATCCAAAACCAATCTAATCGGTATCGTCATTGCCAGAACGGTGATACCGGTCACCGGACCAGTCGATATCAGACCGGTCCAAGCCAATACTTGTTGGATCGTTCGTTTAACTATCACCCAACTTGTTAGGATTGCATAGATATGTTTATTGGGACTAGCTTGCTTATGACTATGGGTATGACTATTATCACCACAATCCAAGGTCCATACCCGGATGGACCCGGTTTACAAAAATAGCCCATTACCACCTCCATCCACTTTGCATTTGACAGTCCACATGGATCTTAACAAAGGCAGTTCCAGGTATGAATCAGAAATAGATGCTGCATTTAGAATGCTATGGCATCCAAATACTCACTGGATCCTCGTAAGGAACAGCATCTAATTTAGTCTATGATATCCAGACATTTTTGTCCCTCCGCAAATAGCTGTACCAAATTGTCATAATGGGCATTTAGGGCATACTATAATTAATTAATCTGGATTCAATCCTAAATCCAAGTGTATTCAATTATATAAAAAAAAAATATATGTATTTTGAGTTGTTTAGCCACAATAATACACTATAAATAAGAATATTTTGAACGCACTAATTAAAGAAATCCCCCATATAATGAAAAGAATCAAGTTTGCTACTGCCATGTTGGTGTTGAATGAAGTAAAGCATCCAAGGTAATGGTTCTTATGTGTTAGTTTATATTTCAAAATTTGAAAGCTAATTCATTCGGATGATCAAATGTATTTTCGCTTCATAATATATATATATATATTCCAGAGGATGTTATATACATTGCAAACTATGTAATTTCAAAGTTGATTACATTAAAAGTTTGTATAACCAAATATTTTAAATAGTTTAAAATTATTAAGTTTATCTAATATTAGATAAAATAATTCATTTAATAGTTATTATTTAATACATTTTTTTAATGTGCAATGGTAGTGCAGTATTTTTAACTCTGTATGTATATGGGGTACTGTAAACTTAAGAAGTGTTAGTGAGAAACATAAAAATAATGCAAGGTGCAAAAATTTTATTTACTGACACAAGATGTCTAAGCCTTCCTCACCTTCATCTTCATCCGGGGAGTCTGGCTCCTGGATGTGCTCGTCTCCAAAAAGGAAAGGCGTAGGATCTCTGCTTCTTTGTGGTTTTCTGTCATTAACCTCTATAACAGCCACAATCTTTTCCTGGATGGAATTGTTTACCTTATCTTCAACATTGTCTTGAAGGTTGAGTCCAAGAAGAGAGAGACATTCTCCTTGGAAGTTCAAATCATTGGATGATAAGATCAGACCAGTAATTGTTCTTGCAAGATCAGGAGCATAACTGCGAACCTAAATAAAGAAAGAGCCATCAATTCAGTAGTCAGTTTCAGGCCAGGAAAAAAAAAATACAGAGACGGCAAGAACTGGAAATGCCAATATGGTCTACCTTGATAGCATGTGTACTGAAAAGCACTCCCTTATATTTCTGCTTGATGTCATCCAAAGAAAGCTTAACTGCTTTCTTTATCAGGTTTCGATCAACTTGAGTCATTTGACGAGTTTGCGGTATGACCTTGGAAACTTGTCAAGGAACAGAATTGCATGCTTAAATCCACGAAAAGTTCAAAAAAAAAAAATGCAGATTATGGTATTTGTTGAGAAAAATATTAATGCAGGACACAAATAATATAGAGATGGATATTGCTTATGGTAAGAGTGGAGGGCAATATCAATATGGGTAAATGGAGGTAAGTTCTCCCATTCTAGTACTGCAAAGCCGTCTCCGTTTGTACAGTTCCTTCTCA
This sequence comes from Pachysandra terminalis, assembly GCA_031762675.1. NCBI lineage: Eukaryota > Viridiplantae > Streptophyta > Magnoliopsida > Buxales > Buxaceae > Pachysandra > Pachysandra terminalis. Next base: position 14,636,693 of record JAUPMG010000002.1, on the reverse strand, counting down.
TGGTCAACCCATAACTTTTCCAGTCAATACTCTTCAATGTATTCAAAGATGATTGAGGGATTGAACATGACAGGAAATCTTGGAAATAAAAAACCTGGAAAATGAGTTCAGTTAGATTCTTAATCAAAAAGAAAACATAAGGACTTGAAGTAGCTCTAAAAATTTGAATACAAGCATAAAACTGATATCTTTTCCTTTTTTTTTTCCTTCTAATCTTTAGCTTTAATAGGCAAGATAGATTCAAGCACCTTACCCAAAAAAAAAAGATAGATTCAGGCAAAGTAAGACACGTTAGAAGCAGTCATCAACTTAGTGTAACGTGCAGGTGCTATCAGGTAAAAATTTTGTGGACCCAGATCCCTACACAATGACTAACTGGTTCCATAAATTTCAACCAAGATCCTACTAATTTGGAATAGGTATGTCCAGTCTGATAGGTATCAGGCCTTAGCTGATTCGGATCGTTCAAGTTGAGCAAATTCACCTTCTACCTCCGTCCAGTTCATTAGCCTAGATCTGAGTAGTCGAGGATGAAACTCTACCGTAGTAAGGACTAAGGACAAGCATAATTAAATTTCTCATCTAAATATAAGGAGAAACTTTTAAACTTTGATCATACAACAAATTTATCGATATCACCATCTCATATGCAACTTTCAGCAGGTATAAAATAACGATATCATCAGATTTGAAAGGAAGTACTATTAATCCATCTAAATAGATCTTCATCATACATAAGATATTTTCCGTAAATATGTTTTGTTTTTTATTTTTTTTCAGTTTCTGTAAGTTACTGTTAGTTACAAATAAATTTGTAGAAACAAAGGAATATCCATAACACAATACTAACCTCTGTCATCATACCACATTCCCTCAAGCACAAAGGATGCGAAGTCTCTAGTAATTCCCTGATTATTATTACAGCTTCTACCACCTGTCCTCTACTTCCTAGGCCTTCGGTGCATGCTACTCCACTTCCAACCTTCAAACATTCTCTGACAATAGAAAATATAGATGTTTAAGAAAGTAGTCATCAACTAGATATTGAGATTATATAAAAGAATAGGTGACATGATCTACAAACTCATGAACTGTACATATGGTGAAACATGTAAGAATTTGGTAGCTTTCGCTTGATCAAAAGAACCTCACAGCAGACCAAAATACAAAGAAGCTTAAGCATCCCCATCAGTTGCCAGCCTATGTTACAAGGTTCAAGTGGGTTATATTTAAAAGATCATGTTCAATAAATTCAAAATAATAGACATGTTTACTTTGTCTTGACATAGAAATAAGACATCCTGGTGAAGATTATGCAATAAGAGAACATCATTGAATTTAACAAGCCAGCTGTTAAGGGCCATCATTGCACAGAAAACGTAAACTAACAATAGCAAGGATAAGGGGCTTTCTTAAGCTCGGTTAATAACGCAAGAAGCCTTTTTGGTACAGTAAAAGATTTATAAGATTACAGTAAAAGATTTATAAATCTTAAGCTCAGTTAGATTTATAAGATTACTGTCTTCTCATACAGTAAAAGATTACAACAAGAAAGTAACAATGTAGAGAAATAGACGACCCTAAGATACATAGCTCATCATAATGTAGAGAAATAGAACATTCTACGCTAGTTTGGCACATTCTTTGTTAAAGAATATGCCCTCTAAGAATTGATCAGATTGAATCAGAGTCCTGACAAAAATGATATTAATCACATCAAAAGAAAGACCTTTGTTATCCTATTGCAACATTCGTTCCACATCAAAAGCATTACAACACTTCCTAACTGGGTGGCAGGGATCCAGCACCAATGTTCCAGTCCTGCTCCCAGCCCATTCGCCTGTTCCTACCAAAGTACTGGTGAATTGTTAAAGAGGTTCGACTACTATCTCAAAGATCAAAGTGACTTGTAATTGTCTCGGTGAATTGGCATACTCGTTGAAAAATATACCTTCTTCAAAATGACTTATAAACACAAGTCACTTCAGATTAATGCATTGCACATATAAAGCAAATCAAAACAAATTTACTAGTTCAAACATCAAAGCGAATGGGACTTGACAAATGAGCACCAGCGTATGTACAGTCCCAAGGAAGTTACCTACAAGCCCTGCATTCTTCATTTAAAGCATTTCCATGTTTAAGAACATAATCCTCAAGGCCTGATGCCAGACATTCAATATTTGACATAGGAAAAGGAAATTGAACATCCTTGTTTGACAGAAGAAGATCATCACACCTTGACCCGGGATTGCAGGCATGGTCAACCACTAGCTCAACTGCAATCATCTGCAGGCATAAATAGTGATGTAGTACAAGCAGCAGCCAGAAGCAGCAATAATAAATAAATAAATAATAAATTCAAGCAGATCAATAAAGGCAGGATCATTTACCACATAGCTGTATAACTAAAGCAAACATAACCCAAGGCTCAGCTAGCCAGAATTGTAAATGCTACATAGGTGTAAAGATGACCAAAATATGAAAAAAAATGGTAGCTCATTCATGTTTCACAAAGATGCACTTAAGACCTATGTAACCTTGGTGTGGCTACAATTACAAATGTAAAGTATGTGTACAGGTTCAACATTCAACGATAAGATTGCTTACACTCCAAATCATAGGATATTAAGCCACGGCTAGATAATTATTATCATGACATTTTCCAAAAGTACTTCCTAGTTTCATTCAATGTTCAGAATTTTTAAACTATTAATTTTTGTCATAATAGTTGTTCTAGGCATCCTTATAGGTGTATCTTTGTGTATCTTTTAAATTTCAAATATCTGTTTGTAACCAACAGCACGTTGGCATAGTTGTAAACATTCTCTGAATGTCTATTAATAGTAATACGTGTATCCCCAAAGGTTCAAGGAGAACACTTACAAATCTTTCAAACATTTACATGGTATCAGAGCCCTTAAGACTCAAGTCAACAACAATGGAGTCATCAGCTTCAACCGTGAATGTCACAGCCAAGGAAGTATTTTCTGAAAATACTAATCCTCCAATTGGTAACATTCACCATTTTATTTCTTTAAAATTAGACAGAAATAATTATTTGTTATGGAAGTCTCAATTTCTTCCCGTTCTTCGTTTGTATGACCTCATGGACATACTAACTGGAGAAGAAGTATGTCCACCAAAAACTTTGGTCAAGGAAATAGGGACTGAGTCCTATCTAAATCCGGCTTATACAGCCTGGCAAAAGAAGGATCAACTATTGCTTAGTTGGATTATATCCTCTTTGAGCGACGCTGTTCTCGCTCACGTGGCCGGCTTGTCAAATGCGCGAGACGTTTGGTTAAGTCTTGAGAATATGCTGTCTTCTCATTCAAGAGCTCGTATCATGCAACTGCAAACACTTCGGAAAGGGCCTATGAGTATGTCTGACTATCTACAAAAGGCCAAAGGAATAGCTGATAGTCTTTCTGCAGCAGCTCAACCTGTGTCCGATGAAGATTTAATTCTTTATGTTCTGGCTGGTTTGGGTACAGAATACGGGTCTCTTGTTACTTCGATAACTACTCGATCTGACCTTGTCTCTATAGATGTCTTGTATGATTTACTGTTTAATCAGGAAATAAGAATTGTTCAACAACATTCCATCACCTCGGATCAAAGTGGATTCACTGCAAACGTTGCAGTTCGTGGACATCATACATCTCCTGGTGGTGGACGGACATCAAGACAATCATTTAACCACAGAGGACGAGGACGCGGTCGTGGACGATCAACCTATCAAGGCAATGATCGTCAATCGTATAATAATGGAAAACAACAAGTCTTTCCTACATCCTCTCGAGTCACTTGTCAGATATGTGATCGTTCAGGTCACTCAGCCATGAACTGTTATAGTCGTTATGACCCTGCTCTTCAAGAAGAACAGCCGTCTGCTCTTACTGCTATGCTTGATAATCAACCTAATGATTATGCATGGTATCCTGACTCAGGACCACAAATCACATCACAGCTGATCTCAATAATCTATCTGTTCGATCTGAATATACAGGGCCAGATCAAGTACGCATTGGGAACGGATCAGGTTTGACCATATGTATCGTTGGTTCTTCTATCTTATCAAGTTCTTCCGATAGATTTCTTTTAAATGATATTCTTCATGTGCCTGATATTAACAAAAATCTGCTCTCGGTTAGAAAGTTCACAGCAGATAATGACGTTACTATTGAGTTTAATGATTCTTCTTGCTTGATAAAGGACTGCAAAAAGGGAAAAGTTTTTCTTCAAGGGCATGTTGAAGATGGGCTCTAACGAATTCCTTCTCACCTCACATCAAATGCTGATTCAAAGAATGCACTCATTGGTGAGAGGGTTTCAACGGACGTCTGGCATAAACGTCTTGGTCATCCTGCTTCTCGTACAGTGGATCGTCTCTTGGTTGAAAATAAATTAGCAGTTGTCAAAAATAAGGTTGTTTCCACTGTTTGTTCAGCCTGTCAGTTAGGCACAAGTCATAAGTTGTCTTTTTCTACATCTGTTTCTAGGTCCTTTGGTCCTTTAGATCGACTTTATTCAGATGTTTGGGGTCCTGCCCCAGTTCCATCAAATAATGGAAGCCGCTACAATATTCATTTTCTGGATGATTATAGTAAATTCACATGGTTATTTCTTATGTCTTGCAAGTCTGATGTCTTAACAATTTTTATTAAATTCAAAACTCATGTGGAGAAATATTTTGATTGATCCATCAAAGCACTACATTCTGATTGGGGAGGAGAATATCAGTCATTAAACAAATACTTATCTGCACAAGGAATTTCTCATCGTGTATCGTGTCCACACACACATGAGCAAAACGTTTTTGCAAAGAGGAAACATCGTCATATTGTTGAGACAGGTCTGACACTTCTGGCCAATGCTTCTATTCCCCTTAATTTGGGAGTTGATGCTTTTAACACGGCTACATTTCTAATCAATCGTCTTCCTACTCCGATCATTGATAATATTAGTCCTTGGGAGAAATTATTTGGAAACCACCCAGATTATAAATTTATGAAGATTTTCGGCTGTGCTTGCTTTCCTTATTTGAGGCCATTTAATTCACACAAATTTCAATTCAGATCTATTAAATCAGTATTTATTGGCTACAGCAATTCTCATCATAGCTATCGGTGCCTGGATCCATCGTCTAATCGGATTTATATATCCCGGCATGTTGTCTTCAATGAGCATGAATTTCCATATTTGTCTGTTCAACAGCCAAAGGACAACAGATCTAAGTTGGGTTCTACAATCTCTGTTCCGAAACATCTTCTTCAAAGTTGGACGACTCCTACAAATTCTTTGCAACGTGTGGACTCTCTTCTCTCTCCTCCACGTTAAGAGTCAAGTGGGCCCTCCTTATCTCCTAGTCTTGTGCAACAAGCCATCTCTATGTCATCTGCAACAACGACTCCTTCAAGTCCTATTTTCTCTCCAAATCGTCCACATGACAAAGCTTCACCTTCAAATTTGAATATTTTATCTCTAATCAAGACTTATATTCGGAGAAAGAGGATCCCTTCACGTAAGGATCTTATCATCCTACTCATGTCTGCAACAAATTATATAAGGCTTTGTATGAACTCAAACAAGCTCCACGGGGCTTGGTTTCAACGACTCAGCATGTTTCTTCTAGAGTTGGGTTTCAGAGGCTCCAAATCTGATTTATTTCTATTTACTCTCATGGATCAAGATGTGACTGTGTATATACTCGTTTATGTGGATGATATTCTTGTCACGGGAAATAATCCAGACTTTATATCTCGTCTTATTCAATCTCTTGGACATGAATTTGCCCTCAAAGATCTCGGTTCATTGTCATATTTCCTTGGTATTGAAGCCCACAAAACCTCATCTGGTCTTTTTCTCTCTCAATCTCAATATGTAGTCGATATGTTAAATCACACTAACATGGTTGGTGCGAAACCGTGTAACACACCAATGGTAGTTGGTCGTCCCCTCTCTAAATTTGATGGGATTTCACTTTCAGATCCGACAGAGTATCGAAGTGTTGTGGGAGCATTACAGTACCTCTCCTTTACAAGACCTGACGTTGCCTTCTCTGTTAACAAGGTATGTCTATTTATGCAAAAATCGAGTGATGTTCATTGGACTGCTGTCAAGCGGATTCTCCGTTATCTAAAACACACAATTACCCTTGGTATTTTCTATTCGTCATCACCACCTAGCTCTCTTCATTGCTACGCTGACGCTGATTGGGCAGGTTGTCCTGATGATAGACGGTCTACAAGTAGTTTTTGTGTTTATCTAGGCTCAAATCTTATTTCCTGGAACTGCAAGAAGCAACATACTGTCTCACGTTCCAGTACTAAGTCTGAATACTGTGGACTTGCAAATGCTACTGCTGAAATTACATGGATTCAGTCTCTTCTTTATGAACTTGGTGTGTATCTACCATCTCCTCCCATTTTATGGTGTGATAACATCGGAGCCACCTATCTCACTGCTAATCCGGTTTTTCATGCTTGCACCAAGTATGTGGAAATCGATTTTCACTTTGTTCGTGACAAAATTGCAAAGAAGAACCTCAATGTTCAATTTATTTCCTCCACAGATCAGACGGCTGATATTCTCACAGGTCCCCGGTTTTTCTTATTATGGTCCAAGCTTGCGGTTCAACCGGATCCGCTACACTTGAGAGGGGGTATTACGGATAAGGGACAGGTGTCTTTGTGTATCTTTTAAATTTCAAATATCTGTTAGTAACCAACAGCAGGTTGGCACAGATTTCAAATATCTGTTTGTAACCAACAGCACATTGGCATAGTTGTAAAGATTCTTTGAATTACTATTAATTGATATACGTGTATCTCCAAAATGTTTAAGGAGAACACTTACAATTCTGTCAAATCTTACTCTCCCAAGAAAGTTTGCTGCATTCACAAGGGCTCGAACTCGAGGCCACTTGCTTAAGCGACCAGAGGCCCTTCCACCTAGGCCAACCTTCGTTGGTAACCGAGGATGAAGTTAACCCAAAAATCTCACATGCTCCAATAACAAGCCCAAGTTTTCCGAGTTACCAGCGAGTTTTAATTTAAACCGGGTGACATGTTTTGAAAGGAAAGAACAAAGAAGAATTATGGTTATAAATAATATTTTTATTTCAGTAGATTGCAGATTTTTTTTCATTTATATATATATATATATATATATGGTTTGGAAAAAAAAATGGAAATTTTGAAAGCAACTTAATGCATGTAAGATTCTTTTCGGACGATCAGACTTAATATTATAATCTGTGAAAGACACTACAACCCTTGTCCTTGTGAAAGCAATGTCTTGCTCCCCTTCATGTTTTTGTTTTTTTCCCTTTTTTTAATGATTATTACACCATTTTATAACCCTTTTAATGACAAATTTAGAAAATTTATATAATCTCATATCTTGGCAAAGTCTACTGTCTTCTTCCCATCATGGGCCTTCCTGAAGAAATGCTTAACGTAATCAGAATAAAGAACTTGCTTGTACACCGGTTCTTCGCCGCTCTCTAGCACTTCCGGCAAGGGACCGATAACATCCTCCGGCCTTGGGTTGACAAATATGGGAACGGAGATCCTGTTCCTGCTTCCATTGGCGAGAACCCGGTGCTCGATACTCTTGTAACGCCCGTTGCTCATGATCTGAAGCGCGTCACCGACGTTGATGACAAGGGATCCACTTATAGGTGGGATATGGATCCAGTTAACGCCGTCAAGTCCTCGCACGTAAAGACCGCCGATATTGTCTTGAAGAAGGATGGTGAGTGTTGAGACGTCGGAATGACGGCCTACTCCTACGGTTAGCTCGGGGTTAGGACAAATGGGATAGTAGTTAATGTTAATCCTTCTTGAACCCATTAGGAATGATGCTTTTGTTTCGTCTATCTCCTTCACGTTTAGTCTCTTCATTAGTACCTCTAATAACCCCTTAATTACAGGTTCAGAACTCTTCAGGAACTCCAGTGCTTCATCCCTGCAAACCATTAGGGTTCATAAGATGGTGCATGAAACCATTTATAAACATTCCGAATTCCAATAGGTACATTTTTTATTCACTGCTGCTTAGGAAGGAAGGTGTCACTTGGAATAATGGTAAAAACTTGCGTTGTTCTTTATAGATTTTCTGTGAATCTGGGCTGTGTGAACCTCGTCTGAACCTCACACATGGTAGATACTTGTCTCAAGCGGACCCACAAAAAAGGGTGGCCATCACCGGTTAAAGTAGAAACCAATTAAGGTAGAAAACCGGTTTAGGGCTTGTAGGTCTCTAGGGGTTTTAAAAATGTCAGTCACCTTTTTTGTGGGGTTCACTTGGGATATATGTCACGCGTATGAAATTTACACAAGGTTCAAACAACTCAGATTCATAGAAGATCCTCTTTCTCATCAATAAAACTCGACAATTCGTTTTTATTTGAAGCGTCACTCGAATTGTCGTTTTGCCAGGCTCTTGGATCCCACTTAGAAACTGAACTTCCTTAGAGAGACCTAGCTAGGATGGTAATTAGGGAGATAATATCATTTGGAGTGAAACAACTAGAACATTGGCTAGAGCGTGTGTTAATGTATAACATGGGTCCATTTATTCGACAAATGCTCCAAAAGATGTACGCTGTAAGAATAACAATTGAACACGTGACACACATGGATGGGAGCGGATCCTCTATTAGCAAGCTACTATAGAGACAGAAACAACCAAGAGGACAAAATTATAATTTTATCCTCGTAAAGCAACTCATGCGACACTCTTAACTTATTCCATTGTTTTCATCCAAAGGGTATATGATCCCGTAATGGACGGGAATCTTTTGTGAAACTAGGACTTGTCTTCAAATGGGTCCCACTTAAAAGGATGACTCATCCCGTAAGAAACCTAAAACTAGATTATTTTCTTTCTTAATAAGTTTTGACCATAACCGATGATTGCCACCCTTTCAGTTTAGTTGGTATGCTTGAGACATGTGTCAACATCGAGGTTCACACAGTTTAAATTCACATAAGGTCTTCCTCCTCCCGTAGTTAGGTGAGCGTGCCGGCCGCTATGGCTGCAAATCGTAGATTAATGTTGCCTTGTTGGGCTTAGGATTCTTCATTCCCCCCCCAACTCGTTAATCTATAAATGGGGGAAACAAATCA
>JAUPMG010000002.1:14603188-14618287 GCA_031762675.1 Pachysandra terminalis | reverse complement strand
ATTCCTTAAAAAATTCTATTAACCCTACCTAACCCGATCCAAACCGAACCGAAATAGTAATTTGGTTTAGGTTGGTTTGGGTTTAGGGTTTTCCATTTTAATTCGGTTAGGTTTTCAGTTTGGGAGTTCTATTCAGTTCGGTTTTGAGTTAGCATTCACTAACCTCGGTTTGGCCTTGGGTTGATGTCAATGCGAACCGAGTTGCACCCTTATCTGCAACTTCTAACTTTCTTTTTATAATATGGAGATGAGAGTAATCAACAACAAATTGTCTTATCCAAGCTAATTGGGTTTTCAGCATAGATCTTCTTGCACTTTCCATGAAATACATGCCCAAACCATCTCAACCAACGTTCAGTTATTTTTCCTATTGCGGCTACTTCTAGACTCTCTTGGATGTGTTCATTCTTTTACTATCTTTCTTAGTCATTTCTCATCTATCTCAACATATAAAACGGAGATGAAGTGACAAGTGCTTTAAATTTTTTCTTCGATATAATTGGAAGCCCATTCTTGATGATAGGAAATACGAAGCCTGTCTAATTTACCTTCTTTTTCACTTGTTTTTTTTTTTCATGGTTCAGTTTACAATAAAATTAATTCTCACTGTTTTTTCGCCATTTTTATGTGATTAATTTAAACTGAAGTGCTGTGATTATATTCTTTAGTGTAGATTAATGAGAGTCTTTATTGTTGCTATTTTTTTTTTTTTTTTTATTTCTGTGAACTAAATAGTCTGAAATTGAATTTTTACTCCAAACTCTATGCAACTCCATCTATTTAAGCGTTGAACTCTACATAATTCAAAGTGTAGATTTGTCCATACGAACTTTGTTTTGGGTAACATTTGTGCACTGAGCAAGGTCAAATCACTAAGAGAAAGGGAAGAGAGGGAGAAAAACAAAAGGACGACAATTTTCTTGCGAAGATGCTGGTTATTGGTTAGAATAGTGTGCATACAACAAAATGTCTGACAACCAATCCATGTTAAATAAGTCAGAAATAAAATAAAGAAGCTGCAAGGCTGCAACAAAAGGGAAAAGTTAGAACCAACATATGTAGTAGGCTCCATAGTGTAAAGGATCGTCCGATCCCGAGTTGGATCGGACGATCCAACTTGGGATCGGACCGGGATGATCCCCAAGTTGAATCCGATACAAAATTAAACCATACTGACTTGACTCGGTCCGATCCCGAGACGGATCGGGCGATCCAACTTGGGATCGGCAATCCGGATCATCCGAGTCGGACCGGGTTGAGTTTTTGAAACAAAAAAAAATTATTAAATTTGGATCGTCCAATCCCGTCCGATCCCGAGTTGGATCGGCAATCCAACTCGGGATTGGACCGGGACGATCCCCGAGTTGAATCCGAGTTCAAACACTATGGTAGGCTCAATGTTTAAATTTTATGATGATGAGATACAAAAATGACGGGTTTTTTACATGGATCTTCTTCATACACCATGTTTTAAGAAGGGAAAGGAAACCTAATATTTGGTAACTAATTATTCCATTTCTGAATGCTGTTTTATATTGCTATTTCTGTTGGGCATTGCCTTTCCCAAGCCTTGGTAGAGAAGGAGGGTTGCAGCTTGCTAGCAGCTGGCATAATACTTGGCTAAATCCCTTCAAAGTTAAGACAGAAATCTTGAATCATTGTATTTATCCGAAAATATCTAATATACTCAAAATTGGCATGATTAAGACATAAAATTGTGATGGTTGTGACTTTTAATATATAATTTACATTTGTGCATGGGCACCAACGTTTTGTTCTGAAAACACCCAAAGAGTAGCATTGATGATTTTATTGTTACTTCATTATTATTACTATTTTTATTTTATTTTCTAGCAAAACCACTAATCATCAGAATCTGGGTCTTCTTTTTAGGAATTGAACTGGTTCTTGGAACACGGGTTAAATCTGTTGATGTGAGGCGGAAAACGCTGTTGACAGCGACCGGAGAAACTATAAGCTATAAAATTCTTATCATTGCAACTGGTGCTCGGGTAATCTATCCAACCTTATGATTTTATAATTCCTGTTTTTTTCAATAGAAAGACAAATTATTTCATTAATGATTTTTACATGCATATCGAACAGGAAAGAATACTTTGTTAGTATGTAAGATTGTGTACAAAAGCATAGAAATATTGGTTGGAAGTTATGTATGTGTAAATGCTTGTAGAGGTTGAGCTTCTGTTTCGTTAATGAAACCAACCATGCACCATTAATGTTAGGGGCTCAATCTCCATTATTGAAACAGAGGGGAGTAAAAACTTAATACATAGAAAATGGTTGAATCTGACTATCTCTGATTTAATTGTAATTATAGGCTTTGAAGCTTGAAGAATTTGGAGTGGGTGGGTCAGATGCTGAAAATGTATGTTATTTACGTGATTTAGCTGATGCAACTAGGCTTGTTAGTGTGATGCAATCTCGTGTTGGTGGGAATGCTGTTGTCATCGGTGGTGGCTACATAGGGATGGAATGTGCTGCATCTTTGGTAATAAATAAAATAAATGTAACCATGGTCTTTCCGGAAGCACATTGCAGTAAGTACTGTTTCCGGTTCCTCTTTGTGTTTGTTTCCCTATTGCTATCTAAACCTGCTTTAGTATTTAAGTCCAACACATATTATAAAAGCCAGTCTCTTCTATTTAATCAACTGGTGGATTACCTTGGCAACATGATTTAGATACGTATGAATGATTATTAAAGTTGTTAATAGTCAGTCATATCTCATATTCAAGATTATTCATATTTCATGTTTTCTACTTGAGCTTTATGTTGTTGGGAGAACTTCAAATTATAAGGTATATTTTTTCTTTTACAGAATGCACTTATGTTATATATTAACAAATTATGAAAATATATGATGTATTTTAGTTAGAACTCTTTGCTGCTAGCTAAGAAAATATCTTTTCATCTAAAATGCTAATTATTAGAGTGCCTCCTATAAGTCCTTGTAAGAGTTGTGCTGTTTGTTTCTGTTGAACCATTTGATATACATTTTTGGGCCATTCTCTAAAAGCTTAAGCTTTTAGAGTACGTGGTTCTTAAGATGGTATCAGAGCAGGAGGTTGAGTGTTCGAATCCCGGGGTGTATGTTTGTTTGTTTATTCTCCCACGGATGTGTTGTTCCCGTGCGGAGCCCGCACGTCCGGTGGGGTGTTGAACAATTTGATAGACATTGTTGTGCGGTTCTCTAACAGCTTAAGCTTTTAGAGCAAGCGGTTCTTAACAGTTTCATTACTTATAATGTAGTAATACTAGATGTTCTGGTACAACTGATATTAGGATTTATTCTCTGGAAAATTTGATTACTTTTGGTTTTTGCAGTGGCCCGTCTATTTACTCCTAAGATTGCTAGTTACTATGAGGATTACTACAAATCAAAAGGAATAAAGTTCATTAAAGGAACTGTCCTGTCAAAATTTGAAACGGATTCCACCAGTAAGGTAACTCTCGTGCTGCTAAGCATTCTAACTTGATCATCATATCAACTCACTTAAGAAAGAATATAAATTAATGAATCCTAAATCTGACCTTTGATTTCCAAAGTCTACTTGGAGAGTCGATAGATAAAATCTTCGGTTATAGTGATAATCAACAGATTGTAGTCATTAATGAGTCTGGGTGTTCAAATATCCTGTTTTGGAGCCAGGGCTCAGAGATAGATCAAGTTAACTTGGCTGAGTTCTGCATCAATCACCCAGTTTACACTGGTTTAGTCAACTCAATGCCTTTTCTTGGTTATACTGGTCTATCGCTCCATGGGCTGACATTATTTCAACTCATCTTGTACAAGCTCCATCTTATTTGTTATTGTTACAACACGGATTACATGATCTAATAGCAAACAGGATTCAAAAAAATCCAACCAAACTGCAATTATGACAAGTAGAGTTTCCAAACACATGTAATTAGGCAATCAGGTGTAGAACACAGCTGCTCCAGGATCTAACATCCTGACACACCTTTATACTAATAAACTAAACATCCAAATATACCTTGTAATGTATTAAAAGCACATGTTAACCTTAATAATACTAGCGGATGGCACGTGCAGAACTGCACGTCAATAATTAAAAAAAAAGGAAATTAAATTTATTATAAAATGATAGTAAAGAAAAAAAAATTGAGTGCTTTTTCTGCATGATGGAGAACTTTACTTACAACCATCAATTATTTTTTATATAAAACCTCAATCTGTTACAACCGGTTTGTTCAACATAGTAGAATTCTCCTTATTTTAAAAGACAAAACTGGGAGAGTTTTCAGTTTTTGAGCAATGACACCTAAAAAATAGGGAGTTTCCAATGGTTAGAAGAGTTTCCTACGGTTAGAAGAGTTTCCAAGGAATTGTCAACGGTTAGAAGAGTTTCCTATAACCGCTCCGACTCATTTATGTTTAAAAATGTATGAAAATACATATTTATCCCTGTAAAAATTTTATAACAATTGTATTGCAAGGTAAGTTTTGGAAAATAGAGTTTACTTTTTGGCACACTATGATACGCCCTCTCCCTTTATAGTATAGATTTAATAGAATTATGCTCTTAGTTTATGAATGTTAGTGATAAACCAAAACGGAAATAAAAAAGTTAATGGCTCAGGGGTTCTCGAGTCTTAGTGGCCTAACGTTTGGCAGTCTGCCTATGATTGGGATCTTTGCCATGTTTACAGCATACACATCATAGTATTGGATTTCTTTTGTATATGTTACGAAAGGATAGGGTGTATTGCCCTGTATATCCATTTTTTTTTTTTTTGTAAGTTAGGTATAGTTGCATGGATTCATTCATCTAATAAGAGGTATTTCAGAAATATGTATCAGCATAAGGCTCTATACCCTTTCCTGAATCCATCACCTCCATGCACTATTTCAATGATTTTTTCACCTTGCTTCTTCGTAACGCATCTCATGTAAACTCCATCGAAACCTCGCTTGTACAACTTCTTCGCCAGATACCAGTTAAAAGGATGCGAAATTAGTAATGATTCCTATGATATTTCTCATTTTTCATTCTATGACCAAATCAGTTTGTCAGATAACTTTTTCCCCCTCATTTGCAGCTCACAGCAGTTATACTTAGGGATGGGACAAGGCTAGAGACGGACATGGTTGTGGTGGGCATTGGAATCCGTCCAAACACGGGTCTGTTTGAAGGCCAGCTGAATTTGGAGAAGGGTGGGATCAAAGTGAACGGGCGGATGCAAACCAGCAGCAGCTCTGTATATGCTGTAGGAGATGTTGCAGCATTTCCAGTGAAATTATGTAACGAGACACGTAGACTTGAGCATGTTGACTTGGCTCGGAAGTCAGCAAGGCATGCTGTTTCTGCAATAATGGCACCGGACAAGACTGGTGACTTCGACTACCTGCCATTCTTCTACTCCAGAGTCTTCACATTGTCTTGGCAATTTTACGGGGACAATGTAGGGGAAGTTATCTACTTTGGAGACTTCTCAGCGGGGTCCTTTGGTGCTTACTGGGTCAGTAAGGGTCAACTTGTGGGGTCTTTTCTTGAAGGTGGAACTAAAGAGGAGTATGAAGCTATAGCCAAGGCAGCCAGACTCAAACCAGCAGTCAAAGACATTGCGGATCTTGAACAGCAAGGTCTGGGTTTTGCACTGTCAACCAGCCGGCAATCAACACCGTCATCGACTGTAGAGGTCATCGGTTCCAGCCTAGTGTTGGAAAAGCCAGTATATGCATGGCATGCGACGGCTGGGGTTGTTGTTGCCACTTCAATAGCCATATTTGCATACTGGTATGGGAGGCGACGCCGAAGGTGGTGAACTGTTTTAAGTCTTTTTTTTTTTCCCAGTGTGCAATGGTCCTTGCTCATCTACTCCTGTAACATTCATGTTATAGCATCTGTAGCATAGAAGAGAGGAAATACTTGATGATCTGTACTGATCATCTCTATTTATGCAAACGGCTTCAGATGTTATTCATTATTGATTACAGTATTAGAAGCTTTGCAGATTTATTATCAATAGATGGATCAAGTTAAACGTATAAAGTGGGATTGTGCAGTCTTATTTCTCTTTTTTTCTTTAGATAAAATCAGAGATAATTAGAAATCAGTGATAGAGGGTGGGCTCCACTTTGATTGATTTAGTTTGATCTACTTTCGTGGATTATTTGATAATTCACACATAATCATTTGGCATAACTTCCTAGATCCCAAAGGGCTTCTCATCTAATGCTTGGTGTTTGGTGACACTTGTGAAAATGACTTTTTATGGAAGCACTTCTTCAGAAAGTCAATTTTGGAGTGGGACTGCTTCATAAAACTGCATTTGAAGAAACAATAGTAGTGATTTAAATTTAACTAAAACTTTTAAAATGATAAACTGTCCTTCTATTTATATTATACATTCTTTAGTGTCTAAGGCTGTCGTTTGTCCCGGCTTGTGCTTATGGATAAGCACTTATCCACAGCAACAATAAACTGCTTATTTAAAAAAAAATAGCGTTTGGTAAATATATTTATTTAAGTGCTTATGAAACTTTAGGAGTAAAATAGGTATTATAAAAAATTATTAAAGTTTAGAAATAACATTTATTTACGTGCATATGATAGTTTAGGGAGTAAAATAGGTATTTTAAAAATATTACTAAAGTTGTGAAATAGCTTAACGCATAAGAGCTTGGGAGAAGATACTGAGAGCAGCTTCTTCTTATGGATAGCTTTCCTCTACTGCTTATGGGTAAGCATTTGCCCATAAGCGCTGCCAAACACATATTTAATTTTAAAAAGTGCTTATATAAGCTATAGACTACAATAAGTACAATAAGTACGTATAGAATCCGGGATAAACGCAGCCTAAAAAACTGAAGATCGTTTTAATTATTTTTTTATCATATTTAAATTATTATCAAATACATCAGACATTAGCATTTGGTCTAGTGGTATGATTCTGGCTTTTGGTGCGAGAGGTCAGGAGTTCTATTCTCGGAATGTGCCCCATCACAATGACCTTTACAATTATAGAAATTTTTCATGGTTTAGTCTAGGCACAGACTATCCCTTTTTTTTTTTTTGGGTAGATTTTTAAGTTGCAAATAATAGCATTTTCTTTCGACTCAAAAGAACTTTTTGGTAAATCCACAGAGCTCAAAGCCTCCTGGTGATTTCGCCGTATTTGTTATATCTTATCCTATCCATTTCGCTTCCCCGCTCTTATTTTTCCCGAGAGACTTCTCTACTGCAGAGAGAAAGAGAGATAGAGAGAGAGCAATGGCGCCAACACTCTCACTTCTTACCGTCCGATCTGCGTCTTATGCTACACCCTCCTCTGCTTATCCTACGCATCATCCCACCACCTTCCCTAAACAAACCATAGAATTCCCACTCTGGAACCCTAAATTCTCCCGCAAAGCCTCCTTCCTCCCTCCTATTTCCGCCGTCGCCGTTCCAGAAAAGGTCGAGAAGATCGGAAACGAGCTCAAGAACCTAACCTTAGAAGAAGCTCGCAACCTCGTCGACTGGTTACAAGACGAGCTCGGTGTCTTTGCTGCGGCATTCGCTCCGGCTGCTATCGCCGTCGCTCCCGGAGTGGCTGATGCTGCCGGTCCCGTCGTCGTCGAGGAGAAGACCGAGTTCGATGTTGTAATCGAGGAAGTCCCGAGCAACGCGAGAATCGCAACGATTAAGGCTGTGAGAGCGCTTACCAGTCTGGCATTGAAGGAGGCCAAGGAATTGATCGAAGGTCTCCCAAAGAAATTTAAGGAGGCGGTGTCAAAGGATGAAGCCGAAGAGGCGAAGAAGCAGCTTGAAGAAGCTGGAGCAAAGATTTCCATTGTTTAGAACAATCTGGCAATTAGGTGTAATTAGCTATCGTTCTGCTTCTTTTCTGTTTGATAAATTTCGTGAATGTTAAATTAAAATGCAGAAGCTGTTTGCTTCCTTATGCTGTTTTAGTCTTGCATTGTCATTCTTCAATTTTGTGAAATTACCTTTCTGCTTTATGAGCAAGTTTACTTATAGTGAATTGTGTGTGTGTGTTGTAGTCTTGGTTATTCTTCAATTTTTTAAATTGCCATTCTGCGTTATGAGTAAGTTTACTTATAGTGAATTGTGCGCGTGCGTGCGCATTAGCATGCGCGCGTGTGTGTTGCATTGTTATTCTTCAATTTTGTGAAATTACCATTCTGCTTTATGAGTAAGTTTACTTATAGTGAATTTTGTGTACGTGCATTGTTATTCTTCAATTTTGTAAAATTACCATTCTGCTTTATGAGTAAGTTTAAATTGTGTGTCTGTGTGTGTGTGTTGCATTGTTATTCTTCAATTTAGTGAAATTACCATTCTGCTTTATGGGTAAGTTACTTACAGTGAATTGTGTGTGTGTATGTGTGTGAATGTCCTGAATTGAAACCATAAGGCCTTCCTCCATGTGTGTGTGTGTGTGTGAATGTCCCAAATTGAAACCATAAGGCCTTCCTCCATCTGTGTGTGTGTGTGTGTGTGAGAATGTCCCACATTTAAACCATAAGGCCTTCCTCCATCTGTGTGTGTGTGTGTGTATGTGTGAATGTCCCAAATTGAAACCATATGGCCTTCGTCCAGCTGTGTGTGTGTGTATGTGTGAATGTCCCAAATTGAAACCATATAGCCTTCCTCCATCTGTGTGTGTGTATGTGTGAATGTTCCAAACTGAAACCATATAGCCTTCCTCCATCTGTGTGTGTGTGTGTGTGTGTGTGTGTGTGTGAATGTCCCAAATTGAAACCATATGGCCTTCGTCCAGCTGTGTGTGTGTGTATGTGTGAATGTCCCAAATTGAAACCATATAGCCTTCCTCCATCTGTGTGTGTGTGTATGTGTGAATGTTCCAAACTGAAACCATATAGCCTTCCTCCATCTCTGTGTGTGCAGGCGCGCGATAATTATCCTATTGTGAATGTCCCAAAATGAAACCATAAGATCTTTGTCCATGTTGTGTGACATTTATTTATAGGTAGTCTTAAATTGTTTGTCATTTTCCTGAAAGAGTAAGTTGATGGGAAGTTATCCATATCTTAGTGTAATCTGTAGTCTAGTTCATTTGCACGGCTACACTGCTAAGGGAGTGATCTTATATCCCCAACAGAACCGTCTGCAAATGTGAACTGTGAAGAAACTGTTTCGCAGTTCGAACACTCTCCATGTGAATTAGGCATCAAAAGACTTAATGTTTCAACCTATAAACATGTTACATAATTGTATTTATGGAGTGCTCTCTTCTTCTATGTTGATAAAATGGTCAAAGTTTAGGATGGTGCTTGTCACCACTAGTGATTGGTTTCAGTCTGTGTTAGTTGGATGGAAGTATCTTGAGTCTTTGCATGGTAATGAATTAGAAGTTCATTATCCTCCCGTCCTTGGGTTGTTGATAGGACATTCCCTCAAAAGAGGGTTGGGGTGGGGAGGTTCGGGGGTTCAATTCCGTGTCTCCTTTATGGGGGTATGGTCAAGTGACCATTAGCATGGAGATAGCCAAAAAAATAAATAAATTAGAAGTTCATAAATTTCTTATGCTTATTCCAGAAGCAAAGTTGTGCAATGTCGTGTGAACTCTTTGTGCACCACAAGTTGTTATCTTAACATCTTATTAGAAATATTTAATTTGAGTTTCTATGTAGAGGTATTCCATTGCAAAGGGTAAACCTTTTTTTTCTATAGAGTATGTTACTTACTGTAGGAACCCCAAAAGTGTGGCATTTGGTAGAATGTAATGACAGCATTAAGAGGCCTTCCGATAGTAAGAGGATGAGGATTCAGTCTGGTAAATGGGAATCCACTAAAAGATACTATTTACGAAGTTTGGGAGTCGAAACTCTATTAGGATTGTTTCTGTGACAAGAAGGTCACGGCCTATACCAGTCGTAACCCTAAATGACCTGGAAAAGACAAGTGATCTAGGGTGATGTATTATCGTTGATTGCTATTCGTTCGTTTATCAGAACCATACTTCTTCCCTTGATTCACATACCTGAACGCTTCCTTGATTCACATACCTGAATACTTCGTTGATGAATATCATCAGATTCTATTTCAAGTTTTATGTCAAATTTTCTCATTGCAAGTCGTCCACTCTTTGCTTTTTCTTGCAAATCATATTATGTTCACCTTTTGATCATCTTTTGTCGTGTGTATTTGTCCCGAACATGGTAGTGATCACACTTCTCATTGTAGAAAGTCAATCCATGTCTGCCGTATATGTAATTTTTTACCGTTAAATTTCAGTGTCAAACTGTCAAACCTAAGTTTTTATGAGTATACATGCATAATAATCACTTCCATGACACTGGTATATTACTACCACTTCGATATAGTAACGACTAGATAAAGATGAACATAAGACAATCCATGACACAATAGGACTGATTACAACAAGTCAGAACTTCACACATAAGATGAAGATGCCTTAATAGGAACGAAAACTAACTTCTCAAGCTCTAGAGCAAACTTTGGCATCACAAGTCCATCCCTCCTTGGATTCATGTTCAACGCCATCGTCACCGTCTTCACCGGTCTCATCCTTCTTCTCGTCATCTTTGCCCTCCTTGTCATCATCCTCGAAAGCACACTTGGGATGGAGATCAAAATCACAGTCTTCACAATTGAAAGACCAGTCATGGCCTTCCTCCTGACATCCATCGCAAGTGTAAACCCTACGACGAATGATCCCAAGTTCATGCTCTTCATGGAGTGGGTGCTTCAGCTTCTTAGGCCACCCCTTTGCCATCTCCTCCACTTCTGCCTCTATCTCTTTCATACGTTCATCAGTGAAAGGATATGCACTTGCCCCATGAGCCATCAGAAGTTCCCGTGCCTCTGTAGTGATGGTCTTACCTGTGGGTCCAATGGCTACAATTGTGGGGATGCCATGAACCTTGAATGTCCGACTCAACGATGCCTTCCTTCCATCACCAAAGGGAAGCGCCAACCACGGCATTCCCGAATAGAATTCATCAAAAGATGACTGGTCCCTATCGCTAGATACAAAAACCACTTCAAATCCTTCATCCTTCGCCTTAATCTTATGGTAAGCTTCAATCATCTTGGGTAGAAAAGCACGGCATGGAGGACACCATTGCGCAGAGAAGTATAGTAGTATAGTCTTCCCCACGAGGTTGGACACTGGAATCTGAAATGGGATACATGAATTGGTCATTAAGCACACGCACACACACATACACAAATTGGTAGGAGTATTAGAATCCATTTAAAGTTGCAGTGATCATATACCAATTATGATAGATCATTAGGTTAGCTTGCAGCAATCTTACCTTTGCCCCATCTTTCCCAACCAAGAAATCTCGATCCCCAGAAACCAAAATTGACTCGAGCGTCTGAGCTTCCCGTTTCACTTTCTCTATCTCAGCTAGCTCTGCAAGTTTTTCCGGTGTAAATGGGTAAGCCTGAACTCCATGTTCTTCAACAACTTCAGCAACATTGGAATTAACAGTTTTCCCATCTTTCCCAATTATAACCAGAGTAGGTATGGTTCTAAGCTCGAAGTAACGGGTGAGCTTCTCGCAGCTCTTATCCTTGAAGGGTAAAGCAAACCAAGGCATTTTTTCAAAACCTTTGTTGAATGATTTTTCTTCTTCATCAATGGAGATTAAGACAACCTCAAAGCTCTCTCCTTTCTCCTTCAGCTTCTCATGAACTTCCACAAGCTTTGGGGTGAATTCAATGCATGATCTGTAAGTAGACAGGGAGAAGTATAGGCCCACCGTCTTCCCTTCAAGCTCTGAGACTGGTATCTGATAACAAGTACTATATAAAGTCAATATCATATATATATATATATATATATATATATATATATATACACACATCAGAAATAAACAAGGTTCATCAGTGCTGAATGGTCGGATTAGATAAGTTTTAATCTCGAATTAAAGGCTTGACTGTTAACTAACAAGTATTATATAAAGTCAATATCAATATATATGTTTACAAATAAACAAACCTCATCCCGAATTAAAGGCTTGACCGTGTTATGACTGATAAGTGTTAGCAGCTACATCAAGCGTTGACTTTTGGCCTTCAGCGCATAAGTACTATTACCGGCCAGCGCTAGCTTTCTGCCTTCGGCTCTAAGTACTATTACCGACAAGCGCTAGTTTTGGCCATCAACGGACAAGTACTATTACTTACCGGCAAGTGCTAGCTTTCCACCGTCGGTCATGTTTACTATTACCGGCAGGTGCTAGCTTTCGGCCATCAGCCAATAAGTACTATTATCGGCAAGCGCTAGCTTTCGGCTGTCAGCGGATAAGTACTATTATTGGCAAGGGCTAGCTTTCCGCCGTCGATCATATGTACTATTACCGGCAAGTGCGAGCTTTTGGCCGCCAGCCGATAAGTACTATTATCGACAAGCGCTAGGAATGATATGAAAAGGACAACAAGAACACTAATAAATCTGAGTAGTCTTACCTTCTTTCCATCATTTGAAATCAGAAAATCACGGGAACGAGAAACCAAGATAGATCTCAAGGATTGTTCCTTTTTAGCTGCTGCTTCCTGTTCTTTAATCTCTTTAATCTTTTCCGGCGTAAATGGGTATGCCTCAGCTCCATACTCTCTGATGATCCCAACCCCCTCATCGCTCAAAACCTTCCCATTCGCATCAAGGATCACAAGGAACGGTATTCCATTCACTTGGAACAGTTCGTCTAATCGGTCGCGTGTTTCTGAATCAAAAAACGGAATTGCGAGCCACGGCATCTTGGAGAAGTATCCATTGAAGGATTCCTCATCTTCATCGGCCGAGATAAAGACAACTTCGAAGTTCCCGTCCGGCGAGAGCTCGTCGTATACCTCTATTAAATTCGGGGTGAATCCCCAGCATGGACCACACCATGATGCAGAGAAATATAATCCAACTATCTTCCCACTTAAATTGTCGATTGATACCTGTGAAATTCAGTTATCTGAATTTAGCAATGGTGACTTGGAAATCCAAACAAATTAAGAGATCGGAGAAGTAACCTACCTGATCGCCGGTATTCCGAATGAGGTAGTTCCTCTCAACGGAAGAGAGGATCGATTTGAGATCGTGAGAAGCACCACCAACGTCTTCCTTTGCCATATCTGAAACTTCGTCGGCCGTTTTCGCTGTCGATTCTTAGTTTGCAATGAACCTTTCAAGACGAAGATTATCAGTTTTTATATAACGAAATGGGACTTCTAAAGTCGATCCACGTCAATATTTTATCAGGAAGAGAACTTGTTCGTAATGGCGAAGGAAACTTCAGTTTCCACGTACAAACGACGCGGACTCCAAATCATTCAACCACTAGTGTAAATGCACGTGTCCACCTTGTACGAATAGATGCTGGTGGAGGTAGACAGCTGATGATAGGGTTGTATATAACCGGGCTGGGCTTGGGCCATGTTTTAGTTAATTTGGACGAAACTAAATTAGTTGGTTCGAATCCAGTCTGGTCCAAACTAAACACCCTGAACTGAATTTGTTGAGTTTGGGGCCTTCGGGCTCGCCTAAATTAAATAAACGGTTTTAAAAAAGTGAACAAATAATAAGGAAGAAGAAGTGATCCTGTGATCATATCCCCATAAGGTGGAGAAGATGAATCCATTGGCCATTCCTCGTCAACAACTCCCTGATGTATATTATCAATTATTTTAATTAAAATTCCAAATAGGAAATGTATCTAGAAGTCTAGTTGCTTGTATTCTTTTTTATTCATAGAAGTTCAGATGATATACGTTTAAGAGGATTGAATCTTATTTACTATTCTTCCAAATGATGAATAATCCTGAGTCGAAGACATGCTATGCTATGTTATTTATAGAGAAAACATTCAAAATATCATCTTGATTAGGACAAATGTCAACTAGACGAATATCTAGAGAGATGATTGGAAATGTCTCCATATAGCAATGCATATCTAATGTTTACATGTAATCAATGCGCACAAGTTGTTCCCAGAAGAAAATTGCAGTGAATCACTTGATTAAGTGAACTTGCTTTATGATGGGTACCTTGAGATCTAAGAAATCACAGATCTTATGTCACGTGTAACATGCATGTATATCTAAAGTAACATATCTATTTTTATCCCTACCATTCCTGATAAGATAATATCCCCTCAAATAAGATATACAATTTAGATAAGTGACTGAGATTTTATCACGTAACTGTTTGGGGGATTTATTGCATTCATCTTTAAATAAAGGAGTCGTTCGAATTCTACAAAATACTCTTCAAGCCTTCGTTCACCTTCGAGGGAATCCTTTTTGGTAGTTCAATCTATATTCTTTCAAGGAAAGTCAGTAGTTCAAAGTAACTGCACACGTCTTAAAGGCATTTAAATGTTTCATTTTAAATGCCTTTAAATAAAATGCATTAATAAGTCCCACTGTCTGCAGATGTCATCCGGAGGTGTTTCTTGGGAATGAATAAGTAAATCTTCAAAGGCCTCTCCAACGAGAATTCCTTCAAAGTCAGTAAGTTTGGAAGTCTATTGAGGGTGACAGACCCATATCTTTGTCCTTCGAAAGGAACAAAACCCTAGTCCTTTGAGGGTGACCAACCATTGGCGAATTGACTATCTCGTGGTGATTAGCCTAACAAATTGACCATCTCAGGGTAGTTAGCCCCTGTCAAATCTATAGTGTTTATTCCATCTTTCGAACGGTTACTAAAAAAATTAACCCTAACAGGATAAGAATGAGAGTTGTGAACGTTGTTTGGAGTTCACGCGCCTGCGATAGCGAGAGAGACAAGCAACCGCTTTATGTTTGATATAGGGCTTAAAAACGTATCTTATAAACAGACTATTGTACGTTAAGATCACGCCACATATCCAATGGGATTAATTAGACCGCCAGATCATCAGTATCCATGCACAATAATCAACTCCATTACACTGGGATATTACTAGTAACTTCGATATAGTAACCACTAGATAAATATGAGCATCATAAGATCATCCACGACACAATAGGACTGATTACAATAAGTCAGAACTCCACACAGAAGATGAAGATGCCATAGCTATAAGCTTTAATACGAAAGAGAACTAACTTCACTGCGGGGGGGGGGGGGGGGGGGGGGGGG
>JAUPMG010000002.1:14585475-14595769 GCA_031762675.1 Pachysandra terminalis | reverse complement strand
TCCTAAAGAAGCTAACAAATGGAATTGCTATTGTCCATTTAGCAATACTTCTCTTGGGGTATTTCCCTCTCCTTCAAAAAGCAATGAGCTTCACTAGGGTCCATCTTAGGTAGTACCTCTCCTTAGGTGTTACTAATTTGTATAATTAATTACTTTCCTATTTTTCTTATCTTAAAATTTTATATAACACAAAAACACCGCTGTGTCGGCATTCCAAACTGATCGTACTCACGCCCTTTTTGAAATGTGAAAATTACTGAAATACCCTTACTCTGTATTCTTAAATTTCTGGGTTCTCACAGGTTGTTTGCACACTTGTATAAAGCGATGAGTGGCAGTCAAGATATGGGCTAAGACATGTAGAATCATCCTACCTTATTTAGCCTTCGATGACTGACACTTGTCATTTAGGTCTTGAACGAGAACTTTGGCTATAAAATCTTCATTCTCATTCAAAGGAAAGGTGCAAGTTCAGTATAGACTGACAGATTTGAAATCTCTGACTTGAAAGTTTTTAATGCTCTGAAACATATTTTTTGGAATCTTCAAACCTTCTTTTTAACCTGGTGATAATTTGACCTAAAAAGATACACAAAAATCTCGTATTGAAATGACCGTCAAGGTTTAGGCTATTACGCCACATATATTTGAACCACATTCCCTCTTTAGTTAGCCCTTTATAAAGTAACACCTATCATCCTGATAATCCTTTTTGAAACCGATTTTGGGTATCAAGAGTACTACCTGACCATTTCCTATCTTTCTTTGATCGGAAAAATATCTGGAATTGTGTTTCATCAAGCTGGCAAAACTACGTTGACTATCCCAGGAAGTAAAAAAGACGCGCCGATTATAGAAACATTTGCCGCTAAAATATTTTCTGTTGCCTACGTGGAAGCCACGATTAAAGATATACGCACGCCTGGAAACTTTGATACGGTAATTTAATCTTCCGGGATTCGAATGTCCGAGAATTTATTTCTCTCAGCTTCTTAAGTTTTCTCCTTCTCATTTCATGTTTCGATTTTCTTAGCCGATTCTGCAAATCCATGAAACTTGCACTTCTTCTACAGGTATTCTCTTGTTTTTCTTGAAATTTTATTTTATTTTATTTTTCACAGTCCTCTCTCGCTTACTTTTCGATTTTTTTTTCTTTAGTTATTTAATTGGAAATTTTTTAAAACAATTTTCATTAGAATCTCTTCATGAGGAACATAACCCCAAATGCTTTTACTTCTGTTTTTCAGCCATGAATTTGACACTTGATTGATTGTTCGAGAAAACAAAGAAGATCCAGAAACCTATCCTGGAATGGAAACCCTAGCTGGGGGTTCTGTTTTGTACGATCCTCCGAAAGCCCAAATCCCAGAAGTCGAAACCCTAAAAAGAGCATCAGGGGCTTTTGGTTTGTCTGGTTCGAGCGATAGACGGATTTTATTAGGGTTATCTCCATTTGCAAGAGTTGAAGATAATGGCGTTAAAGGATCTGATGGCGAGAACGAAGTAGAAGAAACTCGAGTTTCAGTTGGAGGAGATAAGTCGATCGCTGAAGTAGAAGAAACTCAAGTTGTTGAACTGCTTGACAACATCAAAAATGGCGGAATGGATGATGAAATGGTAAAATTTTCTTCAGCTGATCAAGGTGTTGTTGCACAGACTCTGAGAACGGAAAGTTCTATGGAGTTGCAAGAAAAGGGGAAGGAGTTAGGGTTACTGAATGACACTGGAAGGAAGAATATAGACATAAATGTTTCTGCTTTTAGTGAGGATGAGAAAAAACAAGCCGATAAATCGACAGTGAGAGGGGGAGCATCTTGGAAGTTTGAAGTATCGGGGAATGATATTCCACTCGTCGTAGAAGTTCATGGTTCTGCAAGTATTATGAATCAGGATGATGATGGTGAAACGAAATGTTTTGTGTCGTCGACAAAGAAAGAGAATCCAAATGCAGAAATTGAAGTGAGAAAGAGATGCAATTCATATAAACAAAATGGGGATTCTTCCTCGCCTGCAAATGGGAAAAATCCAGTTGCCAAAGTTACAGTGATGCCTATATCTATGAGCGAGATGACGAAAGGCCAACCTATAGAAGAAGATGAAAGAAAAGAAATTTTTGAAGTGGATAATGAAGAAGATGGTGAGGAAGACGAGGAGGAAATGGATGATGAAGATCGCAAATTCTCCGTTGGTGATTTCGTGTGGGGTAAGATTAAATGTCACCCTTGGTGGCCCGGTCGGATATATGATCCCTTATATGCATCAAAATGTGCGGCGAAGTATCACCGAAGGGATCGATTCTTGGTGGCGTATTTCGGCGACGGGACTTTTGCTTGGTGCTACCCATCCCAATTGAAGCCCTTTAATCATTACTTTGGATCTATGTCTAAACAAAGCAACTCCTGGAGCTTCGTTAAAGCTGTAGAGAAGGCTTTGGATGAAATCGGCCGATGTGTGGAGTTGGAGATGACCTGTTCTTGTATTCCAAGAGAAGCCCTTACTGAGCTCACATGGCCATTGGCTGTGAATGCTGGAATCAAAGAAGGAGTTGCTGTGCCTGATGGTGGGATCGATGAATTTGCAGTTACTCAATTTGAACCTGCAAAATTTCTTGCTCGTCTCAGAGATACTGCTGTTGTTGTTTCAATGACTAGCATGCTTGAGCTTGAACTCTCTCGAAGTTGGTTATCGGCCTTTTATCGTGCCAAAGGGCATCATCTGCCTACATATTATGAACCGGACGAAGTTGTGGACCCTGAAGACAATGCTGGAAATGGTATAGTGGAGAAAAGCAATTTTGATGTTCAGACAGGGGATGTAACTGCGATTCCAGTTGACGACTGGCTATCTTCATCGGTAGGGCCCTCGTCCCCAAGGTGGCCTGGGATTTCAGAGGACAAGCTTTATCAGAGGAAGAAGCAGAAAAGCATGGTTGAAATTTTGGGAGGTTGCATGGATGTTGAACCCGGGAACTTTGATAACGATGTGGCTGAGGAGGTAACTGTATCTGACAAAATGGCATCAACATTCCGAAAGAGAAAGAGGAGCAAAGATTCTGAAGTTGGGAATGGCTTTGATCAAACTGAAGAAGGTCCTGCTCCTTCTAAGAAGGGAAGGAAGATCAAGGTATCTGAATCTCCGATGACAACAGAAGACAAAGGTTCAAGTGATAAAAATGATGATGATGATGGGATCAAAGAAGAACCCGAAAAGGAAAACAAAAAGGGTTCTGCGTCAAGGGAACGGAAGAAGAGCAAGTATTTGTCGCCTCCCTATACAAACCTAGGCAGGGTGAATAAGAGTTCAATATCTTCAAGAGGTTCTGAAATGAAATCATCAAAGTATCATAATGTTTCTCATATTGGAGAACGTATGAGAAGGGCAGCTGGGCAGCTTATGAGTTCCCCTCCTATGGTGAAATGTAGTGGTGAGACATTTCAGAAGGAAGTCTCCAAGGAATCTGATATTGGGTATAATACCTCGTGTAGCTTCAGTCCTCGTACGCCAAAGCGAAATCAGAACATGAATGTTCCTGAAGAAATCAATGTATCTGCAGATGAATTGCTATCCGAATTCCATTCTATTGCCATCAATGTACTATGTCTGAGAGGTAAGCGATCTTTTGCTGTGTTCATGAGTTTCTTTTCCAGTTTTAGAAACTCACTCTATCGTGATGGATCGAACCATGAGATGTATCACAAGCACATAGCTGGTCAAGATGGTAGAAAGAGGAAGTTGTCAGACGAAAAACCCAGCTCATTGGGAGAAAATTTACAAGTCACTGGCCACTCTTTAGTAGCCCAAGCTGATACTGAGCAGAAGAAGAGAAAGGGGAAGTCTTCAGACGAAAAACTCAGCTCATTGGGAGAAAATTTACAAGTCACTGGTCACGCTTTAGTAGCCCAAGCTGATACTGAGCAGAAGAAGAGAAAGGGGAAGTCTTCAGTTAATAAACCCAGCTCAATGGGAGAAAATTTACAAGTCACTGGCGACTCTTTAGCCCAAGGTGAGACTGAGCTGAAAAAGAGGAAGAGGAAGTCTTCAGGAGATAAACCCAGTTCATTGGGAGAACATTTACAAGTCACTGACCACTCTTTAGCCCAAGGTGATACTGAGCAGAAGAAGTCTTCAGAAGATAAAACCAGTTCATTGGGAGAACATTTACAAGTCACTGGCCAGCCTTTAGCCCAAGGTGGTACTGAGCAGAAGAAGAGAGAGAGAAAGTCTTCAGAGGATAAACCCAGTTCATTGGGAGAACATTTACAAGTCACTGGTCACTCTTTAGCTCAGGGTGGTACTGAGCAGAAGAAGAGAAAGAGGAAGTCTTCAGAAGATAAACCCAGTTCATTGGGAGAACATTTACATGTCACTGACCAGTCTTTAGCCCAAGGTGGTACTGAGCAGAAGAAGAGAAAGAGGAAGTCTTCAGAAGCTAAACCCAGTTCATTGGGAGAACATTTACAAGTCAGTGACCCCTCTTTAGCCCAGGGTGGTACAGAGCAGAAGAAGAGAAAGAGGAAGGAAAAAGCGAGGCCGGAAGCTCCCAAGATTGAAATTAATCCTGCTGCTGCTGCTGCAGTATCATCGGATGCGAAGAGAAACAATAATAAAGAGACAAATAGAGAAGTTCGGCAGGCAGCGCTTCTCTTGACATTTGTCCCCGGCTTCCTCCCTTTGCCTTCGATAGTCGATCTAAACAGATTGTTTGGCCAGTTTGGGATTTTGAACGAATTTGAAACGGAGGTGTTTCCAGATTCCAGTTGTGCTCGGGTTGTGTATGTAAGAAGTTCAGATGCAGAAGCAGCATTTAACAGTTTAGGGAAGGGCATCCCCTTTGGGCCTTCGGTTGTCAGTTACAGACTCCAGTATCTTTCAGCCATTGCTGCTGCGCCATCTGGGGCTTCTGAACTTGATGCTAATACCCATCAACAACCTACCACCCCACATGTAGAGGGAGGTAAGACACTTGCAGTCTCATCTGCGTCACCACGGCTACCTGATGGTGAAGCACCACCGCTTGTCTTAATGAGACAGAACCTTCAGATGATGACATCGATGCTGGAGAAATCGGGGGACAAACTGTCACCGGAAGTGAAAGCTAATTTGGAGAATGAGATTAAAGGCCTCCTTAAGAAGGTAAGCACAATGGTGGAGTCTTCTTCATCTTAGGTCAGATCTTTTAGTTAATGGGACTTCTTCCTTTGGCTGCTGATGCTTACCTTAGTTGAGAATTAGGGAATCTCTGTGTTTTTGTCTTCATCTTAGGCTGCTGGTGTTGATCTCAGTTGAGATTTGAGGATCAGGGAAGCTCTCTCTCTCTCTCTCTCTCTCTGTACAGTGTTGAATTTGGCACGCTGGAGCTCTTTGGTAGAGTAATCCATGTTCGATTCTGTAACCAATTGGTCCCTCTTTTGTATGTGAAAGCACGAACGTATGCACACACACGCACATGTATGTGCATCTTGCAGCAGTATTTAAAGCAATGTCAAGTTATAACCTAAATCTCAGGCTTGGTAGAATGGTGGGCACAGGTTATTTGAGTTTCGGGTCAAGAGATGAATGGTATACTGGTTTGCCTCACCAGGTTTATCCCAGCTGAGACATGGCATTTTATGCCATGTGAAGATGTGATGTGGCTAATCTAAATGGGCCACTTCACATTGGTTGAATTTTCTTCACTTCACTTGGTGTGAAAACAGGTTGCACTTCTCTACCTCCATTGCGTTATGATGTTTAGTTTCCTGGTCTAACTGTATTAAACCGGATTAGTCCCTAGATGGTTGGATTTGGGCATCCTTATGAGTCACCTCGTGGGATTTGGGTTGAGCTTTGGCTATATCGACCACATTTGAGGTTCACTTTTATAGGTCTAAAAAACATTGTACCGGACTAGGTGGGTATTTTCCAGAAGATATTATCACACTGGCCAAGGTTCAGCCAAATTGTTGACCTAAAGATTTAATTCATCATTTACCATCTTATCCTACGAGAGCATTTTGTCTGGTAGAAGATCGGATGGACACATTCAGATGATCTTGTCTTTTTGATGAGGTGGGGAATAGTCTGGACACGTGGTGAAAATCTACGCATGCTCTAGTCGACTTGACGGAATACCAGTTCAGTTAGGGGTGTCGGTCTAAATCAAAAAACCAATGGAATCAAAGTGAAAAAAAAAATCTAAATCAGAAAACCAATGGAATCAAACTAAAAGAAGTGGCTTGGTTCTGTTCTATTTATTTTAGTTAAGTTGCAGTTTAAAAAAAAAAATGAAAGACCCGAATAATTCGCTTTGGTTTATGAATAAGGCTTTAATTAAATCAAACCGGACCGAACCAAACAACCAATATGTATATATAATCAGAAAATAGTGCTCATTTTGTCAAACGGAGCCAAAAAAAATTTTTGGTTTGGTTTAGTTCAGTTTTTGGTTTAGTCAATGTATTTCGGTTTTGGGCTTCTATTTCGATTTTTATTTGGTTCATTGTAATTCAGTTAAATCTTGGTTTGACCAATAAACCAAGCCAGAGTGATCGAACTACGTACACTCCTAACGTCAATGACATGGATCATAATATTTAGTATCAGGATAGACGTCAACGCGGTCCAGGTCCAGTTTGACGACCGGGATGTCAATCAAATGAGAAATGAGAACTGCAACTCATCCCTCTCTCTCTCTCTATATTTACAGGAGGAGGTTTCTTGTGATCTAGATCTCACAAGATCCTCGTCCTTCTCTCACACACAAAATATGGTGCGGATCTCCTGTGATCTAGATCACAGAAAACCTCTTGATTGACATGCATCCACAAGTAGGTCCTATCAAGAAAAATATGACATGCATCCACAAGTAGGTCCCATCAAGAAAAATAACCTTTCAATTTTAAAAGTAAGAAAAGAATGAAATTGGGGCCCACCACTTTAATGAATGAGGACCTTATGTGATTCAGATCACAAGAAACCTCTGGTGATCCGTCACAAGAGATCGACATCTGTCTTAGGAGTCCACGAGTTGTACTACTTGTGATTCCCTTGGATTCACCAATTTCTTGAGTTCTTAAATTTGTAAGGTAGGATCCTCTTATGGGACAGGTGTCGACCTCTTATGGCAGATCACAAAAGATCCTCACCAGTTTCTACCATAACTAAGTAGAAACAAATTAAAATGGTAGATCCGCCTAGGACTCGTCAACCTCCTGTGAGGTTGTGAGGTTCACAAGAGGTTTCTTGTGATCCAAATTGACGACATAATCAAGTCAGAACTGCAATTCATCTCTCTCTTTTTTTTTTTTGGGTAGAACTCTCTCTGTCACTCACAGACACGAGAATTCTCTCTCTCACTCACAGACACGAGTGAGGATCTTCTGTGAACTGGCTATGTTGTTTCAGATCACAGGAGGATCTCCTTCACAGAAGATCTCACCCTCAGGCACACAAAATATTGGTATGTTCTTCTGCAAAGGACATTATATCTTCCTCAGCGAGTGCTCCTCACCCTTCCTCAGCGAGTGTTCCTCAGCCTTCCACGGCATGGCAACAAAAACCTAAATTTTTTAGTTAAGAAAAATGCTACCTCGTTCATGTCTTAATCTTGTAAGTCCCAAGATATAAATTGAAAAAACATTCCATAATGAATACACGTAGTAAGTGAGCCATACACTCAAAAAGAAAAGACTTAAAATTTCCAAGTTACACTGTAGGATAAGATTACTTTACACTAATGGGTTTGTTGCCGATGATCCATAGCCGTTCATCATACCATTCCACGATCCTACACCATTGAGAACATGTCCAAATGAATCTTTTCCATCCTCAGAGTAACCTTGATGATCTTGCCAATCATGGGAAAATAGCTGCTGGCTTGGCTTCATTTCTATTGCATTATTCAGATCCCCATTTCCTTCAAATGGAAGCATCATCAGCCTCTGGTATGCTTCCATGAAAGCCCTATTACTGTTCACATCGATTGACACCATCCCAGATGATGAGAAAATTTCATACATGTCAGAGGGTGTGAGCCCATGACTCACATCCACAAGACCCAACGGATCAGTACTATTCCCCATAAAGTCATGGATTCTTGAATTTCCCAATTCAGTATCAAACTTGCTAGTCTCATTAATGAAATCAATTGGTCCAGAGTTCCCCATTAGGGTGGTGAGGTGTTGTGTTAGCTGTAGCTGATCAGGTAAGGAGATCATGTTGGGTTGCTGAATAAGCTGATGATCATGATCATGATCATGATGGGTTGGCTTCTTGGCAGCTATTGATGATCTCTTGTTCTTCCTCAAGCCACCACCTACAGGGATGTTCCTGAGGGAGCCTCCTTTGGTCCAATACCTTCTGCAAGTCTTGCAGAAGTATCTGGGTTGGGTGAGGCTGTAGTTGTTGTAGTAGCAGAACTTGGTGTGTGTTGAGTCACACCTGGGGCACTTGATGAGAACTTGGTTATCATGCTGGGGCCTTGTTAGTGATCTTTTTTCTGTCATGGGTCTTCTTGTGCATGTGATATTGGTGTCCCCAGAAGAAGGTGGAGAGGAATCTGATCCTCCTTCCTCGTGAACGATGCCCTGATTTCAAAAGGAAAAAAAAGAGAGGAAATTATGTGTTCTTCAAGTTAGAATGTCTCTTAAAGCCATCAGAATGGCTGCACTTGTTATTGCAGAAACACAAAGCTCGAGATTGGGAAGTTTCTGAGTATTAACAGCTTAACACATCTAGTCTAGAATTTGCACGTTTCTAGTACTCCTGAACATCAAAGATCAATGAATGGGACAAAATGAGAAAAATAATAGAGTTTTTTTTTTTTGTGCTGTAGTAGAGGTGATCGCGGATGCTTGCTTAGAAGTGCTGGATCAAAATAAGATGTATTGTACGCATCATGATTTCAAATGAGCATAACTTTAGACTGGTGTCAGAATTTGATGAATCATACACCGTTGGAAAGTTAACGACAAGAATTACAGGACACATGGCTACACCGTGATGTGAGAAGTGTTTTGTCTGCTTGAGATCATTTAGACCCTCAAAATGGCCTCCAAAGCTTCTTTATCCGTTTTAGTAACTTTTGTTCACTTATTAGGGTTATTTTTAGATTGGGATTTTCTTATAAATAGAGAAGATATTGTAAAGAGAAGAGATACAGACGTTTTTATGAAAATTGATAGAGAAACTTTTTCTCTTTTATTGGCCGGATTCATCAACTCTTTTCTTCTTCACCCTACATTACTTAATTTGGTTGAAACTAATTTAAAACTAAGGCCATCTTGAGCTCATATGAAATCAAATCTAAAGAATACTTGTTGGCATTGTGTTTCAAAAGCTGAATTATGTAAAAAAAGTTATGTTCGTCTGTCCTAATAAGATGATGATAATGATATAGGGGACAATGATAATCATACACAGACATCCAAAACAAAATTAATCAGATTCACTAATAATTAAAGCAACAAGATAGTTTTTCTTTATGAAAATGCAATGCATGGTATACCTGTAGCCATTTAGATGTATCCATGCAAAATTGGTGAGAATTAAGGCAAAGCCCAGGTAGGTAGTAGAAAGGTAATATGTAGCAGCTACAAACCAACCTTCCCCTTCTGAGACACCAAGTCTTAACTCCTCAACACAGAAATAGAGGGAGGAGTTAGAAAGGGGGAGAGAGTTAATTACTCACTGCTTAAGGAGAAGCAAAGGAAGAAAATTAAGAGAGAGAGACTTGTTAAAGTGGAGCACAGCAAGGAGAGGATTGATGGTTTTGTAAGTTTTTTATATGGTGGGAACTGGGAAGAGAATTGATGGGTTTGTAAGTTTATATGGTGGGAACTGAGAAGAGTTAGATTACTTGTGTGAGTATGAAGGAATGAAGAGATGCTGCTGCTACGCGGACTTTTGGGCCCCACCTGGTCCGTCATTTCTGACCTTACATCGTTTGACTCTGCTTTGACAAAACAAACATCTGCTTATCAAACAATGGCTCTGATTTCATGTAATGAATTTGGCATGGGACAGATCTGATCCGTTCGATGTGAATCTACGTTGGGGGACTTGACTCTTGAGAGATTGGATTTTGGAACACGTCATAAATAACGGCGTCATCGTCACATGTCGGACAGGAACTTGGAATATTTGGGTTGTTGAGAAAGAAGTATGGGAAAATTAGGGTGTAGGGTAACTTTTAAGAATAATGCCAGAAAACTCATTTGAAAAGTCTTGGTTTCAAAAAACTCTTTGTACCCAAAAGTAATTGCATTGAAGGAACTTTGCACTGTAGCAAAGTGTAAAGTTCCCAAACTACCCTTCT
>JAUPMG010000002.1:14571297-14585375 GCA_031762675.1 Pachysandra terminalis | reverse complement strand
CATTAGCATAGGTTACTAGTGAGGTCAAACCTAATTATTTAAGTTAATTAGGTTTCTAATCTTAATTAGTCTAGGGTATGAGATCGGGTCATTACACTAACATAAATGTATCATTATGGATTCACCATCTTCCAAGCTGCACCAATGTGCCGATCCTTGGGATAACATCATCCCACAAGTCTGTAGAGGAATACCCACATAGGGTTCTCTTTCAGCTTGGGCATATTTAACAGGGTCCTCTCACAGGACAATAGTAGTCAACAAGTCAAGTC
The DNA here is from genome assembly GCA_031762675.1 of Pachysandra terminalis. NCBI lineage: Eukaryota > Viridiplantae > Streptophyta > Magnoliopsida > Buxales > Buxaceae > Pachysandra > Pachysandra terminalis. Next base: position 14,585,103 of record JAUPMG010000002.1, on the reverse strand, counting down.
ATCTCATATGTGAGTTTAAACCCAAAGGTATTATATGGGGTATTAGACTAAGCTATTACAGCTGGACAGTCCATATGCAACTCCTCATATTCAGGTCCATTAATTAATGCAACACACAATGCATCACAGATATATATTCAACTTATCAATCATATGGGCACAATCCCATAATCTACACTACAAGATACCATAGTACACAACATTACGCCAAATTCATCCATATATATCATGTGAAATGGAAACAAGGTAAGTATGACCATATAAGGGAGTAAGACAATCCAAAATGAGCACACAATGCCCCATACTAAGAACTAGTCACCTTTAAGCATCCAAACATAGACCATTCATCAAAAATATGCATTGAGGTATGTAAATTCCTTAACTAACAGTTCACATTTGCAAAGCATGCAAGGAAGTAAGACAATAATCACTTTTCCAACCAAAACATGGATTAACACAATACAACTACTGCTCTTGATGTCCAAACATGTGTAATATGACAGTCTTGAGCTCAAGGAAGTGTTTTGGGGCCACTTCTTACATACGATTCCCCAAAATCTCCTATTGCTCGGCCAATTCTAGGAAAGCTAACTTTTGGATTTGGGGGGTCATATTTTGTATGGTAAGTTTACTAGCTCTTGAAATATGCCAAACATGTGAAGATGGTCATTCTACGCGTGCCCATAACCAAACCTCCAACATCGGACCAAGGGAAACACTCGGCGGGGTCCTCGGTGACCTCTTGGCTCGTCGAAAAAGGTAAAAGTGTGCTAAATCATTTGTCACTTCAGGAACTGGTCCGGATGAGTCTCGATAGACCAAAAGTGATACTAGTTTGTCTAAAACTTTTTGGGTTTGGTGGGGTGTTCAGTGCACCGAAGTCAATCTCAGGGCACCGAGCTAGGTCTCGACGACCATTCCAGTGAACTGAAATCTGGTCTAAGATTTGGCGGACTCCTCGGCTCGTCGAAGGGGTCGCCAAATCCCAGGATGGGGTATTTTCTGGGTATTTTTGGCTGAAATTTCACATGAAAGTTTCTAATCACCTAATGGAGCTTCGAAATGGGTTTCTAGGTCACTGGGGTCAATCTAAACCATGTATCTACTAATTTCTCCCTAAATTTCTAAACCCTAGAAACTGAAATCAAACAAATAGGTTCACATAGGACATTTACAAGGTATGGGGTCTCAATAGCATGAGAAACATGAAATCAAACTACCAAATTCATGAGGGAAGGAAGAACACAATCAATCATGATATTCCCCTATGATCCATAACATTGAAACACAAATAAATAACTTGCATCGAAGGAAAACTCAACTTGGGGCGTCGCCGGGTCGCATCCGATGTCGCTCTCTCTTGCATATGAGGATCTTGAAACTTTTCTCCTCTTCATCTCCAAGAGCTCCACAAGAGAGAAAAGAGATGAGAGGGGGAGGAAGATGTGTAAATGAGGTTGTATTTAGTTATACATTATATATAGAGTCTTAAGGGTAAACTTGAAATATAAAACAGCTACAGGAACAAAACTGGGTTTCTAGCTATATTTTTATCAAATTGATCATCTAATTAATTACTAAAGTTGTAAACACATTTAGGGGACTCAAATAAATCATCTCGGCTGCCTAAATCAACTTTTATCTTGCTAATTGGTTTTATTTCCTATTTATTTACTAAGTTCAGTTATTTGACCCATACTGCTTCCTAAGTATATCTGGCTGACCTAATCAGTTTTAGTAACTTAAGGAATTTCTAGTGTGTCTTATAGAATTAAGGATTTTAATAGTTCTAGTCCTAATTAATTAGTGAAATTAAATTACAAAATCCTCAAATTACTATTTTACCATAAGATCTCAAGTTAAGATTTTCGTGATAATGAAAGTTGTTTAGCCTTGGCATTGTTGAAACTGTCTAGTCTTGACACCATCGAGGCTACTAGTCTTAGTACTTTTGAGATCCTCAAACCTTAGTACTTTCGAGACTGTGTGACCTTCTACGTCGTTGAGGTTCCCTCTAAACGGAGGCGCTCCTCTCTAGACAGAGGCTATGGTATCATCCTCTACGTCGTTGAGCATCGCTCTAAATGGAGGTATGTATCTTCTTCTACGTCGTCGAAGATAGCACTAGACGGAGGTAGTATCACCTCCTACGTCTTAGAGCTTCACTCTAGATGGAGGTACTAACACCTTCTACGTCTTAGAGCATCGCTTTTAGACGGAGGTAGTAACACCTTCTACGTCTTAGAGCTTCACTCTAAACTGAGATAGTAACACCTTCTATGCCTTAGAGCTTCGTTCTAGATGGAGGTAGTAACACATTTTAAGTCTTAGAGCATCGCTCTAGACAAAGGTAGTAACACATTTTAAGTCTTAGAGCATCGCTCTAGACGGAGGTAGTATCGCCTACAACGTCGTCGAGCCCCGCTCTAGACGGAGGTAGTATTCCCTTCAACGTCGTCGAGCATCGCTCTAGACGGAGGTAGTATCACATATGACGTCGTCAAGCCTCGCTCTAGACAGAGGTAGAATTGCCTTCAATGTCGTCGAGCCTCGCTCTAGACGGAGGTAGTATCGCCTTCAACGTCGTCGAGCCTTGCTCTAGACGGAGGTAGTATTGCCTTCAACATCATCGAGCCTCGCTTTAGACAGAGGTAATATCGCCTACAATGTCATCAAGCATCGCTCTAGACAGAGGATGTATCACCTACGACGTCATCGAGCATCGCTCTAGGCGGAGAATGTATTGCCTACGACGTCATCGAGCATCGCTCTAGACGGAGGAAGTATCGATGTCTTGCATCGCTGTCTCTCCCTTTAGGTGTAAATTCATATCGACGTGTTCATCGAGATGCATCTCTTTGGTGAACGTGAAGCGCACCTTTGAGCCTCTCAAGAACCCGAGGGGTTGTCCCATCACAGGCGGGCTCCCTCGAGAATGACTTGAGAGGATGTCCCATCACAAGTGGGACCCTCAAGAATCCGAGGGGTTTTTCCATCACAGGTGGGTGCCCTCAAGTATGACTTGATGAGCATTTCTGCATCTACATCCTGCTGTAAAGGCTTCTGGCATCCCACTGTAAAACACCTGTTGATTTAGCTTCATTGCATATTCATTGTAGTGTTGATCATCCTATGATTTATGTAATAATGGGTCATCACGGTAGCGCACTACCTTATCCCTATATCTATGTCTTGGTCGTATATTCCTTGAACCAGTTCCTCGAATCGACCGGGTGTCATTCTTAGGAAGTTCCTGAGGGTTATACCCATGAGTATCAGTGGGGATCTTGCTACGTGTCGGCCATAGTCCTGACACGTGGCAGTTTGTTATTGGGCTATCTGCCCTTACCATTTTTCATATCTAAGATTTTATAAGGATCTCCCACTTACTTAACAATTGATAATTGTAATTATTTTATATAATAATTTAATTAATTATTCATAAAAAATTATCTAAAAAATCAATCATTTCTAAACTAAAAGAATTTAAAAAAAATATGAAAGAGCTTATATGACACAACGTGGGAATATTTATTACTTAAGTTTTTATAAACCTAGAGTGAGAAGACAGTAGTTTTAATATTTGAGAGTTATTATTTGAGTATATATATAAATGAGTTTTAATTTGAGTTGGAATCTATGATCCTATCCTATTCATCTAAGTATGATAAGTATTAGATAATTATGAGAAGGATGCTAAAGTTATGTGATACTTATCTAATTATGGTAAATATTAAAGTAGGATAAAAATAGAAGTAACTTGTTAGGATAAAACTCGTCAAAATATAATAGAATAGGCGTATTTTAGTCCAATTGTAAGAGTTTTAGTCTAAAAGAGATAGGATTTATGGGTGAAAACGTGGGTGGTGGAATTTTAGGGAGATAAGGGTTGTTTTTAATTTTAGTAAAAATAGAGGGTTGTTATGTAAAAAAGAGATAGGATTTATAGGTGAAAACGTGGGTGGAAGAATTTAAAATAGGGTGGAATTTTAGTGAAAATAGGAGAGTTTTAAGTAAAAAAAAAATGATAGGATTTATGGGTGAAAACGTGGGTGAAAGAATTTAGTGAAAATAGATTTTTTTTTTTTTTTTAGTGAAAATAAGAGGTTTTTTAATAATAAAAAAATGTACTGAAAAAATCTTAAAAATATTGTTTGCTTTTAATAGTAGTTTAGATATGCAAAGCTTATGTGTGGCTACGAGATTATACGAAAATAATTATATTTGAAATAAAAAAGTCATAACTATTGTATTAATACATGTTAACCAAACATCTATAATACATCAGAACCCATTTTGTTACATGCTAACCAAACGCGACCAACAAGCCTTCAAAATTAGATTCAAGAATGAATTTAGGGAGTTGGGTCGTGAAATGAGTTCTCGATCCAAAATGACAACCAAACGAGATCGCATTTTTTTTTTCTTTCATGAAATGAGCTCTCTCTCTCTCTCTCTCTCTCTCTCTCTCTCTCTCTCGCTCTCTATTTTATATATATATATATATATATATAAAGAATTGAAGATGTTCTTTCATATACTCTTAACTATATCTTCCTCGGTGTGGCAACAAAATCCTACAACTTTGAATGGCTTAATCCCAAGACATCAACCCAAAAGGGAAAAGACAAAATTCACGTAAACAAAAATAAAAAGGAAAACCTGTAACAAATTGAGTCATTCTCTTATCTCCAGTCGTCTCTATCATGCATTCAAACTCCTGATTAGTAAGTGAGTGAAAAAGAAAGACCACCTTCACTGAAACAAATAAAGCATCAAGAGAACCTTTCCATTAATTGAATAAACTAAGATTTAGTTTCTGATTAATCTCTAGACTAATGGGTTCGTTGCAGACGATCCATAGCCGTTCAACACGCCACTCCATGAGCCTAGACCATTAAGATATCCTAGTGATGAATCTTTTCCGACCTCAGAGCAACCTTGGTCTGGCCAATCAAGGGATAAGAACTTATTGTTTGGTTTCACTTCTATCGTATTTTGATGATCTTCATGACTTCCTCCGAACGGAAGCATAAGCCTCTGGCAAGTATCCGCAAAACCTCCGCCATTCCCATCTATGGACATTTCAAAGGGAGAGAAGAAACCATGGAAACTAGAAGGTGTGAACCCATGATTATGAACATCTCCAAGCCCACCCACAAGACCCAAGTCTGTATTCTCCATGAACCCAATTGGTCTAGTACCGTGGTGGTTCTCTAGCATGGCATTGTACTTGCTTTCCATGATATTAGGGTTTCCAAGATTTCCATGGTTGTTTAACAGGTTGGTGAGGTGTGATAGCTGCATCTCCGGGAACGAAAGGTGTAGATCGGTCGACGAAGACGAGATGGGGTGTGGATTAAGTGGTGGTTGATGATGATCATTTGATTTCTTCACAGCCACTCTCTTGTTCTTCCTGCAGCCACCACCAACAGGGATGTTTCTGAGGGTCCCTCCTTTAGTCCAATACCTTCTACAAGTCTTGCAGAAGTATCTTGGTTGAGAGAGACTGTAATTGTTGTAGTAGCAGAACTTGGTGTGTGCTGAATCACACCTTGGGCACTTGAGAGCTTGGTCATGTGGGGGCCTCAGTCTCCTCTCTAGCATTGGTCTTGAGCATGTGATCATATCCCCAGATGGTGGAGATGAAGAATCCATTGCCCTTTCCTCCTCAACAACTCCCTGATGATCATGTATCGAAAGAAAGAAAGAAAAAAAGATTATAATTTAAGCTCATATATTATCAATTATTTTAATTATAAGTCCAAATAGGCAATCTATCTAAATGTCTAGTTGCTTGTGTTCTTTTCTATTTCTAGATGTTCAATATTAGTTATTTCTGAGAAGTTGATCAAAAGATGGGTACATACCTGTAACCAGTCAGATGTGTTCATGCAAACTTGGAGAGAAGTAAAACCCATTCAACAAAGCCAGCTAAGAAATATAAAGAGAAAGAAGAAAGAAGAAGAAGAAGAAGAAGAGAGAGAGAGAGAGAGAGATGTCTGAGACTCTGAGGTCTAGTGCAGTGAGGAAGTAAAGAATTGAGAGAGAGAGAGAATCGATTGGTTTGTATGGTAGGGAGAGAGAAGCTATGAATATGAAGGAAGAAAAAGGTGGAGTAGCTGGGCGTACTGGGTCTTCTCTTCGTCGGTGGCTACTCTCATGGGATCCACCCTTGTCTTTGATGTTTGGGCCCCACAACGTCTGGCTCATCTGTATCAGAATCCCACTGTGCACCGAGGTACAAAATAACCTTGTTTAGTACATTTACACAGAAACTTGGCAGAAAACTTCACTTGGAAGCCCGAAAAAGTCGAAGAAAACTTTTCTTCTTTTTTTTTGTGTCTGGATTATGTTTTATTTGTGTTTATTTAACACATAACATAACATTAATTTTATTAAATTGAACCAAACCAGTTTGATTTGATTTTCAGTTTTGGTCACAGTAATTCGGTTCCATTTTTTATTTTTTTATTTTTGATTCAGTTCCATTTTCGGTTTAGCATATTATATTTCGATTCGATTTTGATTTGACCACTTAACCGAACCAAATCAAACCAACCGAATTACACCTCTAAGTTGCACATATCATTCGTTACGGGTGTGCCGTTGGTACCGATCTGACTCAGCTCGACGAATCTCGACTTGCAAAGCTCCGGTCTCTAACTTTGTCAAGTGTCAGCAATCTTTGGACTGTGTCAGTAGCTCTGAGCCGTTAACTGTGGGGTCGTGGGGATTGGATTCCTTTTGCAGGGATACGTCAGAGATCACGGCGTCGTCGTCCTCATACGTCACGTTTGACGTGACAGAGACGAGAATATTTGGGTCCTCGAAAAAGAGCAAACCGAAAGAGCACTCCATTTCGGGTCCCACCTTATATCCCCAAAGAGGACGACACGAGAGGGGGGAGGACCCTTTCCCTGGCCAGTCTCCCTCCTCCATCTGCAAGCAAAGGATAGATTCCCTCCCAACGTGACTCCCGTACGGCCTATGCCTCCGGCACGTGCTCCGGTTCGCGACCACCACCAACCATCTTATGGGTCCCACGGGAAAGACATACTTAGCAACCCCATGATATAATCATGATCATAGCATATAGCATTCCTATCTATTGAGCTAAGCTAGTCTACTCTAGTATTAGTTGGATTGGTTCGACGAGACAATCCAAAAGCATTGGATAAGAAAATTTCAAACTATGACGACCATTGGTTTGGAATCTAACGGTGTGGGTGGGCCTGATGAGAATCTAAGCTGATGATGTAGTCTTGTGTACCTCATTGAAATATGAACGTCAAATCATCAGAAGCATCAAAATGCGTGCAGTCAATCTTATTTTTCGGGTCATGCATTCTTCGGAAATGTGGCCCACCATTTGAATTGTTTGATCCAAAGGTTGTGTTAACTAGCAACTTTTCTGATTGGTTAACAATTAAAAGCCTGCAAGTAGAATCCCTTATCAATATATTATTTGATTTCATTTCTATCAATATATATATCTATAATTATTTGATAGGGTAAATTACATTGACACTCCCTTATGTTTGGCTTTATGACAATAAATATCTTTAAAGGCCATTATAACAAATACCCTTATTGGATCAAATTAGGAGAGAAGGTCTAACTACGTGCAGTAGAAATTGAACCTTTGACTATAAAACCCTTCCATCAATCGTGTATTTAAATATGTTGAAAGGATAAAATATAAAATAATTAATTTATTATATAATTATAAGAGATAATTGGGATTTGTAGCATGCTTTGAAACTATAAGAGAAGTGTTGGTGATGGCAAAGGTTTGAGGGGGTACTTGTTGATATTACGACAAATCCAAAAGGGTGTGATTGTAATCTACCCTGTTTGATAATATCTCTTATTGCCTCTTCACTTCCTTTCCTATGTGGCTACTCTGTCAATCCAAACCATTAGATACGAGGAAAATGATCAATTGCGTTGAAGTTGAATCATGACATGGTCTCTTGATCCAATGGCCAAAAGTTTCCACGATCAATCCATACTAACGAAGCTCGATCCATCTTCGCACAAGAGGTCAAAAAGAAACAACACATTGTTGCTACTTCCGAGGACCTGTAAGATCCGAGTCAGGCCCAGTGGGGATTAGTTAAGTAGGATTTGTGGTGTACTTGGTAAACCATGATGCAAACTGCAAATATTTTAATATTATAGATACTGAGTTGCAATTAGGCCGGCGCACGCGCATGAAAATGCCAGCGGTAATAGCGGCTCAGATTATCAAATAGCTAACATTCCCTTCCTTCGTTCCATTGACGAATCTTGCTGGGCGGTGGACAGGATCTCTAACGCTATCTTATTTAATTCAATTATTACCTTATCTCTTTGTTCTCTTGTTAAATTGTAATGATTGGTGTTTTTGTTCTTTACTTATATGGTTCAGCTCGGTGGGATCCACTAAGGCACGTTGAAGCCGACCGAGCAACCTTCTCTCACAAGCCTGTGTTTCCTTCTTTTTCTGTTCTTTGTATTCTCTTCTGAACGACTTTGTGTGTTTGAAACTTGGAAACGGGACAAACTAATCTCGTTCATGAATATCTGGCCTGACTCGTGCGTGCCTGGGTTTGTTATAGTGTCAAAATCACAGGACGTGCTTCAATTATGTGGTGGAATTCTGATTTCTTAAGTGTTTAATAATTATTAGAACTGCGGCGTACGTGTGAACGCTGCTTCGTTACTCCAGAGTTGATGCAACAATTTGAGCAGATGGTGAGTCAGCCTCTTTGACCCAAATTTGGACTCTTCTAGTAGATGATAAGGGTGAAACTTGAGTTGGTTAAACCTAAAACCGAATCGACTTAATCCGACTTCAATTCGATTTGAATTGGATTTTTAAATACTTGATTCAGTTTTGGTTTTAAAATTATAAAATTAAATTAGATCAATTTGATTTTAGGTTGAATCCTCGGTGGTTAAACCAAACCAAAACCCAAAATCTAGTGTATATACTCTAAGCCAATTCAATTTAACCGAATTATACTCTCTCTCTCTCTCTCTCTCTCTCTCTCTCTCTCTCTCTCTCTATATATATATATATATATATATATATATATATATTGTATATGCATATATAGACGCTCTGTAGGTATTCTTGACCATAAGTTATTTTCAAGTTTGGCGTTCTCACGCTTTCACTCTCGCTTTCGCTCTCGTACTCGCTCAGCGTTCTGGTGACTTAGGGTGAATGTGGTGGTGTTAGATTTGAGAAGAGTAATTTTATATTTAGTCAGGGTTAAATCAGTCCATTACCCCTTGAGGTTTCATATATAAACGGGAAATATGTAGCTTAAAAAACCTCAGGGGTCCTAGTATAAGTGGTACAGATCTCAGGGGATGAAAATGTAATTTACCCTATATATAATTTAATTGTGTGTTGATCAGTTCATTACTCGTGGATTTCATAAAGTTATAATTAATAAGGCTTGGGCTCGTATGGCCCAATAATTAATTGGACATAGCTGAGCTTTAACAAATTGAGTCTCAACCGAGCTTAAGCGTTACTCAAGATTTAAGAGCCAGAGCTTAGCTCGGTTTGGCTCAGCTCAACTCGTTTATATCCCCACATCTTAATGAGCTAAAGTGTTTATAGTTATCGTTTGATAATAATTTCTTTCAGAATTATGATTGTGATATGGTTATCTCATAAAGTTTACTTTGATCCCAAGAATGAGAATCCTCATCAATGAGGAGAACCTTTTCGGTTGCCTCGTATAACTTCATCAATTCTAACTCAATGTCTACAATTATTTGTAATCCTGTGTGGCTTTATATTTGGCACACCCCTTGCCCACAAAAGATCAACTTTTTTATTTAGAAGTGTTGCCAAAGGGGTACTGGGGCCGTAAACGAGTCGAGCTGAGCTGAGCTTTGCCTAACTCAGCTCAGGCTCGTAAATCTCTAGCAAAGCTTAGGCCTGTTAAAAGTTTTTAGGCTCCAAGCCGAGTCGAGCTTTGCCCAAGTCGACTTAGGCTTGTAAAAGCTCTGCTCATAAAAAATTCGGCTTCTAAAAAATCGACGTCGTAAAATAGCTTAGATTAATACAAATATATTAACATTATAGTTGATAACTGTTATTATATGTAATATAATATGTTAACATGTGTGTTTAATATTAATACATAATATAAGATATAAGAATATGAACGTATAATCACATATACAAACCGAGTTGAGCCTATCCAAGCTCAGCTCAAGCTCGTTAAAATAATGAGCTTTTTTTCAGGCTCAAGCTTGACTCGCAAGCCTAATTTTAGAACTCAAGCTCGACTCAAATGAGCCGAGCCCTAGCTCGGCTCGTTGACAGTCCTAGGTATTATTATCAATGTTGTGCTATTAAGGATTGGTGTGCCCCTTGCAGCATGCTCCCTTTGCCATGAATCTGATGAAACTATCGAACATATTTTCTTGCATTGTCCTTTTGCTAGGGCATGTTGGTTTGCTTTTGCAGGTGGTCACCTCCACGACTTTAGCTGGACACAAAACATCAAAGAGTTTATTGCTGATGCCTTCAATTATCAGGACAAGGGAGTCCCCTCTTTCATTCCCCATCTCCCAGCGCTCATCTTTAACTTCATGTGGATGATTTGGAATATTCGAAATCGTTATATCTTTGAAGGTGAGCCCCCATCTGTTGATCTTACCCTCACTAAGCTCTCGGTTTTGCAATAGGGCTCAACTAAGATCCTCTACTTTGCCAAAGCTGCCAAAGAAGGTACAAAGATGGACATTATCTTTGTTAGTTAAATGGAGTTCTCTGTCGGAGACATACATCAAACTCAATTTCAATGGAGCTCACAAAGGAGATACTGGTCTTTGGGGTGCTGGCGGTCTATGACAAAATGATAATGGAAGATTCTTGTTTGGGTTCTTTGTCTTCCTTGGATTTGCTTCTGGCATAGTTGCTGAGTGTATGACATGCCTTGAAGGACTAAAAATGGCGACTCATTTTGGAATCTCTAAGCTTGTTCTAGAAGGTGATTCGATCATCCTTATTCATATGTTATCTAAGACGGCCACTATGCGCTTGGCGAATAAGAATAAAAGGAATAATTGAAGAGGCTCGATCCATCATCGTTGGTTTTGCCACATTCAACTCTCTCACTGCTTTCGTGAAGACAATTCCTCTGCTGATACATTGGCTAATTCTGTAATCTTTGACGGATCGTGTTTTTCATGAGAACGATTGTTATATCAGAAGTATCAGCGATTAAGGCGAAGCGGATCAGAGATCATCTCAACGTCTTCGCACGAGAATTCAACGTTCGATTCCACACTGAACTCCTGCAGCTCTGTGCTTTCGTACTACTCTGGCTCTACGCGATCATCTCTCTCCCGCGATCTTCCGACATCTCGGTGCGGTAGACTCCAAAAGATTCTTCAACTTTCTCCAGTGGATCTCACTGAAGATCATCGTGTTGGTGACCTTGAAGGCTGAGGAGACGCCGGAGCGACGTTATTCCGGCAGAAGCTCATCAACGGGATTGGATACAACTCGATGTTATTCGAATCGTTGGACACATCTGACGGCGACAACGTCAATTTGGTTTCGAGGATTGAGATGTTTCTGCTTTGTCATAATATCTTTGATGCCGTTAAGGTGGGGAGAAACTGTATAATGCATTGGCAAGAATTGTTTTTCAGTGCCGGAATGATGGCTGTGCCTTTCGGTGAACTGGCCGAAGTTATGAGAAGAGAGGATGAAACTCAAAAACTCTGTTGCAGAGACATGTTCCATGCATCAAGAAATTTCACCTACATTGGAGAACTTTCACAAGAACTTCCCTCCAACAACAGCTAGAACAACCTCTTGAAACTCACCAAACCTTTGCTTCAATTCATTCCATCTCTTTAAACTCCTGTTTTCCCTTCTGGGTATCTGCAATAACCTTGATTCCTTCAAGAAAATCCATGGCTTGCTCGTTGTCCTCGGTCTGGGCGGCAAGCATCTTCTCTGCCAAACGAAATTGGTTCACTTGTATGGGATTAGTTGGTGGCTTGTACGCACTTGGGCACCCTTTCCTTGTAGGCCGGTTTATGAGGGTGAGTTCTACCCAATGTGTTCCTAACAAATGGTATCAAAGCATGCATCAGGCACTGTTCGAGTCACAGAAGGGGTGACATATAGGCTAGATTAAAATGCCTTGATATTATGTATGGGCATGGTGTTAAGATTGAATACTGATAGGTGAGTGGAACCGCTAATAAGGAAAGGACTGCCATCGGGTCAGTGTCGATAGAGTGGGCCGCCAAGGACGTCGGCTGCAGAAGCGTGGTGGAATGTTAGGATCTCACATCGACTAAGTATGGGTTTAGTTGGTGGCTTATAAGCACTTGGGCACCCTTTCCTTGTAGACCGGTTTATGAGGGTGAGTTCTACCCAATGTGTTCCTATGGTTCCTTTGGGTACATTGAATGGGCCCGCCTGGTGTTCGATCAAATACCAGACCCAGATTTCTGTTCCTGGAAAGTGATGTTCAGATGGTACTTCGTGAATGAATTTTACTCGAAAGTTTTTTACTCAGAAGTATTTTGCTTTATACCCGTTTGAGACAATGCCACAGACAGAAAGATAACATTGTTTTTTCAGTTGTGTTAAAGGCTTGCAGCGAACTGCGTGATATAGATAAAGGGATGAAGCTCCATTGCCAGATTGTTAAAACGGGGAATCCCGATAGCTTTGTATTGACGGGTCTGGTTGATATGTATGCCAAGTGTGAAGAAATTGGATATTCTAGTCGAGTTTTCGAAGAAACTGTTGATAAAAATGTAGTTTCATGGACGTCCATGATTGTGGGTTATGTACAGAATGGTTGCTTGGAGGAAGCATTGAATTTGGTCAATCAAATGAGACAGGATTTGGTTGAAGCTAACCAATTTACTTTGGGGAGCTTGATCCTAGCATGTACCAAGTAAAGTGCTTTACATCAGGGAAAATGGATTCATGGATACATGATGAAGAATGGAATTGTCATGAACTCTGTTGTAGTAACCACACTACTAGACATGTATGTGAAGTGTGGTTCTGCGAGTGATGCTAGTTCTGTATTCAATGAGTTGTCGTTCATCGACGTCGTCTCGTGAACAGCCATGATTGTTGGGTACTCACAGAGAGGGTACCCTAAGGAGGCCTTGGAGCTGTTTATGGACAAGAAATGGGCAGATATATTTCCCAATTCTGTTACAATAGCCAGTGTTCTTTCTGCTTGTGCACAGTTGAGCGGTTTGAATTTCGGTATGTCTGTTCATAGTCTAGGGCTTAAACTTGGATTGGAAGATAATGCAATTAGAAATGTATTTGAGATATGGATGCGAAGTAACGTATGATTGAAGAGTCTCATTCTGTATTTGAAACAATTTTGGACAAGGATGTGATTTCTTGGAATTCGATGATCCCTGGTTATTCCCAGAATGGGTCTGCGTACGAAGCCCTGACACTGTTTCATTGTATGAGATTAGACTCTTTTTCACCTGATGCCGTCACATTGGTGACTGGTGAGTGTCCTCTCGGCTTGTGCTTCTGTAGGCGCTCTCCATGTTGGTGGTTTGCTTCATGGTTATGCTTTTAAGGTAGGCCTCATATCATCTTCTTTATACGTTGGTACTGCTGCCCTTCTTAACTTTTATGCCAAATGCGGAGATGCTAGATCTGCTCGCAATGTTTTCGATGGGATGCAGGAGAAGAGCATAATCACATGGAGTGCTATGATGGGTGGGTGTGGAATGCATGGAGATGGTAGTGGGTCGCTTACGCTTTTTGGCGAGATGTTAAAGGAAAAC
>JAUPMG010000002.1:14559087-14571197 GCA_031762675.1 Pachysandra terminalis | reverse complement strand
TGAAAAATAATTTTTTTTTGGTGAAAAGAATGAAAATTTGGCAATTTATAGAGTTTAAATGCATTTTTTAACTATTTGTTTTAAATTAAATAAGTTTGACCAAAGTTGACCAAAGTGAATTTATTTCGCCGAAAATTCGGCAAAATTTCGACAATTTCGGTCACTTTTTCGCCGAAATATTTTCGGTGAAATAAATTAATTTCGTATTGCGGATACCTTATCGAAAATCAAAATTTCGCTAAATTTCGGCTAAATTTTAAACTATGATCTCAAATGGTTGAATACGAAATCAATCTAAATGCTGATTTTGTCACGAGTGACCAGTCCGGACAAAATTTAGCTGCTTTGAAGCCCGTTTGTGGAAGCTAGGTTTTTATTTTTTGATGAAAGAAGCTAAGTTGACGTGAGGAAGACCCGGTTATTTTATTTTATTTATTTTTTAATCTTACGCTTTTTCTAATGAAATATACTAGGAGGTGGACGTTCAATATTGCACATAGATAAATAAGAAAAAAATAAAATATTTTGTTATTATTATAAAAATGTTGAATAAAAGTAATTGAAATATATATCTAAACTTTTAAAGTTTGGTTTAAGAAATGGATGAAGAATTTTAAGGATTTCTTTTTATTTTTTGTATAAAGGTTTTAAAAAATGAAATTAAAATCAATTCATTAGAAAGCTCTCATCAAGTGCTCTCAAATAGTATCTACTTTTATATTTATTTATTCAATATATATCTTATTATTTTTAAATATTTAAAAATAGAATAGACAGCTCATGTACTGAGATAGGGCCAAAAAGGTAGGCTTGAGAGACAAAAGAGACATGCTTGAGCCTAAGATGTTACTTAACATTAACTTTAGGCTTTGTTCTAATTAACTAAGGCTAATGGCTTGGTCTTGGATTTGAAACATACTTATTATGAATTTGTCACCGTAAAGCATTAACTTTCCTGGTTCACAAAAATCTAAAAAGGCCTTATAAAAAGAAAGCCTCAAACTCAACTTGTTGGCCTGTGAAATGGTCGATAGTTTTAGTTTGAATCGTTGGAATGGATTGTGTATTGGAGTAAGACTGCACATTGGGCTGGGTCTTCTTGAAACTTGGATTTAATAGTCACAGAAAATGCTAGTTGGGCTAAGATTTCAATGGATTTGATAGCCTTTAAACTCAATATTAGAATTGGTTTGTGTTGTATTGGCCCAACTAACGCCGTGTGGTGATGGGTTTTCAGCTTCTTGCCAAATGGAGTGGGGATGTGATTTGTGTAGCCTTCCCTGGTTGTAGGGACACATTAGGATCGCTATTTAGAAGTGGCAATCGAGGGATCGAGTTGATATAGGGTATTGTCAGGATGGTATTGGTGATGTTCAAATTGGTAAATAATTTATAAAACAAGCAGTTATTGAATAATATTAATGATGATGAGTCAATTTGTTGGATTAATCAAATCAAATAATAATTTGTCATGTGACAATATCAGAAATCAATAAATTTCAATCTTTTGAGTGAGGACGCCCTTGTGGGACAATCCTTTACTCCCAATCTTTCGAGGGCACCCCTTTCCAAAGGACATCCCCTCTATCCCAATCCTTTGAGGGGCACTCTTTCGAGGGGACATCCCCTCAATCTCAATCTTGAGGGGGCGTCCCCTCAAGATTTACTTATAATATTTTGCTTTACTTCTTTGACGTTTATGATCCGTTTGGATTGAGATAAAATAGATGAAAAGGAAAAGAAAATCATATTATTCTATTTGGTTGAGAATAAAAATAATAGAGAAAAGAAAACAAAAGAGAAAAAAGTTCTAAAATTTTATTTTTTCAAGTGCTAAAATATTTTTCTCAAATTTGAGTTTTTTTTGAGAGAGATAATATTTTAGAGGGATTAACTACCTTCAATTGCTTTACTATGACCACCGCCTACCACCACCACCCACTAGCATCCTCGTGAACCGCAACATACCACCAGTCATCACCATCATGAACCACAACATACCATCACCTATCACCACTCGCTGCCACTATTAACAGCCACCACCCCACATTGTCCACCATCATATATCACCACCACAATCGTTGTCTATTACCATTACCGCCCGTCATCGCATATCACCACTATCCTCTATCTATCTACTTATCTATTGAATTCTATTTTCTTTTACATTTTATATTTTTAAACAAACAAGAGAAATATTTTAGTTTATTTTATTTTATTTTCTCTCATTTTCTCTCCGGATCCAAACGGGCCCTTAGTCTCTAGTACTCTAATTTGACGGGCGGAAGGGTTTAGCCCAGAACCGATCCATTTATATTTTACGGGTCGAAAATACCCGATCAAATGATTCAAATATGATCAACAACTCGAGCGGGTTGATGGATCGGACTAGAGATCGCCAGCTCTATCTCCAGGTGTCCGTCATTATGAATCTGAGGATTTTCATTTCGTCCCGTTCGTAGAACGAGAAAACATGTTTTGGCGCGTTCGGGCCGGTACCATAAACGACGTCTTTGACTCTTTGCTGTCTCTTAAAACCCTCGCCGCGCTAAGTTTTCTCCGAATTCTCTGCGTCGCTCCTTTCCAGTCCTCTCCTCTCACACCTTCCAAAGGAGTTCCGTAAAACCCTAGACCCTCATTGATCATTCTCTACATCGATCAGCGTTCATTGTTCATCGTCTGACAACAATCTTCAAGTGTCGAAGTCGAAGTTGCAGATTTCCATGGTTTCCTCAAGAGATATTCAGGACATCATATCCAAGCTCTCATCAGACAAAGCAAAAACCCGGGAAGTAAGCTCATTACTCAGATTGAATAGCCTTTTCTCACCGTGTTTGAATTCCAGTTAGAGTTTATTTCTTCGTGTTTTAAGATTTCTGTGGATTTTAATCAATATTTAGGAAGGAATAAAATTGTTGAATAGCTGGTTGGAAGGAGAAAGATCGATTGGATTCTGCAAATTTCTAGGTCAGAACACTGCGAAGCTAAAACCAAACCAGGTTCCTCACTGTAAGATCGAATTCTACTTAGATTATAATCTGCATTTCGTTAGTAAACTACTGTAATTCATTCTTGAAAACAATTAGAAAATCGTTATGTGTTTGTTTGGTTGTTCGGTATTGCAGCTGAAACGTGGCCGTTTCTTATCACCTTGCTTACACAATGTATATCCGTAGAAATCTCTGCTAGTAAAAGGCGTCCGCCAAAATTAATCCTGGCAAAAACTCTCCGAATAGTTATCCAAAGAGCAGAAGATCCAAAGTTTTCAGGTTGTTTTTGGAATACTCTTGTTGATTGGTTCATTTGCTATTTGTTTAGTAGTAGCATCTGTAATACTTAGATTCTTGTTAGAGAAGGATTAGATTGATTTACTTGTTAAAGGATTTATTCTCTTGAGCTAAGCTTTAATTTGAAGTTCCATACCCTCATGGATAAACACTAAAGTGACAAAATAATAACCTAGTATTATAGAGCTATTAGTTTTAACCATGTTGTGCAGTTCGTTTATTCCTCTATTTCATCATTCTCCTGTCAGGCAAGATGCTGCTTCTGTTGTCTGTGGTCAAACCAGTTTTAACTCACATCTGGGATGTCCTAAGGGATGTTCCGAGCTTTCAGTCTGAATATGGGGTTATTCTCCGGCATCTTTTGGCAGTAAAAGATTATCGTTTCCACATGAGGAAGCGGGTCTATTGCAGTGAGTTTTGCCCTTTAGATTACATATGATAAGTCATCACTCTAAAATCAAAACAGTCATGGAATTATTTATCCTGATCGTTATGTTTTCCTATGTTTTGGTTAGGCCTAGTACTTCTTTACATGGGAAAGGTGGAAGCAAGCTTGAGTGAGAAGAATAATAATCAATCTAATCTCCGAGAGGAGGTCTTTCGCTGCATCTTGACACTCCATTCTCTCTTGGAAAACCCTCCTGGAGATTTCCCAGATAATCTGAGGGAAAGTATCGTGAAAGGTTTTGTTGGGATTTTCTCTTATGCAAGGTACTGAATAGATGTAACCTGCCTGGTTTCGTTATCATGCCTTTGACCAATATTTTAATTGTACATTCATTTGGGAAATTCTTAGATTACTGATCATGCTTTCGTGTATGTTGTTTTCCTTGTCGGACATTGTTAGGGATGAGGGGAAGATTTCACGCAAGCTCATGGAGTGCATTGATACATATTTGTTGAAAGATGGTCCAAATCTAGGTTGTTGGCCCCTGGAAATCCATTCAGCTGTACAGGAATTTGTTTTTCGCTGCTGGCTCACAACCCATGATAGGGGTTTGAAGGTTCTCAAGTCAATCATTCTCTTATACCTTTTTTCTTTTTTTCTTTTTTTCTTTTTAAGTATTATTACATACTAATTTTCTATTTGTTAATTTGTCTTCTCTTTTGAAGGACACATTTATTCTATATGCACACTTACAGTTGAAGCTAACTAGGACCTCTGCTGATGGGAGTCATCTGGTAGAACAACTTCTAGATGTAGTTGGTAAGGAACTAGATCAAAGCAATATACCTTGCACTAGTATGCCCTGGTGAGTTTGGTGCTTTCTCAACTCTGACTTTTCTGGAGTTACCTTGTTTGGTTCTGATGGGTTTTTTCATGTAACAATATGTTACATTCAGGAGTGATGGAAGCAGGGAAGATAAGTTTGGAATCTTGATGAGCTCGCAGGGAAGTTTTTTGGAGCTTGCAGCTTCTGTTTTTTATTGGGTAGCTACTGCAGTGATCCAGTTCTTGTATTATGGTCTTGCATCTCATTGTTTTGTCTTTTCTAAACATTTCAAATCTACTAGACTCAGAACTATCACAAGAATTAGATATTCTACCAGTAAAATATATTTTCTCGACTTGGTCTTCAATAAGTCTATTGTAAATATTACAATTCTCACAAGATTGTAAAGGTACAATTTAATAGAAATATTTAAGTTTTCTAATTGAAAGGTATAATTTAATAGAAATATTTAAGTTTTCTAATTCCTAATATATAATTTTTGAGGTTCCCCATAAAACCTTGGGCTTTGATGAGCTTGAATGACAGAACAAAACTCCCATTTTCAAGCCGTACTAGTTGGGGGAAGGCATTGGCTGTTGTATTGATTCCTTATGAAAACTTATGTGAAACATAAGTTTTGAAAACTATAAAGATGTCCACAGCTGTAAAAAGTCTTGCGCAAATTTATCAGTGCTTTCAATTGATTTTACTTTCTCAGGCATGTGATGGTACAACTAAAGCATCATGTTCAGAGAAAAGATCTAAGATGGTGAATGCTGCTGGCCGTATAAAGGAGGGGCTCATGAATGGGAGATGGTTATGGTAAGATTTGATCTGAAAAGTTTATTTATCTGCAAGTTCTTCGACATGTCATTCACTAGCCTCTATTATGTGTGCATATATATCTTTAGGGGATACCAATCGGTAAAAACATCTGCATCTGCGAGTACTCTTTCCAACATTGAAAAACGTAAAGTAAAGCTGTTAAAGTTTTCTATATGTTTCCATTGTTAAAACATTAAGTAGTTATGTTCTTGTTCTGATTTGCATTGGGTGGAAGTTTTATGCCTGTTGGTGCATTTTTTTTTTTTTGGTAATTTTTTACCTTATTTTCTATAACAAAAAAATTTATAAGAAAAGAGAGTAAGGAAGGTACATCAAGAGTAAAATGGCAAAACGAAGCAGTAAAGCAGGGAAAAAGAAAACAGGCCAGACGAGATCAATCCCTCTTTTACAGTATCTCATCAGTTGGAATATCCTAAACATAACCTCTCTATCTATCCCACTGTAGGCTAAATGGTTGGTTAGATATCAGCTGATCTAGGAACCTTGGTGAATGAGAGGTTTTAACCTTGATGGCAACCTATCTAAATGAACTAAGTGGGGAAGACCTCCTAGAACTACTTTGGGAATGCACAAGCCAAGAGATAACAGTGGATGACACACCCTCCACAATAAGACTCTAAAAGCTAGGAGAGCACGCCTCGCTGGGATCAATCAAAGGGGAACAAACCGCTACCTCACCAATTTCCTTTTGTCGATCGCTTCAGAGAAAAAAATGAACAGTGGTACCCATATAATCTCTTAGAACACCTCCAGTACCCAAAGGATTGGGTTCCCAATGGAAGAAGAGGTGGTCTTTAGATTCCCCTTGCCTCGTGCATGAAACACAAACCTAAGGACATGGTGGAGGTTGCTTTATTTTCGTTGGAGTGTGTTGTTAGCAATGATCTTGCCCCAAGCCATAGTCCATGTAAAGGGTTCAATCTTGAGGGTAACATTTATTTCCAAAATAAGGCTCCAAGGAAAATGGAAAGGAAGGATAAAATTTTCCTCAAGGTATCGTGAATAGAGGAGAAAAATGATTTTGTGGTACAGATGCCTAAGGATCAAGAACCAAAATCGAGTGGTTATGCTGATTTGGATTTCAGAAAACATCCCTCAAAAATTCAAACAAAGACAAGCTGATCCATATCAATTGGTTGGGATCCTAGCTTAAAGTTGAATCCTAAGAGAGGTCAGGGGATGGCCAAGAGAGAATGTTAGCTATATAGGAGTCCTTATTGACGGCAAGCCTTTAAATAAGAACAAGTTTCGAGGATAATGAGGACTCTCCCCATCGTAGATCCTTTGAGAAATGGATGCAAGAGCCATGTCCTAAACCTAGGCAAATCAATGAATATAAGTGTAGGGGCGATTGCCCAAGTATTGGTTTTCCATGTTCCTTTCATCGTTTATGGAGTTCTAAGGTCCCACTTAAAGTTGAAGCTTTTGTTTGGACTGTTTTCTTGAATCACATTAATACTACTGATAATTTATCACATCCCAAACCTAAAGAGATCCTTGGGATACCCAAAAGGTTGGAAGATGCTACTCTCACCCAACACAATGGGAGTGGATAAACAATATAGAACATAAGCGGAAGCAATAATATATCAATTCTAATAAATATAATAAAAGTTACAATCTGTTCATAATTCAGCTAAGTTTAATCTACAATCTATACTATCTACATATATCTTCTATTCCCGTAATTCCCATATAGCAGCCCTCTTCGATAAAATTCATCAAATACCTGAAAAATATTAATAACAACAAATTAAGCTTAAAGCTCGGATGAGTAAGCCCTTCAAATCGGGGTATTTACTAAAAGACACACGTTATGAGAAAATAATTATATGATATAATAACGGATCAAAAAAAATATATGATGTAATAACTAAAGAAATAATGAGTAATATCTCATAGATATGAGCAATACATGCACACACACACACACACACACCACGTAATGCAGTTCTTTTCCATCTCACTTGGTATTTGGGTAGGTCCACACAACTTGGTCTCCTACACTAATATGCCTAACTCTATATGATAACATGCAAGTCAATGTGCATCACACATAAGACTATCACACAATAGCAAGCACAAGAATATGAAATGCAATGCATGTTAAGTACCGATACAGTGTATGACATGCCTGACCACCAACCAGCTCCATAGCGAGCTGAAGGTATTCTACTTGTACGTTGCAATTTCGAGGACTCTCGACCCCCGAGGTACGATTCCTCATTTTCTATTTTTGTTGGCGGAACACATCTAAGCATCTCCGGAAGATAACTTCATGAACATACCAAAGTAAAGGTTACCAACAGAATTCACTCATATGATTTGGCTATTGGGAAGTGCACTCCCTCACCTATTATCTTACTACAAGTCTCTTGAGACCCCTATACAAGGCCTATCTCTTACCTTGGGCGAAAACAAAATATCAGTCCATCATGGACAGAATATCCTCACACACACAAACCAAGAGAAATATCTAGTGTTTCTACTATCACCTCAACTAGAATCATATCTAGCAATTTCTCATTAGAATCCAAGTGTCAAGTAAAACTCATTTAACTTAATCAAAGTCTCAATGCCCACATATAGATTAAGACTTAATTACTAAATGCAATTCACACAACATAGTATATCATGCTCACACACATCATATTCATCATGCAAACACATGAGAGACATTCCCATGATTTCAAACTATAATAGAACTATATCAAACAAAGGGTCTGGAACTCCATGTTACAATTTCATTAAAAACAGCTGCCAGCTGCCAGTTCCTTACAATGCTACTCAGAGACATGCTAGAAAATTCAGTCCTTTATTTCCATTTGATTTTTCTTACATGTCTGTGAGTAGCATTTTAGGAACTGGCAGCTATTTTGAATGAAACCATTTCAGATATGATTGTTGGTGGATCAAACCAGCAGTTGCAAGGAGGAACTTAATATGTGTTGACACTTGACAGTCTGAAAGGTCGGATTATTCCTGTTTTAGTGTTTATCCTTTGATTTGTTCTGTCTGTATCTTTTTTTGTTTATACCGTTTTGATAGAGAAGGGATTTAACTCAATCCCTTGCATGCCAGCTTTCTGGGTCCAAAGTTTGTTTGCGTTATTCAAAACAATGGTAACCTTTCTTCGCTATGTACTGTAGGTATGGTGCTTTCTGTTGTCTCATTCGGCGCTACCACTCCCGTATCTGCAAGGATCTTGTTATCTACTGGTTTGAAGGCATATGTGAAAGCTTTGAGAGGTATCTCCTTATTTACATGTGTGCTATTTATGGTCATTAATGTGAATTTATAGCAACTGTATGTGCATATATATCTAATTGCACTGCACTGGAACATTTCTACAACCATGTTCCCTAGATGTCGACCATGTTTACTTGGTTTTTAGTTTGGTTCAAAATACGTCCTTAGTTCGGCTAACCTTTTGTGTCTATTGGATACATTTCATAAATTAGTTATCAAAACCTGAAAGTAATTCTTAAATTGGGTACATAATTTACTAAACTGGTTTGCAGTTTGTGGATACTTTACTGATATAGGTAACTATGATGTTGACACTGTTCTACGCACACTATGTCTTTAGTTACACATGAGTTTTAGTGAGTAGGTTTTGACTGCCTGCATATGTGTACATTGCTGCATGCATTCATTTATCATTTTGATTATGACATTCAAATGAGTGCATGTATGAGTCTTCAGACACACTTGTTGCCCATACACATATCATTGAAGGGACACATGGGAAGTTTGGAGTGAACCCTAGACCAACATGAGGTTAGTATGATAATACCGAGCTACTTTACTGAATTCCTTTAGAACTATATCAAAACAAATGAGATGTTCAAAATTTGTACCAATTACCATGGAGTTAAGCTTATGAGTTGCAAAATGAAGTTATTGGTAAGAGTGATGGAGCAAAGATGAAGAAAAATAACTTCTGAGTATCAGAAAACTCATTTGACATTTTTCCAGAAAGGTTTACCATTGAGGTTATTTTTTACTAAAACAATTAATGGGGAATTTGGAAGAGAAGATGAAAGACCTTCACGTGGTACCAATTGTTCTAGAGAAAGCATCTAATAGAATACCTAGAGATCGAATCTATTGGGTTTAAGCAGGAAAGGAGTACAAATTTTATATTACTATCATTAAGTATATGTTTGAGAGTGTGCTAGCTAGTGGGAGGAGAGCACAGGTGATAATTTGTATTCAAGAGGAGGTATATTGGTGTATGTTACTTGCAGATGATGTGGTTTTGGTGGACCAAACTAGACAGGGAGGTATGGTAGAACTAGAACTATGGAGGGACACCTTGGAGTGAAAAGGTTTTAAAAATAAACCAAGCTAATATGGAATGTAACTTTATCATAAATGGTAGGCGGGGGAAAATGGTTATTTATTTTATTATTATTGTTATTATTATTATTTTTATGAACAAGGATGATTTTATCAAAAGGATAGAAGAAAAGTACTTAAGTGTTATCAAAAGGACAATTCGTAACTTGTATTCAAGAGGAGGTATTTTGGTGTATGTTACTTGCAGATGATATGGTTTTGGTGGACCAAACTAGAGAGGAGGTATTGTAAAACTAGAACTATGGAGGGACACCATGGAGTGAAAAGGTTTTAAAATAAACCAAGCTAATTCGGAATGTAATTTTAGCATAAATGGTGGGTAGGGGTGAATAAATGGTATGTGTGTGTGTGTATATATATATATATATATATATTTGTGTGTGTGTGTATATCTATATTAAATAACGTTGATGATATCAAAAGGATAGAAGAAAAGGCTTTTAGCTTTGGGTTCATGGTGTTTTGCTTGTGCGCCTGACCTATTTTTGTATGCTTTTCTATCTGTTTGCATTTTTCTCATTAATATAAATTGTTGGTTAGCTATCAAAAAAAAAAGGTTAGAAGAAAAGTACTTGGGTGCGTCTAGGAGGGCCAACCAGGTAGTGGAGTCTTTAGCTAGAAGGGGGAGGAAGAGCGATATGTTTGTAGGGATTTCGGCGTCTTTGGCCTGATTGTGTGTAGACTTGCATTGTGAGGAGGAGGAGGAGGAGGAGGAGGAGGAGGAGGGGATCTTTTGGTGTTTTGGTTGATGGGGCTTGAGTTGATGCAAGTTTCAGGTGGTCTCCCATTGCTTAAGATTCATCTGTTAAGCAATGGAGTATGTACTTTCTCTGTTCTAACTCTTTATACAATTCATCAGCTATCAAAAAAAGAAAAAGAAAAGTACTTGGGTGCTATGCCCTAAAAGTTGTGGCTTATCCGATTAGAAATACAATCACAAAACCAAGAAAGAAAGAAAGAACCAAAACACCAAAGTAGTCATCTAATCCATCCTATTTCCCACTCAGAAACAGCAACCAAAATTTATTTGCTAATATATCCTCCGTCGAAAGAATCGTAAACATAGTTTGTCTCCCTATCCCTCCATTGGCTGGTTATTTGTTTGTTCGTCGGCTGATCTTGGGTCATCAGTGAATGAGAGGTTCAACTCTCGTGCCGAAGCTCTAGCACTCCTAATAGATGAGTTGGTCTCCATGAACGATCCTTTCTCACCACTAGCCAAGAAATAACTGAGGCTAAGTCGTCCTCTACCTTCAGAATAAGAACCAAGTGATTCCATTTAAGCTAAAGGCAAAAAGTTTATATAGAGCATATTGTTGGGCAACAAAAAAGCAACATATTCATAGTGGGTGTTTTTGAGATAAGGATGTGTGGAAAGACAAGGAAACATAATGTAAGGAATGAACATATCCGATAGAATTCAGAAGTAGCTATATAGGAGATAAGATAAAGGAAAGTGGTTTGAGATGGTTTGGATATGTAACACGAAGAGCTAGGGAGACACTTGTGAGAAGGTGACTTGGGGTGTGTGTGTTCGTATTGGGGAATCTAAAGGGGCGAGAGGAAGAACAAAACATACCTAGGTAATGTTCGTAATCTAATTGAAGATATGGTTTTTTGACAAATCGGGTTGGTCGAACATGATTAATGTTTTTGATCCAACTAGTTGGGATAAGGCACCTCGTTTTTCCCATTCTTTTCTTCTATCAAAATTATTGCAACCACAGCCTAACACTAAATTTTAAATGTTTTGGCAATTTACTGGTATATAGATATTGTTTAGTAGAATGTATATATGTGCATATATTCAAATGTTTATCAATTTAATGGTACATATATATTGTTAATAGGTTTTATACATGTGCATATATATATATATATTGTTGACGTTCTTGTGAGCACAAAACTTAAGGTGATTTTGCTAGATCTTCTATACTCCTTTGCATGTATAGGTGCACGTGCTTCCCATACATGCACTTTATTAGGGTTGTCAACGGGTTAAATATGGATTGGATCTACCTGATCCATGTTTGAACCGGATTTTTTATACTCTTAGAAATATTCGGCAAGTCCGTGATGCGCCATCTCTGATTTGTTCCTTTACTTCAGTAGGGTTGTAAGATTCTCAACTCTGTCCGTTTTTGGTCTGATCTCTGGTGTGGGGATTCTCCCCTAGCCACTCGTTTTCCCAGGATCTTCTCTATTTGTATTTCTAAGGAGTCTCTGGTTTCTGATACCATTAGCTGGACCACCTCTGGGCTTTCTTGGAATCTCCTGTTTCATAGAGACCCAATCGGGTTCCATCATGGTTATGACAGTGTCATGGTTTGCTCTATGCCAGAGTTTAAAGATGTTTCGTGGATAGATATGTTGAGAAGCTGGGAGTCCGTGGCCTATTTGT
>JAUPMG010000002.1:14540109-14558987 GCA_031762675.1 Pachysandra terminalis | reverse complement strand
CATCATCTGATGATACCACTCCATGTACTGAGAGACATATCTCTGATAGTCTTCATGGGTCATATGCACCAATATCCCCATAAGTCGTCACGGTAGTGACCGTGACAGGCCCTGGCAGCGACATATAGCGACATGTAGCGACATGTCGGCGACATGGAGCGACACCCAGGTAAAAACGAAACCTGGGATTTTACCCCCAGATTTCGTGTCGCCAGGGTGTGAAATGGTGAAATGTCGCCGACATTGCGAACCATGCCTATGATCATGTTAGTTGGAGCTTTTTGATTAAATTCGTAAGTAGAATGGGTTTAAAGGAGAAATGGGGAAGGTGGATTAGCTTTTGTAGTTCGGCAGCTTCTTTCTTTATTGTGGTGAATGGTGTAGCGATGGGCTTCTTTAGGTTTTCCAGGGAACTCGGACAAGGCAATCCACTCTCACCCTTTTTATTCACAATTGTAGCAGAGGATTCAACAGGCTGATTGGGAAGGCAGTAGATGCAAACCTATTAGAGGGGATGGTAGTGAATGAGTTGGGTCCAGTTGTATCCCATCTCCAGTTTGCAGATGATACCTTAATCTTTTATAGGGTTGTACAGGATCAGTTGAAGGTATTGAGATGCATATTTTTATGTTTTGTGGCAGTGTCAGGCTTGAAATAACCTGAGAAAAGTCGAGTTGATTGCAGTAGGAGAGGTTATTAACATTGATAAGCCGAAGCTTATTTTGGGTTGCCATATAGGGGCACTACGTACCACTTATTTGGGTTGTCCTTTTAGGGCTTCCTTTAAAGCAACATCTGTTGGGAGAAGGTAGTGAAGCAATCAAAGAAGAAACTCGTTGTATGGGAAACATGATATCTGTCGAAAGTTGACTCGTTAGAAGCTCTGTATTGAACCTACTTACTTCCTTTCAGTTCTTAAAATTCCTGAAAGGTTGAATGGGAGTTCCTATGGAAAGGGAGCAAAAATATCATGTGGTGAAATGGTTAGAGGTTTCAAAACCAAAATTCCAAGGGGGTCTAGGAATTAGGACTTAGGAGTATCACCACTTTCAGTGATGCTTTATTGGATAAATGGTTCTGGAGGTTCAGAGAGGAGAGAGATGGCCTTTGGAGGAGGGTGATAGATGCGAAGTATCGTAGTGGAGGGGATTGGTTTCCTAAACACTACTTTGGGACTTATGACGTATAGTTTACTTATTTTAACAAAAAACAAACCTCCTTTTCAAGGACAAGTTCCAAAACCTAAAATTGCTATGAATCTTTTGAGCTACGATACATTATTTTGATTCGATTCTATGTGGCCTATAATGATTTCCGATTCTATTCACGGTATGATGCCCTTGGTCACTACTTATCCAATCATCTTCTTAAAATCTGACTGATCTTATACCTTTCCCCACCTTGAACCTAGTAGTACTCCTTGCAACATATTGTATAATTTTCTTTGGAGCTCTGTTGTTAGAATCTTTTGATTCAATATGTTAATCTTACAATTCGATTCAGTTTGACCCTAGGTTGATTCAAATCAGTGAAAAAAAAATAATTTATGTTTGAATCTTATGATTCCTTCATTAAATCTTAATCGTATGATTCAAACGATTAGACTCCGCAACACTAAAAGACATATAGTTTACTTATTTTAACAGAAAAAAAATCCTTTTATAAGACAAATCTCAAAGCTTAAATCTTAAACCCTACTTTTTCTAAAATTACTATTTATCTTACATCCACAATTCAAAATTATGATTCCCTTCTAATTGGTCCTTAATTGGTTTTCGATTTGATTCATGGTTTGACAACCTTGTTTTGGCGTCCCACTTGCAATTGCTTTTAGGAAGTGCTATAACTTTGATAACTCAAATGTTCTTGTATTTAGGAATCTTTTGTGTTGAACGAGCGTGTTGCCATCTTATTACCAGCAGCTGTGTATTCTCTCTGTGTTGGTTGTGGTCCCTTTCCTCATTATTACAAGGGACTGTCCCTGCCACACTGTTATCTGGATGTTTCTGAACCCGTGGAAGACTGGGTTAAGGTATGTTACAATCGTTTATATTGCTGGTGTACTTGAAAGTTTTTCAGCCAGTTGTTTTTTCCTGAAAACTTAATTATACTTATGGTTGTAGATGGAGGAACACGACTCTGAAGCTCAACAGGAACTTTTTGAATGTTCTGTCGATGTCCTCGCTGAAATTATGCACGGTTCTTGTACTGAGGTGGTTGAACTGTATTATTATTATTATTATTTTTTTCTTTCTTGGGGTTATATTTTGCTTCATATGGTTTCCAACTTTTGGTTATTTGTGGTCTTTTGCAGGTTTCCCAATTCCAAAGCCATCATAGTGTACGCCTTCCCCAGCAGATGAGGGATCCACTACTGCATGAGATGGAACACTGCTTTTTAGCTTTAATGGATATGGAAATCAAAAAGATGCTTCTCTCCGATCTCTTCTTTTTATGTGCTCTATTGTCTAATTTCATTTATGGTTTAGTTTTAACAAGGTATATTCTGTCTTCATCTTCAATGGATTATGTTGAAAAGTTTCTTACCAAGTTTGTTGGTCTTGCATACTTTCCATAACAATTCAATGTTTTGTATTTACTACTGGGTGCAGACAAGTGGTTTGTCATGTTCATGATGGAAAAGGCTCCATACATCTTAAACTAGACCTTCTATTTGCTATTTCACTATTTAATCATTGGTTATTTTTTCTCTCTGGGGTACATTCCTGTAAATTGTGCTTAGTTTTCTAGTTTTTCTTGTGGAGCTAGTCGAGCAGTTGCTGTGTCACTGATATTTTTGATTTCTTCTATTTCTATGAGGGGAATCTTGTCTTTGTTGTGATCTTTATGTTAAAGGTATATTGAGATGTTGGGACAGATATTCTAACACTGTTGAGTATAATCTATAAATTCCAAGTGAATGATTCTGTCGGGCATAGAATCCTGAAGTGTTGGAATTTTGAGGAATGATTGTTACATTCCATATGAATCACAAGTTCAGTTGATGACTCCCAATTTTAGAACTGCATGGTTGAAAATATTTCCCTGCAACTGCGAGTCTTTAAGTCAGGGTTTTAAATGTTTATATGTTGCACCTTTCTACTGGGAAGTTTTACCCATTTGCAATATTTCCTATTAATTATTAAAAAACATAATTTTCTAGCAAGGGAAAATTGATTTAAGTAAAATTTCAGTGTCCTTTGGAATAGAAAATTTCGCAGGAAAGTCTGCAAGCTTTGGGATTTTTATAGCCACATTAAATGTATTTTAGACTTATCTTACCAATGTCTTCCCCCCCTCCCTCTATTGTGTCATTGTTTTGTGCTTTATGCATTCTTTACGTACTTATTTTCTTGCAGGGTAAAAGAAGAAAAATCGTCCTTCCTCATCAAATTATGTCGACTGTTGTTAGAATTGCTGCAGCATGCTGTTTCTGTCATCCAAGAAAATAGTAATGTTCTACGATGTCGTGGTTGTTTGGGCTCCGGCCCCTTTTTTGATGCAACAATCTCTACTCTAGCTTCTATTAGGATCTTTCTTTGCTGTCCTCTATTCAGCATTTGGGGAGAGCAGAATTCTATGGATGATGTACTCTCCACAGAAATTATTCAAGTAGTTGAGAGGCTTTTGAGGGCTCTGGCTAAATTATTTGAAGAATATTCGGAGTGCGTAAGCAATCTTCAGTCTCAAATAGACATACCGGACTTGTACTCATCTTCTAAAATTTCCCAGAACTCTTCTTCATTGGATGACAGTAAAGCTAGGATTGTTGATATGGAGTTGGATGTGAACGAGAATACCACAAATATGGATATTTTAGCAGTTAGTGGAAAGGTTGTCACTGGCATTTCTTTTTCTTCAGTGAAGTGGAAGCTGGACATGGTTTCAGTGATGTCAAGTTTTTTCTTTGTTTTACCGGTGATTACCTGGGAAATCTTGTTTGATCTCATGGAAAAGGAAGATGATCCAAAGGTATACCATGTGGTATTTTTGTTTATTATAGTTTTTCAGTTTGTTTTTGTCTTTTTTCTTTAATGTGGTTTTTTGTTGATTAGGTATTTGAAAATATTCTATACAGTCTCTGTGAGCATTCTTCCTGGTCCTCCTCTGCAAAGTTCTCTGGCTTGGTACTATGTTCTATTGAAAAAAGTTCCATAAAACTCCTTTTGAATATTTACCTTTGCTTTCCATTTTTGTTTGTAATCTGAATGAAGTTTTCCACCGACAGCTTGTTAAGTTGTGTATCAATACTTGAATATTCTTCATTTTATATTTTGTGCACACTTTTGCAGGTTATTTTAATGCATAATGTGACCGCAGCGAGATTTAACCTTAAACTCTGTTGTGCCAATATATTAATTGCGATCTCTGGATTGCTGGGGACCCTACTATCCGTAAGCTCTGGTGGAAAGGATAAAAATATTGATCTGGCTTTGCTCGGAAGTGCATCTGAGGAGGTATTTCCTGTGTGAGTTTTTTCTTTCTTTCTTTATTATTATTATTTTTTTTTGGGTAGTATGTGATAGAAACACTTTACATGAAATAGTAAATTTGCACTGTCTTACTCTTATGAATATGAAATCTTTGCATCTTTTCAGATTTTTGGCATCCATTGGTTGTATTCAATATTGTCTTCAAAGTAACCAAAATGCAATCTTCAATGAAACCAAAATGCTTTCAATAAGCTTTTGTACCTACACTCTCTTTACGTTCAATTGGAATTAATCTAAAGTTAATGTCATAGGAATCTTGCCCTAGGTTTCCTTAGGATCATAGGTGCATGATCCCTGTATGATTACTCGTAAATATGATGTAAATGACTATCACCAATAAATGCTGTACACTAGAAAAGAAACATAAGTAAAACAAATGCTTAAATCGTTGCATAATTTGAATTAATAGATTCAAACTTCAAAGTTGTCTAATTGTCTGACTGTATTGGGAAATTAGAATTAGAGAATTAGAATGAGCAGTTCCAAACTATTCCATTTCATTAGGAGTTTGAATTAGGTAAAAGACACCGAGGAATTGGAGTTTGATGAGATTTAGGTTTAAATTCCAGTTCCACTCTTTGGATGAGCTTACAGAATTTGATAAGAATTTATCGGAACTTAATAAAATACATTGGTTTGTTATGGTTTCCGCTTAATGTTTACATCTCCAATAGGTAATGTTTATTATATGGACCGGAAAAGAAGATTCCAATAATTTTGTAATATCTGTTCTATATACTATCTGTCCTTGTAAAATTTATTATGGCTACTTGTCATGAAAATTGAATAATATTTATTCAGCTTTGATTAGTCTTTCATGTAAAAGATTTTTTTCTTCTTGTTTGGTTTATGATTATGATTGAGATAATATTTGATGTCACTTTCTGTTTTTATTTATGTATTTATTATTATTATTTTTGTTAACTTCAAGAGAGTTCTGTTTGATGCTTGATTTGCAGAGTTTGATATCTCTTGGAGACTTGGTGAACAAAATTTCCGAGTTTGATCTTCTTGATTGGTTTGGACGTGTTAAGCTGATCGATTGCATATGCAATTTTGTTAGACTTGATCCTCACATTGGCCAGGTAATTCTCTTAATAACATTGTTACTAACATTGTTTCTTCCAATATGTGTTCGTTTTATTTCAAACACTGTTGGGGATAGTTGCTAACATTGTTTCTTCCAATATGTGTTGTTTGGAACATTTGTGCATAATTCTAAGCAGTTGATGGTTGGAAGACTACTTTTGATGCTCCGTGAAACCGATTATCGCGTCAGGCTTTTTCTGGCGAGACGTATTGGTGTTCTGTTTCAGACATGGGATGGCCATGGTGATCTCTTTCAGGATATTTGGTGGGTCTTAAGTATACATTGTCCTGATTTGTCTTGTCATTTTATGTTATCTTCTGTTTTATTGGTGCAATAGCACTAAAATCTTGTGACTCTGGTTCTCTGGTTTATTTTTGTTAATGTATTTTCTTGTAGTTAAGATAAAGGAAAGTAGGTTAAGATGGTTGGGCATGTAAAGCAAAGACCTAGGGAAACAGCTGTGGGAAGGTGTGAGGGAGAAATCATTGATGGATCTTAGAGGGAGAGAGGAGGACCAAAAAGAACCTGGATGGAGTCAATCAAAAAGGATTTGGATACTCATAATTTGACTGAAGATATGGTTTTTGACACATTGGGATAGAGGAATAGGATACCCCAAGTAGTTGGGATAAGACATTTGATGATGATGATGATTAATGTATTTTCTCATAGTATTATCTCTTTATTTTTCTTACCTGTGTTTGTTCTGTCTTTTCTCTTGTAATTGCTTCGTATGGATCTACTTGTGAAGGTTTTGCCTTAATGTATAGCTTTCCTTAGACTCAAGTGAATGCATACTGTTTTGTTGTCATGCCATGAATTTTTTATTTTATTTTTATTTATTGACACTGCATATATATGTATCTGTAGTCCATGTGGGGAATATGTATACTGCGGATCACATTAGATACCTCGGTTGAATAATACAAGTTTAATACTGTCAAGGTTCAAGATGAAATAATATCAGAAAACTTTGTATATGTGAGAATGTATACATAAGTAAAACTGGCAGTTGACAGTAATATTCACAAAATATGACTATATAGTTTTAAACTGGATGTGTGGTAAACTGGTGATAAACACCAGAGTTGGAACCCTAGTGTGAGATACATTTCATATGTAGTAGATGATTGGCGAACCCAACTTATCCATGTCTACTTCCACATGATCCCGCTTCACATGGTAAGTTTCATCCCTGAATACAATTGTCACACAGAGAATTGCTTAAATCCAACATCTTTCTTTTATAAAAAAATATATAAATTTTTGTATCTAACAACTAAAATTAAAACAAAAATTTCACATGAAGAAAAATTAAAAGGATGCTTTTTGTTCATATTGTCAAATTGGAAATGACAAATTTTTTTTTTTTGAGCTTTTAGTAAAAAAATCTAAGAATACTGCATAATACATTTTCATGAAAATAGGCATCATTTTTTGTGGCATAAAGTTTTAAACGGAGCTCATATTGATCTTCTTTGTTGTTTCTAAGTAAAGAAGAAAGATTTTAAATAGAGTTTTGCTAATAATGGGTGCAAATGCTGAAAAACGTCTTCGGACTCTAGTGTTTCCTTGGTTCATGGTTGTTTCTTATAGAACCTCTCTCTCTTCCCCTTTCATTTTCTCAATCTCCATAAACAGGTGTATCATCATAGAGATATGAGTGATATGGGTGGTATATTGAAATGTCTTGTTGCAACCAATCATGCATTTTGCTATTTACCTATAAAGGAAATTTGCTTCATTTATAACTTTTTTTCATTTGGCTGTTTTTGCAGTTCCAATTTTGGTGTCAAGTTAGTTCTTTTTTCTAAAGATAAAGATAAACTTGTTTCATCAAAGGAGGTCTTAGCTGCTGGTTCTCAGCCTCGTCCAGCGATGGAGACGATTATTGTTACTCTAGCACATGTTGCATTGTACAGTGAGAAAATAGAAATTGAGGTATGCAATTGCCATTGAGATTTTTAATTGCATTCTCATCGTTAAACTTTTTCCATTGCTTTCATCAAGAGTTATTTCATCTTTGATGAACCATGCTAATATTCATGGACCGAAAAATTTCACATGAAAAGGCCAGTTACCTGTTCAAGCTTAAAATCATATACATTATTATCTAAATGTTGTTAAATACATTATTGTACTCCATACAAACATGTGTTTGAGAATTGTAGTCTCAGCTCTATTGATAACCATGAATGAACTCGTGCTTGAAAACTTACTGTTTTTCAGTCTCAGTTCTATAGATAACCATAGGAATGAACTCACGTTGAAAACTTGCTGTTTTCCCCCACAATTGAATTACTGCTAATAGACCAGTAATCATTGTTAACATTTTTGAACTTAATCACGTGCATCTTCTTATATAATGTTGCCATCATGATTCAAAGTATAATCAGATCACAGTAATTGAAATTATGCAGATGGGATGTAGTTTAATTGTCCTTTTTAATAGACCTATTATCCAATGTAGATCTGGATCATATGCATGCATATTGACTGATTTCAAAACCAATCCAAATATTTAGAGTTAGCATACTGTATGAGTTAAAATGGTTTTATTGGTATGCTGTTATCATTTCCATATGCTTTGATGTCAACTAATCCTGCTTCATCAAAATGTTAAATGAAATATAAAACCATTATATACTGTGACATTATACTAGGATGCTCTTAGCTATTTTCTTTTGTTATCACTTATTATGTTGGATTTTTGTATGGGCTCCATGATTGTTTTATTTTGGTGATGTTCTCTTGCAAATGCAGGCTATTTTTATGATATGTGTGATTGCTGCCATTGATCCTTGCCAGAGGTTGTACACAATCTTTTACCTGTTTCTCCTTCCATTCTGATCAGTCATGACTCATTTTGTTTATTTGTTTTGTTTTTTGTTGTAGGGAATTGGTTTATGCTGTACTTTATAACCTGTCAAGAGAACTTCAGTATGAAACCAGAACAAAGGTTATGGTAGCTTCTATCTTTAAATAATTCGTTCATGATGAAAATAATTGTACAGTTAGTTGTGATGTTTGTAAATGTTTCCTGAAAGTCTTTTCTCCAGTGTTGCTGGTATGGATTATTAATCTTTCATCTGCAAATAAACTGGCATGATATTACATGGAAGCCTTGTCTTCTCATTTCTTAACGCTTTTAACTTCTTGTATTTACTGCAGTACTTGGAAGAACTTATGGGATCGGTTCTTTTTTGTTGGGTCGCTTGTGGTGTAAGCTTGGTTGCACTTTTTGAGGTGAGGGTTTCCCTTCCTTTCCAGCAATGATACTTGATCGTGGAAATGAACTCACCAAATTTATTGTTCCCTCTGCTTCCAAAATTTGGTTGAAAATCTTATTTGGGTTTCTCTTACTAAAGGACTATTAAGCTTGATCATACAGAAGTTGCATTTTGTAAGGGCTTTTTGTCAAAAAACTAATACATTATATGTTGCAAGTCCAAAATAATTGAAAAAAGAAAAAAAAAACAATCTAACCATGTTACTATAACATGGTGTAGATTAAAAAAAAAAAAAATCTAACCATTATTTTAACCTATCGATATTATTTGGAGTATCTCTAGTCTGTCCTACTTCGCAAACAAAGAAATAGTCAAAATCAAAAGTAAAAAATGTTTGTAGGATGCTTTACTACGATTAGAAAATGTTGGTTGTGTATAAATGAGAGAAAAGAAGAAGGTAAGGAAGGAAGAGAGAGAGAGGAGAGGGAACAGTGCGAGTTGCTGTCTTCTATAGCCTTCTGTTCTCTGTTTATATGGGACTCTCTACAAAACTACCCTTGATGATAAAGAATGGCTAGAAATACAATAATGGTAGAGATGCAGATGCCCCTCTCAACACCCCATATGAACAACCACAATTGATGAAATTTCATAAATAATGGAGAATCCTTACACAAAATGGATAGATGTTTCTTGAAAGAAAAATAAATAGTCACTTACTGAAAGAATTTTAGTTTTTTAATGTAACAAATTGGAAATTAATAGATATCATTGATAATATTTTGGGTATAGCAATTTATTAAAAGATCCATCATTTTTTCATGATTTTACTTCAAAAAAAATAAAAAAAGACATGCTTAGTATTATTACCATTTATCAAAAGAAAGGATTGTCATTTACTAATTATATAATTTATACTGTGCAGAGATAAGGGTTATATAATTAAGTATAGCATAAGGTGCAAATGATTTTTTTTCTCTCAACATCGAAATTACTTTATGTCACCATCTAAGCCTGAGAGAGTCTTCAGCATACAGACCTTTCCTTGGATGAATCAAAAGAGAAATCCTCCATAAGCTAGGCATAAACCTACTACACTGGAAAATAAGGAAGAAAAGATTCTTCATATCTTGTTTTGTTTTGCTCAAGCTGAATGTCCCACATGATATCATCAGTGCAAACCCTTGAGAAGATTTGAAGTTGCTGCAAACACAACCCAAGCCTCTGTAAACTTAACTTGCTCGGCAGAAAACCCATGCTAAATATATTTCTTAAAACCTCTTTGGCTGCTTTGTTGCTCTCCTATCTGGATCTTGTGGAAGGAAAAGGAATCAACATGCATGAGGACTTTAAAAAGAGTGATTTTTGGATAGAGTGGATAATAACAGGGTGTTTTTTGGATACTAATTTTGTAGGAGTGCTGCTTTTCATTTTTGGATAGCCGTGTACAGTTTTAGTCTTGTTTCTAGCATGCTTCTTGGTACTGTTAGCCTTAGTATATCTTCTTATTCTTTGATCTCGCCTCCCTTGCTTTCACTCCATAAGACAAGTTCTTATTAATTTTCCAAAAAAGGAAAACAAATTGTAATATATACTTGTTGCCTACTTTTATGGATCATCTTTGGCTTTCTTATGCAGGTAGATCTATAGGCGTGATGAAATTTCTTTGTCTTAATCAAGTTATAAATATTTTTTTTTTGTGATTGACACATCTATTTATCATGCATCTCAAAAGATTTTTACAGTTATTTTTTTTTTTAATACATTCTTTTTACTAATTTTGGGGTTCAAGTTACAGGTAGAAGTTTCTCATCAGCTAGAAGTATATAAATGTTCTCTCTCTCTCTCTCTCTCTTTCTCTCTCTCTCTCTCTCTCTCTCTTTCTCTCTCCAATGTTTTTGTAAACAGTGTAACTTCTATTCCACTGATTTGCAGTAGTCAATTTTCATTCAGTCCCTCGATGAAATTTAACTTATATCTTTCTGTACCAGTTTTTTCCATCCTGGACATTGTTATTTGCTGCATTCAAGTGATAGTGCTCTCAGATTTCCCATGAAAGGTTTTCTTAGGTGAACTGGTTTTTCTGTGGCCTAAGCTTACAATTACAGCTAATTCGCAAACGATTGCGAATTCCCCACAGTTCCTCTTTTCTGAGTTATTCTTATGTGCAATTCTTATGGCTGCTTTTCTTTGTTTGGATTGACTTTGATGGCTTTATACTTGTGTTTTGTAGTTTATTATATATTTTGAAATTTTTTCTTGACTATACATATTATATTTGCTGCAGATTCGAGATCTTTTTGTTTCCGGATCTGAACCTCGTTACTTTTTAAAGTATTGTTGCCATTGGCTTCTTCCTGTTCTATTATTGCAAGGGGACACACCAAATCTTAAATTGGTTGCTACTGTAAGATGCTACATTTTTTCTAAAATTTTTCCATTTCTTCTTTATTGCTAGGATTTCCACCTTTATCTTTACCTTTGACTTATTTTGCTGTATACACGGAAGGTGGTTTCATTTAAGAAGATGATATGTAACAATATTGAGATTGTATCTTGCATAGCACCTTCTAATCATTGGCACGACAGGATAAGAATTAGAAATGATCAGAATTAATGTTCTCGATTCATGTCTATTGTCTTCATATTGTTACATTTTATATCTTGTTTCTTTCTTCTTTTATTATTATTTATTTTTTATTCTGACATTGTTATCATTTTTTAGGTTGCTTCCCAACCTTTGGCAGTTCTTGTGAAGAGCCATTTTATTCCAATCTTTGCAGTCTGTATGACATTGCACTGCAGTAAGAAGTCTGGGTGGGAAAAGGGAACGACGGTACTTCAGAATTCAATTTTGCATATTGCTGAATTATCTGAGGATGAAAGGGACAATCTTATAAAGAAACATATGGTTCGTGCCTTCTTTTGTCTTAGGGATAATTTTCAGACTTTAATAACCATGATGGAATTTGGATGCAATAGTTCTTGATGGGATTTTATATCATGTGAGATCATGGTTGAGTAGCTTGAAATAGTCTTTAACAGGAATCCTTCAAGGTCAAACCATTATTTTATGCATATATTTAAGTTGTAAAAATTCCGGTAGCTGTGTGTATGATAGAATTGGTTTTAGTATTTGGATTCCATTAAAAGTTAAAGTTAATATTTTTGATGAAATATTCTGACAAAGTTTCTTTAAAACTATGTTTGACCTATTAAACGAGGTCGTAGGGAGTTGGCTGTTAGAAGATGCCAGAGGCCTATATTGGGGGATCAAAAAGGCTATAGGAAGACCAAAAAAGAATAATTTAACTGCCCTTGATCTGACTTAAGTTATCGTTTTTGACATATAAGGATGGCAGAACAGTATTTGTATTGCCAATCCCAACTAGGTTGGATAAGGCATTTTATTGTTGTTTTTGTTGTCGTTGCTGTTAAGATTCTTTGTAGTTGAGCTGGGAGGCTTAAAATAATAATTACTTTTAGTGATAACTCTTTTGTTTGATTACTCATTGAAATTATTTGATATTGTCCCTGCTTTGGTCATAAATTTTGACCAGCACAATAGTTTGCTGGTGAGCGACAACATTGCAGTGAAAGCACAAATGCTAGGTAGGAGAGCTGCCAATTTATGCTTAACCCTTTAAGTATACATATTTTGCTACGGAGCTTGTATTAATATATGCTGTTCCATTTTGTATGAGTGAATGTAAGAGATAATTCTCATATCAAACTCTTTATGGGATGGCTCAAGCAATTCACATCATGTTTAGCAGTTCTTTATTTATCAAAAACAGGTATGTTCTGTGGATTATTGGTTTTAGAAAGCTGCTTTGATCTTGGCAGACAGGTGAGTGCTCCTTGTTGTTTCGTTGGCTGATTGCTGTTCAGTTCTATTTGGGGCATATATGAGTTTGGTCCCTGGATCTGAAGAGGGGCTTCTCTCATTGTTTTTAGTAAGCTAGCAGGATGACAGCTTGATGGGAAATTTCTGGGGATATTCCTCCTAAAGTTGAATTTTTTGCTTGGTATGCTTTGGATGTGGTGTTGATCACCTAAATCATAAATCGTTTAATAGTTGTATCTTGTGTGTAAGGCCTCTAGATGATGTCCATACAAATATATTTGATGTACAGTTGGACTCTTTTGTTTTTGATAGCCTATAGGCGGGGTGGGGATATCTTTGCACTTCTCGGGGACAAGGTTTTAAATGTCGCTATCGCTAGGTATATTGCCACCAAGGGAAAGAGGAAATATCACTTGATATATCGAGGGAAATATCGATGTCGCCCAAAAAGTTGGAGAAATGGGGGAAACCTTTGGAAAAAAGGGAAAATTTCCAATGAAACTTTATGAGGCACATATTTAGACATGTTTACACCTAAATAACTTAAAACATTACAAAACAATAATGATTTTAACCAAGTAATGCATTTATAGATGGGTAAGGGAGTCACTGTCTACATTACCAATCACTAAAATGCCCAAGGAAACATAAATAGAAAGTTTTATATTTTGAAAATAATAACAATAACAATTATCCAACATCAGATAGAAGGTTTTCCACTTAAATACTTGATAATATACATTCAAAATATGTGGCTCGATACCGCATGGTGTTCCTTATAAGCTCAAATTTTTTAAGATTCTTCTCTGGAAACTATTTTGTACTAATAAATTCATGATTTTGCAACAAGCTTAACATAGACCATTGGCTAATAATTATTTAACTAGTTATCCCTTACAAATCTGTCTGCTTGAATTTCATGTTTAAGATATTTTAAATTAGTTTTCAGTTTTCAAGTAGAAATAAGGTTTTTAATAATTTGCTAGTATTTATTTGGTATAAAGGCTGAACCGATTGGTAGTATTTTAATGAAATTATTACTTTATACGTCCAACACTTCAAATTATTAAAGTATTTTTTTTAAGAAAAATGGTATATGTTTTTAATTAATTTTTATAAAGTAATTAAAATAAATAATTATAAAATAAATTCATTTTTTTGGCCAATGCACAATAAGCTTCCAATATATGCACATGATTATTGGAATATTAGAGGATCAAACATTACATATTAGGTGAAAATCCAAGAAATTACATTTTCCCAAACTCTTCGTGGTTTTAATCTCTCAATTCTACAAATTCGTAATGAAATGCATCCCAATCCGTCACATGCATAAATTGGCATGCATTTCCTTACATTTTAATGGAAATTGAACCAAAGAAGACAACAAAAAAAGAGTTGTAACATACCTTACCTTGATATTAACAATTTTTGATGGAGCATGCCAAATTTCATTAAATCTATGTCATGACGACCTTTGAATTGAAGAGTTAACAAATATACAAAATTAGTGATTTAAAATTCAAATTTCAAGTTTTTAGAAAAAGTTTGACGGATTTTAAGCATTTTTGATTGCTCGAAATTAGAGGAAATTATCCATTTTCGGCCTCCTATAATGAGCTACGCATGTTAGTAAAAGGAAAATTTTACTTAATATCGTGATATATAACTTGATATCGTGATATATCTCCCGATAGATTGTAAAATATAAAGTACACACTGGAATTATATCGCCCCTAAGGAAAAAGGGATATATAGCTAAATATATAAAGGGATATATCGATATTTAAAACCATGTTTGGAAATATCTCATCCAAGGTTTTAAATTTTGATATCGCTAGAAAGTTCACCAAATTTCCTGGTGATATTTCACCGACATGGCGGAATATTTTGCCAAGTTGGAGAAATATTGGGAAAATGTGAAGAAAATAAGGAATTTTGATTCCAATTTTTTTTTTTTTTACGGTTTAAATGAGATTAAAATACACCTAAAAAACCTAAAATATGAAATATAACATGCATACATGTACATTAACACATAGTTAGGCAAGTATGGAATCATCTCACCAGTCTCGTAAATTTTGTCCCATAAATGAAAATTGTTTCTCGTCAAGAAAAAGAATAAAAAATGGTTGTGTATGAAGACTTTCCTTTTCTTTGCTTCATCTCTTGTACGGATTGATTATGTTCTAATTGTATGCAGTTAGTTCTGATAAAGTTGATGTACCAGATCTGTTGGTGGCTTTTCAGTTTGATCGGAGTATGTGCTTTTTATTTTGGCGGTGGGGGGCGGGTGGGGGAAAAAGTACAGTGATCTTGAATATATGAACACGAGACAAGAAGGAAATCTTCAAATTGAGCTGTTCCAGAGCAAATTGAGACCTAAAACCAATCTATTGTTTCTCCTCTGTGTGCTGCCACGTGCTTTAAGTTCTCCATGATCACATTCTGTGATTTGAGTAGTGGAAGGATTTCCTTTGGTGCATATGAGTTTTCAGTCAGTTATTGTGGCTCTTGAATTTTTTTCTTATCCAATGTTAGGAACATACAGGATTTTGATTCAAATACGTCTATCATACAGTTCTTTATCCCATCTGATCAATCTCTTAAAAACTGGGTGGACCAAGGTTTTAAATTTTAATTTGTCATTAAATGAAGAAAATTTTGGATAATGATTGATAAGGAAGAGAAGATCTACGCAAAACCTCTAGAAATGTTTAGTCATTACCGTTGATTATTAATAAGATTATTACAAAGAACAAAATGTATAGTTAATGATAGATGTACAAGAAGTTTAGAATTTTTGATACATTAAAATTCATATTAATTCTATTTATTCAACTTGTATTTGTGTTATAGTAGTTAAATCTAGCTGACACCTTGGATCATAATATCGTGGAGTTCTAGGTTAGCTTAGTTTTCATCCCTTTCATGAATGGGGTGACTAATTTAGCCAATTCACATTCTTATAATGAGTGCTGACTTATTGTATTACTAAACCACTCCATGTTTACTACCTTTTGGTATCCGTCCTTATTCAAGTTCACTGCTATGTATTTTGATAAGTGAGGGCTGTTGTATTGGCTGTTTTTCCCCCCGGTTCTTTCTTGTTGTGGATCCCAAAAATCACTTGACGAAGTCCATATAAATACATCATATTAATTAATTTGTATGAAGTTGCTTTATTTCTAGCATAGGTTTTGGAAATTATTTATGAATTCATGACAAATAGAAGCATGGACAGCAGGAATGAACCTTGATTTAACTCATTATGTGTTGGCATTTTGCTGAATTCTAGTAGCATCGAGAGAGCCAAAATAGCCAGATGTCAACTTTTAGGCTGAATTTCTCTCAGAATTGTGGAATCTGAAGGTGTTATGTACGAGCGCTTCTCTTGTTAACCACAAGAGAAAGTGGGCATGGATTGGAGGTCCATTAGTTCTCTTAGGTAAAGCTCTTTAAAGGAACAAGGAGAAGAAATGAACTAGAAAACAATAGTGAATCAAGAAGACAAGCAAAGGCTGAGCGTTTAGCTTTGATATAGTCAGTAAAGGAATAGTCTGTGGAGATCAATCATTTATAACAAATATAAAAGCATGCACAATGGTTGGGTCTGCAATGGCATATAAGGTTCTTATGGGGTTAAATTGGAATACTATATCAAAACCTTTAGGAAGAATTTTCCAAAAATATTTCATTTAGACTGGGTTAAGGGAATAGAGTATTCTTTTGAGAGGATATTTGGTGCTCAAAAGAACAGGCCTCTTAGTGATTTTTTTTTTCCTAATTTGTATGCCTTTGCCATGAACAACCAAGCACGTAGCAATAAATTTTAGGTATGGGAGGGTGGTAAGGTGTCTTGGTGACAATCATTGTCAAGGGAATTACATGATTTGTAGATCGCTCATTTAGCCATGATGTTGGAGCGTATTTAATTTACTGCTCTTTTGGAAAGTGAAGAGGATAGAAAATGGTGGATTAGGAGCAAGGAGGGTTATTTCTCAATAACATCTTTTGATCAAGTAATGATGATCGAAAGGTTGTTTAACCCAGGTTTCATCATTTGGAATCTTGGTCCCTTCCGAAGAAGCATTTTTATCTGGACAACTTCACTTGACAAGGTTTGATAACTTGATATTCAGGAAGTGGATAATCCCAAATAGGTGTGCCATGTGCAAAGATGTCGTAGAGTCACTGAGTCAGTTGAACATCTGTTATTGCATTGCTCTTTTGCACGACAGCTGATGGGACCTACTCTTTGAGAGGGCTGATATAACTTGGTTGATGCGAAAAGACTGTAAACCTTGTTAAAGTGCTGGCAATTGAAATCAAGCAGGAGAAGAAGTGGATTTGAATGATCAGCGAGTTTGCTATTTATTGATGCATTGGGGAGAGCAGAACAATCTCATTTTTCGAAGATAAGGAATAAACTGTATCCCATGTGCAGAAAAAAACTGTTTTGCTTTTGTCAAGTTTTTTAAGGCGGTTTAATCATTTTCTATAGATGGGTCGGCCAATCCATTAATGCCATGGATGGATTTCTTTTTGTACATAATTTTCTCTAATTCTATTGTTCTTTTTTGGATTGTGTACATAAATATCGTGAACCAATATTGTCCTTTTTGCCATTCGTCCTTTTCCCCCCTCTTTTTACCTATGTAAAAAAAAGAATTGGAAAAATGTGTCTAACATTTTGACAAAATAATGAGTATATTTCATTTCAGAATTTCGTTTCGATCCAACTGTTGACCTTTTCTTTTTTGCTTTTATTAGCCTTGCCTCTCACAAAAATTGCATTTTGGTAATAACATTCTCAAAATATCAAGTTTTGGTCTAAGGAGTAGATTTAATAGATTTTTTTTGATAAATTAAAATATGTGATGAAATTTTGTGAAAAAAGGTATTTCTTTTTTTCCATGATATTAGAGGGTTAAGGTGGAGTTATGAAAATGCTGTAAGTGATTGGAAAATTTGATTGGAAAACTTTCAATGTCTTTTAGTAAATTTTATGATATATTTTTCAACATGGGATTGCGGCCCACTTACTTTATTTTTTGAACTTAGTTATGCTAAGTAGTACAAAAGTGTGGTGTGTGTCTAGGTGTCAAACTTGTCTAATACCCATATCGTAGAACATGGGGACGCTGCCCACTTAAGATATATTTTGAACTTAGTTATGCTACATAGTACAAAAGTGTAATACCACTCTACACAATATCAATTTTTATTCATTTTAAACTTGATATCTAAGTACGAAATAAAAATAAAGGAGTCATTTGTTTAGAATAGAGGAAACATCTGTAAAAGAAAATTGGACACGCATGTGAAGGATCCGACAGGGATCCTATACCCATACCCTTGTGTCATGTCGACATGGGTACTTTGGTGTGAGTAGAAGAGTCCATGTAACATTGTTTTTTTTTTTTTTGATCGGTAAAAGTATTATATATTAAAGAAGGCCAAGGGCCAAATTTAATTACAAAACTGTACAAAGAAGGTAAATAATATAGTTAGCTATGTGAATCCCATCTCAATCCCCATTTACAGTCAAAGTCAGAATATGTACACCCCTTGAATTCAGGAAAACTAGTAGCCCAACAGAATAGAAGAGATAGGATATTATCGATTATCTGCTGGGTCACCATTTCCTGGTCGTGGAAGATCCTCTGATTTCTTTCACACCAAACGGACCATGATATTGCAGCCGGGCATAAGTTCCATAGAATGCAGCTCCTACTCCTCCCCTTCTTCCTTGTCTTCCTACCCCAGCTACACATCACTGGGCTAAAATCTTCATGCATAATCCATTCAAGATTATATCTTCTGATGAAAGAATACCAAATCTTCCTAGTTACCATGCAATGAAGCAGCAGATG
This sequence comes from Pachysandra terminalis, assembly GCA_031762675.1. Taxonomy (NCBI): domain Eukaryota; kingdom Viridiplantae; phylum Streptophyta; class Magnoliopsida; order Buxales; family Buxaceae; genus Pachysandra; species Pachysandra terminalis. The sequence continues at coordinate 14,540,451 of JAUPMG010000002.1, read as the reverse complement.
AGGTACGGTCTCTTCATCATTTTTGCATAAACAACATCTAGACGCCATAGCCCACCCTCTCCTTTTGAGGTTATCACAAGTGAGTATTTTATTTAACACAGCAGTCCGCATAAAGAAAGAAACCTTAGACGGGATCCCTTTACTCCAGATCAGCTTCCAAGGCCCCTTCTCAAGAACAGCCCCTAGGGAAGTTTGGTACAAAGTCTTAACCGAAAAAACAGCATCTCTACCTTCAGTCCAAATTCTTATGTCACCACCCTCTCTAGGTTTAATTTTATGGATTTCAGAAGTTAGAGAGGACACCTCATCAATCTCCCAATCTAAGATGTTCCTTCGAAGCTT
>JAUPMG010000002.1:14500013-14532487 GCA_031762675.1 Pachysandra terminalis | reverse complement strand
ATCCTAGATCCCAAAGAATCCAGACCCATCACAACTGGCTCCAACATCTTCGCCAGCGAGGCTTGAAACGACACATGCGACACTGCCTTGGACCCGTGAATGTTGGGCGAATCAGCTACCCCATCGATCACGACACATGTATTCCTCTGTCCAACCGGAATAGTCGAAGCAACTCCCACAACCCCATGATCCCCCACCAGAACGGACCGATCAACCTCAAAACTTCCGATCACCGTCGCACTCGAACCACTGCCCACTAAGATGATCTCCTTACCTGGCACAGGATCGGAGGAAGAATCATGGTCGGCCAGATGAAGACGACGACCCAGAGAAGGACGTGTTCCATCTCCCACCATATCTAATTCTGCACATGGGCCCAAGCCCAAATCAACCCACTCATTGGGTCGCTTCTTCGAAACATCCTGAAGAGTGGGCCAAGAACCACTAACTGGAGAACGGCCCACAGCCACACCCACTTGGACACCAGGGATACCCGAGCCCACAACAGACCCTGCTAAAAGCCTAAGCCTAGGCTGATTGGACTCCGCCTCCCTAGTTGGGTCAGTTGTACGGTTGCACAGACCCCCTGATCCGTTGACCAAGAGAGGGTTTTGGGATTTATCTTCTGCACTTGAAAAAACTGCAGCACCATTTTCGTGACTAATCCCACATCCCTCCGCAGGGCCGACAAGCACAATAACTTCATTGCTCTGCGAACGTAAATCAACGCTGCTCAATGACACGTCTGCATGCCGCTCTACGCTTACTTCTCCAACAAGGGACTGAACCTCCGGTGAGACCCCTTTAGACTCGATATGGATTCTGTCTTCAAACGAGGTTGCACCGTCGCATAACCAAATGGAACGGGGGATCTTCCATACCTCTGAAAGGCGAACAGCCATGGAAACCTTCAAAAAACTATCACCGAGATCCATCGACGAAGCTTCATTACTAGCCAGATCCCCAAAAAACTCCCCAATCAATTCAAAAGATGCTTTGTTCACAAATGAGACGGCACACCCACGATAGATAGACACCAGCCATGCTCACACACCGGAGCGGCAAACGATCGGACATCGGGTGAGCCTGGACACGGCAAAACCGGGAAAACAAATTGAGGGGCGCCACCAGCTGAAAGTACAAGCGCCTGGTCAGCGCACACATCGCTTCTACTCCCACCCACCTGGTTGGGCGTAATTGCTACCATGGAATTAACAGCTCCCACCCTACCGCTGCTATTACCAACCTCTGGATTGCAAACCTCCAGCCCCAACTGCTTCAGATACAACCACCCAGAGGGTCCTTTGGGTAGGAAAGCATGCTCTGCCTCCGGGAGCTAGGGGCGAAAGACGAAATCTTAATGAACTGCCCCCGCTGATTTTTTCTCAATTCCATAAGAAGACCCCTTCCGGCAACCCGAGATGACCCAAGGACGCCAAACGCTTCTTCTCTTTGACACACCAATTCCAATTTGCGGAGGAACCAGTCGACTTCCTCACCTTTGAAAATCAATCAACTAGAGAGAACCCCACATCTTTCTGTGATTATGAGACATTTGTCATTACAATCCTTGAAACCTTCAAAACATATATCCTTACCTTCAATCTGAACATGTTTGCGAATCCCAACGACCGGAGGACCACCAATTCGCAGACGGTGACCCACCATCTCCTCGACGACTGGACAATTTTCAAGTTGTTTTAAATATCGCCCCACTGACAGAGGTTCTCATCTCATATTTAATTGAACGTCTTCTTTTTCAATCAATATTCTGGTCATACTTTTCAGTCATGTTACCTATAATTACATTTTGCCCATGGTTTTAAGTTTCCCCTAAACTAGAAAATTTCAACTGAAATTTCCCATTTTGGTAGACATCAAAATTTTCCTCACATTGTTATTTCCCTCATCTTATTATTTTATTTTTTTATTTTTGGCAGTATTTTGTAGAAAATATTGCAAAGAAGCAAATTTTTTCTCACAATTACCCTATTCAAGGTGTCAATTTTCCCTCGAGATTGAATTTAAACTGTGGCTGTGCCTAGAAACCATGATGTGCATATTACAACGAAATGTTTATGATTTTTTTAGTCTCTCTAGATTGCCTATACTAAAAGGGTCCATATACTTCCACTTTTGCTTGGTAGACCTATGCATGTTTTTAAGTGTTGTGTAAGAGCCTCCATGTCTCTAAATCATTATAATTTGCTGAAACACCAAAATGCTTGCATTTTCTTGGAGGGTTTCACTCTCATTGCAATGTCTGTGAAGAATCCCACTTGTACCTTGATATAAATTTTTGGATGAATAAATGTATCTATTATTTTGTTATTTATGGACATCAAAGACGCCGTTCATAAAAGCCAAATGGCTCTTAGTTGCCTCCACTATATATGGTTGGCTGTTGATTTTTATGGTCTGATAGCTAAAGTGGTTCACGTGATTACTTGTTATGTAATTATGGTTCACACATTTTTTCAGACGCGCACACACATATATAGATAGATATATACATACAAAATATGCATATTTTAGGTTAGTTTCTTCTTTCTTTTTTTAACAATGTTATTTTTTTCCCTTATTCATTGAATGCATTGCAAGGTTTATTGGCTTTCCATCGATTATCTTCTGGTTGCCAAGTCAGCCATTGTGAGTACAAATCCTTTATTGTGGTTTTTATTTAAATTGTGTTTCTCCTATTATTGGTTTTTGTTCCTTTTGAGTGTGTTGTACTCAATTTACTCAATCTGATCGTATTAACAGTATTGTGGCTCATACTTCACATCTGTAATGTATGTGGAGCATTGGTCTGAAGAGCATTTCAAAATCCTCACTTTGGGGAGCCCAGATTTCTCCCATCTTGAAATGGTAAGTTAAGAAGTGAAATATATAGGGGCAGTAGAAGGTATTTGGTCAACATGGATATAATTCTAACTTTTATTTGGATATTAATCCTTTCAGTACTTGCTTCTAAACAAATAGGTAATCAAGGTTTAGATGCAGCTAATTAAGAAATGGCATGTTTGTTTTATTGTTCCATGCTATCTTAACTTTTTTGAAGATGCGGATTCTACTGACCACCTTCTTTTTTTTTTGTTTTTTTAAATTTATATTATTTTTCCAGCTACCTCCCCACGTTGAAATACTAATTTCAGCAGTCACACAAATCAATGAGCCAGACAGCTTGTACGGGATCATCCAATCGCATAAGGTTTAATCCACATAATTCAGTAACTTGTTGATTCCTCTTTATTATTGGTATCCCAATTTTCGCATCATAAACTTCAGAAATATCCTTTGTTGGTTCTCTTTTTAGCACTAGATATAAAAATTAAAGCTACCTTCTTCAGACTGGAGGGTATACGAGCATGAAGCACATAAATTGGGTGTGCCGGATGGGTTTCTGACCCTCAACCATTTAGTATCTTTGGTTTATCAAGAAATGATAGAACCAGCCATTCATATAACAATATTTGAACTCTAAAATAGAGTTTTTGTTGTTAACTCTTTTTCCAACTTGAGCTTGTATGAGCCCTTGACTTGGACTTGGTTTTCTTCATAGTTGCATCTTGAGCCCGTGCTGAAGGCATGAGGCCTAGGCTTCTACAGAACCAAAGGGCCAAGTTTGGGATGCACTTCCAAGCCTGTTGGATATTCCTTGCATGACTCAAACTCAGCCAATGCGCCCTCTTTACACAAACACTTGAATGTTGCATTGCTGTTAATTCAGTCTTGCTCTTAGGTACACAATCACCCTTAAAGTTTTCTTATACCTAGCATGAAAACATTCAACTGACTGGACTTCTACTGTATATGTTTCCTGTTAGCATTGCACACACTTTCATTATAATTTACACATTTCAGTGTGCACTTAATTATTGGTGTGTTTGTATCACATATATTTGGTTATTAAGCATAGCTTTGTTTAAGTAGTTTTCATTTTAATGGATAAAATAAGCAGTTATAATCCTATTCTCAAAATTTTATAGCTCAAAACTTACTTTTATTTTAAGTGAAATATGGAACCATGAGTTCTGATGTTAGATTAATGCAAGGGCAGTGCAGCTCACTCTCCACTCAAAACAGTATCTTCATTTCTGTAAGTGACGACTTAGTGGTTGATAATACGACTATCTCCATTTTTTTTTCATACACAATCTTGTAAGAGTGAGATCTCAAAGAGTATGTTGCCTTACTATATAATGACTTTCATATGATAATGTCAGAAGTGTCCACCAAACTCTCGTGAATAGGATAATGCCAACATTGCTTCTATAGGGGGGTTTTAGTGCTTCCATTTCTTTACTGAAATGGTTTCTTTTGCTTTTATGTCATCTTACTGGGATGCATGGACATTAGTTATGTTAATAATCTCCTCCTTTAACACTGATTTGATTGCTGATAACCTCCCACAATTCTCCTCACCTACATCTTTATCTTTCATGTCAGACCAGCATACCGTGGTTTGTATCCACCAATCTTTTCAGCTTCATATATTTTTATTTAGTCTCCTATCAACACATGATGTTAATTCTTACTAATTTCATTGCATCCACCAACTCTCACTTCTTCCGGCCAAGATTCTCCCCATTTAGAGTTGCAATTGAATCCTACTTTCCTGTAACTATTCAGCCTTATATCAGAATCCTTGTCCAGTTTTCACCACAACCAGACTTCATTGTAGCACATCACTTGGGGAACACCCCAAGAGCCTTCCGTGTTTTCCACTCCCACCAGGTCTGGATGCAATGTGTAACTTCTAATTTCTAAGGAACGTACTAGCGTAAAGGCTATTGTTGTTATATGATGGTTTCGGTAATATGTTTAACTTGGTTACAAAGTTTTTAAGTTTGGCAAAAGCTACTCTGTCACTACAGCTTTAATTGGCTCTTGTGGCAGGGCTGTTTTAGCCACATGGAGAATGATCTGGCTAATCCAGACTGTCCATTTGACGGAGATCCTCTGGATTAGCCATGTGTAAAATATTTTAACCTATATAGGCCCCATCGTACATGTATATTAGGTTTTACTACATTTATAAATGGCTGTCCACTACAATTTTTTAGTGTTTTTAAGTTTTACACAATGAAAGTGTCTTTGGGACTAAAGTTTGGTATGTGACTTGGGGTTGACCGAATGAACACTTGGAGAAGTGGAATTCTCCAAATATGCTTCCACGTGAGTAAAGTGTCGCAACAGGTTTCTCTCGAGCATTGCACCCAAGAACCGGGTCTCTTTTAAGTTTTGTTTTCACTGATAACTTTGCTACTTTGTCTAGGAAAATTTTGGGAGTTGTTTTCCTTGTGGTAGAAATTTTCGCCCATAAAAAATAATGCGGAAACTTGTTAAGAACTAAAGATTTTTCTAGTGGAACTTGTGGAAATATTGGAAGACACATGGATACACAATTCTAGATCAGAAATATAGTGAAAAAACAATAATAACAGATAAATAAGACAAATTTAGGAAACCCAGGAGTCTGTCAAAAGTGACAAAAATATAACTGCTCAAGTGTCACTAGGAACCATCCAGATATTATCAAAATAAAGCAAGTGCATCAAATACACGCATAGTATTCAAAAGCGTCAACCAAATGTTATGTATAGCATATAGGACTCACCCAAATGGAGTTTCAACCTTTCTTAGACTTCATTATAAACCATCATGCAAACTTTGTCAATATAAAACAAATATATCGAGCATATACATAGAATATGAAGGCAAACGTTGGAAAATGAAATACACACACACATATATATATATGTGTGTGTGTGTGTGTGTATCTATATGTAAGACATTTTACAGTATCTATTATTATTTTTTAGTTAATTTTGTTGATAAAATTATTTTGTTTTGTGGCTAAATTTCTGAGTTTTAAGAATGAAAACTAAAAATAAAATCAGAATAAAAAGGCTTTCATACGTATTTTTTTTTGATTAATGACAAAATATTTTTAATCAACAAAGTAATGGAGAATAGAAGGCGTATCACAAAGTATGATCCAGATAAAAAATTCAAAAACAAAGGCAAAATCATGAGACATAAAATGCAAGGGTCGCCATGAGGGCCAGCCAAACCGGTTGCTGACATAATTATGAGGGCATACAACTTCTACTCATCCATCCCTTCATATTGGGGGGGGGGGGGGGCGCTGGTTTTTAAAATTTAGATTTGTTCATATAGATTTGACGCATCTACATGCATTCCAATCACATTCAATCTCAGCCTTGGGATGCATTTAACAACAGAAAAAACACAAAGAATTATTAGAATCAATTCACTACCAAGAGACTATGGGCATCCCAATTTCAAGACTCTCTAGTTTCTCTAAAAATCCTTGAAAGGAATGTTTAAACTTGGTGGAAATCATGACCCTAGTAGAAACCTTTAAAATTTATTAATAGGAAAAAAAAGTTGAGTATTTGGATCTTCCAGAAAATATTGGATGCTTGTCAAAAGGTTCGGCAAAATCATGCATCTTTTGTTGCAAGTTTCAAATTTTCTACAAAATTTGTTAAAAACCCTGAAAAAGTTTACCACAAAATGGCGAAATTTCCTGGATAAAGTGTAAAATGCAAAATAATCCTCAGTATTATATGCACAGATAGCAAAAAACAAAGATTTTGGTGAAAAGTTTCATAAACTTAAAGCCATAGTTGATTATTCAAATTTTTCTTTTTCTGAAAAAAGTAAAATAGTGGTGAACAATATAACTTCAAGAGTGTTGCATCAAATGTAATGCTGCTCATGGTATAAATTCTGATGTGAAAGAACAAAATCGTGGATACTGAACATGATTATCTTACAACCCATGGAGCATTTTCCTTTTTGCAATACAGTAATTGCAAATCAGTTTGGATGTAGCTCTGCAATATTGAGCAAGATTCGATTGTGGGAATTTTTTTTATGGATTTACTTTACTTTAATATCGTTTTTTTTATTATTATTATTTTTTCCTTCGTCTTTTAGTTCTGTTTTTGGGTCTTGATATGATAACATTCCACAGTTGACCTCTCAATTAATTACCTATGAACATGAGGGAAATTGGACCAAGGCTCTGGAATATTATGACTTACAAGTAAGATCAGCACCAGGGATACAAACGGATGGCTCTTCGAAAAATTTGTCAACTGAACATTCTCAGCCAGACATTCAACTATCATTTTCTAAATCTGGAGATGAGATGATGCAAAGGAAACCTTACAAAGGGCTTATTAGAGCTTTGCAACAAATTGGTTGTTCTCATGTGCTGGATTTGTATTGCCAGGGACTGACATCTCAAAAAGACCATTTTCAGCATGATTCAGAATTCCGTGAATTACAGGTTTGCTTCTTGTCTTAACTGCAAATATATTTTTATACCATGTTTAGGGAACATGTTCTTTGTTCTTTCTAATATTAGATACTGTTTCTATTCTGTAGCTCCCTCGTAATGTGCTGATTTTAGTGCTATATCTCACATTTTTCCTGCTGTTTCTTGGTCAAATATTTTCAGTATGAAGCTGCATGGCGTGCTGGGAACTGGGACTTCTCCTTACTTTATACGGAAGCTAATTCTCCAACTTCCAGACAGTATATAAGAGATAGTCATTTTAGTGAAAACTTGCACAGGTAATGCCATTTAGGCCAAGCGTAATATGTTTCTATTATGCTGCTTCAAACACCTAGTTGCAATAAGTTAAATGTAGAAGCTCTATTTCTGGATGAAAGATGATAGGGACACTTCTTTCAAGTTCAAAATTTTTTCTTGTTGCTAAATATGGTCCACATGCAAATGATAGATGAAAAGAATTATCTTACAATATTAAATCTTGGAGTTTCACATGGCGAGATTTTTTTTCCCAACCTTTCATATTCAAAATTCCAATTTGACTTTCTTTTGGTGTTATATTATTAACATCTAATTTATAAATTTGATTCATTATTTTTCTTCATTCTTGCTACCTCATATTTAAGTTGGAGCATGTTATTATATCAACTGATCATTTATAGTTCTACAGGCATTTTATAGATTTAGTTTTAGTCATTTCTGGTATATGGCTGTAAAGACAAAAACATAGCTAGCACGTGGAAGAGGGTGGGGGCTATGAGTACAACTCATAGCGGAAGTCACTTTTGACAAAGAAATGAAATAGGAGGAAGTGATTCTTGAGTTTCCATTTTCTTATGATCCAAGGTTTTAAATTTCGATATCGCTAGATTTTTTCTGGCGAAATTTCGGTGACCTGGCAGAAAATTTTGACAGGTTGGAGAAAGTTTCCCCATATTTCGCTATATCGCCGAAATTTCGAAAAATGGGGGAAAAGGGAGAAAGAATTCGGCAAATTCCCCCTATATTTTGTTTTGCTGGGTGGCATTTAGGTGAAATTTAAAGCCATGAATATGATCTTGGCGAAGGAAATGCTTTCTTTCAAGGGAAATTTACCCACCACTGTGGTTTTTCAAATGTTCCTGTTAAGGTTTCTATATCTAAAGCTACCCATGAAAGATGTATAAAAATCCTGAATTTACCATTGAAATAAAGAGCTACTTTCTTATTTTAACAGTATAAAATAAAACTAGATACCAAAACCACTCTTCCTCAAATCATTCAATCGACACGTCTAACCTCTATTGTTTTTCTTCCTTTTATGTTCTCTATCCAGTTGAACCGACTGTATTCTATGGAGGACAAATTCGGCAACATCAGCATCAAACCACCAATAATGGTGTCTTTGTTTTTCTTTAGCAAACCAAGTTTGTTCTGTGGAGGATGACTTGCAACCATTCTGCACCAAAATTGTTGTTGCAGCCATTGATATACAGGTTTTACAACCTGTATTTTGGCTGGAAAATGTGGCTGTAACTGCCAGGATATGCATTCTCACTCATGGCCATATCTTACTTGCTGGATATCTCAGTGTTGTCGTTAGATCAGTCATATAACTTACAGCCAGTCACCATAAGACGCTACAACCGTTGGAAATTTCACAGTAAACCTATTGTCAGAGCTCATTTGGAGCCGTTCTCCCACCAAGATCCCCCGTTTAGTTGAATAGCACTCATTTTTAGTAGTTACACTAGTCAATATTCTCACCCAAAAATGCTGCAAACACCAGAATTTGGAAAAGGTTGACATTGATTCCATGCATCTTGGTGCACAGGATTAAACTTACTATAAAATACATCCGTAACAAAAGTTTGCTATTGTTTTTTTTTAGCAGTACAAAGTTGGCTATTGTTGCCAGGAAAAGCAACATGATTCCATGCTTTTCATTTTTCAGTGCATCGTGTTATGTTGCTACATCACAGATTTGTACACTCATCACAACAGACCTTTGGTGGAATTAAACAACCACATTCTTGCAGGAATACCAATATTGCTGTCATCGATTGCCACAGATTAGAAAAACATGACTCTACTTGGACCATTGTGTTTGACCGAGAGGTCAACATTTTTATCGTTGACCGAGAGACCTCATTGCATTTAGATAAGAGAACGCATAGGAGGCTAACGTTTATCTAAGAGAAAAGTTGTTTTAATAAGTTCTTTTTCTTAAATGGTACATTCAAATTATTTACATCTTAGTAGGTAGTTTCAAATAGGAAAACAATTCTCAGGAAAAATCAAGAAACTTGAGGCCTTAATAAGTAAGTTGCGCTTCATTCAAAAGAGAATTGAGCATCTACTGACCTGTAAGAGTGGACCAAACTGGAGCCAAATTGGCTTTTTTCTTCTTAGGAAGAATTAGTTAATAGCCAGTAGGGATTGCAAACTCATCCCAATTCTTAGGAGGAATTTGTTAGTTACCTGTAGATATTGCAAACTCATTCCAGTAGAATGTCTACCTTCACAACATAGGCTAATGGTATTAATGACTTTATATAAATTAATGAAAGATGAAATATGGGATCTAGAAGCAGAACCTACAAGAATGCAGGATAAAGTGGCAACCTACTTTTAACAGTGGTGAAAGAAGACTCAATAGAATCAAGAGCTAAAATTCAATCCCACAAAGAAATTTGGAGTGAAGTGATGATGCTCGAAAGGCTGTTTAAAAGAAGAGGTTTTATTGTAGTACTTGGCAAGGAAATAAAATCAGTAAAACAAGCCCTGTGATACGACAACAATGACAAAATACCTTATTCCAACTAGTTGGGGTCAATAACACGAATCCTGTTCCTCCATCCCGATCTGTCAATATCTTCGTTCAGATTATGAGCCAAATCCAAAACAAGCATATGATAATCTAGGTAGAATAAAGGGTGAGATGTGTCTCCAAGGTTGCAAGAGTTAGAGAGAAGAGTACATGAGAAATAGATGAAGTTAAATGCAATAAGAGGGTAGATGAAGTAGAAAAATGTCAAAACATGCATATGACAAGACAAAGTAAAAAGATGAAGATATTAAAAATGATGAAAAGAATATTTTATAAAATTATTGAATGGTGAAGGTATGAAGAACTCTAAATTGCGTGATGATAGGGAGACAAGAACACTACTATGTTTGTAGGAGTAGGGTTACTAAAGTGAATGGAGCTTTAGCGGAGATGAAATTAGTAAAGGCCTAGCAACTAGGTGGTATTCCAACTGAAGTGTGAAAATGCTTGGGAGAGATTTGTATATTTGGTTGAAAATATGGAAATGAGCTATGGAGCAAATATTAAGAAAAATAACTCGTAAGTTTTAGAAAAAGTTATATGAATTTAACAAATTATATTCATGACTCCTTTTGATAACAACTCTAACCCTATTTAGTACAATAATTTTTTGATCGGTAAAAGTTTTTGTATATATTAGTAAGGGCCAAAGGCCAAAATTTACAAAGTATGTAATACTATAGCTAATTATGTGTATCCCAGCACATGCCCCATTTACGGTCAAAATCAGGATATGTACACCCCCTAAATTCCGTAAAACAAGAAGACCAGACGAAAAGAAGAGATAATGTATTATCAATAATCTGCTGGGTCTCCTTTTTCTGATCTTGGAATAGCCTCTGATTTCTCTCACACCAAACAGTCCACGAAATAGCAGCCGGGCATAAGTTCCAAAGAATGCAACTCCTACTCCTCCCCTTCTTCCTTGTCTTCCTACCCCAACTACACAACACTGATTTGAAATCTTCATGCATAATCCACTTAATGTTAAATCTTCTGATGAAGGAATACCAAATCTTCCTAGTTTCCTCGCAATGGAGAAGCAAATGAGAGACGGTCTCCTCTTCCTTTTTGTAGAGACAACACCTTGAAGCCAATGTCCACCCTCTCCTTTTGAGGTTATCACAAGTAAGTATTTTGTTTAGCGCAGCTGTCCAAAGAAAAAAAAGATACCTTAGACGGGATCCCCGCACTTCAGATAATCTTCCAAGTCCCCTCCTCAAGAGTTACCCTTGATGTAAGTTGATACATCTTCTTAACCGAAAAGCCACCATCTCCACTTCCATTCCAAACTCTTAAGTCACCGCCCTCTCTTGGTTTTATTTTATGAAAATCGGCAACTAGAGACGAGACCTCATCAATCTCCCAATCAAAGATATGCCTTCTAAGATTGAGGTCCCATGACCAATCCCAGCCATCAATGACTAAATGGTCCATAACCCAAGAGTTCAGATTTCTAGAAATAGCGGCCACTCCCAGGAAAGCTTACATTAATGGTTCATTACCTCACCAAATATCCTTCCAAAACTTCACTCTGCCCCCCTCTCCCACTCTAAACCTTATTCCACTATGGAACACCTTTGCTGAACAAATAGCCTTCCATAGACCCACCCCGTAAGCGGCCTATTTAGTACAATATTAGCCATGGAAACACATTTAATGATCAAGAAGAAAGCTTTGCATGTCCTAGCAAGGTTTTATGTACCAATGCCAGGAATCAGACCAGACCAGGCTGGTAGTCTTAAGAAGCATGGGTCTAGGCCGATAAGTTTTGGGTCAGATCAGCTGTTCCAAGTTGGTACAAGGAAGGGTCAAAAAATTTGTAACACAATCTTAAAAAATGAAATACATCGAACTTCCAATACGAGTTTTGAAAAATGCTTCAGTAACTAAAGAAAAAGCAAGTATTACATGTAGCTATTGTTCCAACATTGCACTTTGTATTTTACGCACAGAGGTTGGGTTAAAGTTGGATTTTTCACTATTACACAACAAGACTAAACGCATAATTTACAAGAGTCGTCAGTTACATATTTATTCAACACCAATGATCATTCAATGATTCAAAATGCAAAAGTACTCTACTAATAAAGCCAAAGCAAGTCATAGACAATGCAAAATAATATCCATGCTCCATAAAATCAGAATATATGATATAGATAGAACGAAATATATTATAAGAATGAACTATAAAAGTAAATCAGGAAACACATATCAAGTGCTCCACCAGCCGGTGTCCGAGTCAACTCCATCTAGTGCATCTCCATCATCCAGCTTTTGGCAGTACAAGTAGTGGAATGGGTTGCACTCTTGCTGGAAAAAGAAGCTCGTGAATTCTTATTTAACAATGAACTCTGATTGAACAGACTGTGATCATAATAACTCAGTGCATGATACCTGGTTCTACTGCTTGACTGAGGCGTTGATTGACCTCTATAACCATAATATCTAGTAGCACTGCTATAATTTGACTCGTAAGAGGGCTGCCCTCCACCATAGAGACCTCTATATCCTCCATAATCTCGTAGTACAGGTCAGTACTGTTGTCTGGCTGATGTTGAACAAGATAATGAACTTTTCACTGAGCTATATAGTTTTACTAAAGTAAGAATTTAATTCAGCAAGCCCAAGTGCAGAATTTATTTGTAGGAACAATTAGGAACTTTGTTAATTTACAAAACCGTGACTATTTATAATTTCAATGCTTTGTGAATAAAATGCTGAATATTCGATATCTTCTCTAGGGCTCTCTTTAATACCAAAGCATCTAGCTGGGGGAAAGTGGTATCCCTTATTGCCCATTGTTCCAAATATTTTTTCCAGACGCATAGAATCATAAAAAGGACAGAATCTTCCCCTAGGACCTGGTTTCCAGACCCTTAGTTCTGAAACATCCAGGTACATACATTGTCCCTTCAAGTGACTGAGTATGGACAGTACATCCAATTGTTGTTATTTTCATCATCATTCTGATTGTTGCTTCTTGCTATTGCATTGCTGTTATAGATACTGCATCTTTTTATTATCTTTTTTGAGTTTTAGTTGAAAATAAATGTAATATAAGAATCAAGTCCAAATATTAAACATGTTCTGTCTTTTTATGGCCAAGAGAGCGGCAGAAAATATAGAACATGAGGATTCTTACTTTCTGATTTTCTTTACTAATAAGATTGATGCTGGAACATATTCTTCTTTCCTTAAGATTGTGTCATTTCTACATTTCTTTTGTTTTACCATGTGATTGTTGCCGGAGTTTTCTTGCTTTGTAAACTAAGCTAGCAAGTTTCATTGTTAACTTGCAACTTACACCACCTTTTTTTGTTTTTTTCAATTTTCATAATATTAGTTGCTTGAGGGCATTGCAAGAGGGTGAGTTCAATGAATTTCACAGAAAGCTTAGAGATACAAAGCAGGTGATGATTGTGGCTCGAGCCCCTTTTTATTGGTGAGACTAATAGTTTATTTATGTTGCCTTATCATATAATATGCCTCTTTATGCTAGGAGCTGGTGTTGTCTGTCTATCATTCAAGCAAGGAAAGTTCCGAATACATCTATTCATCAGTAGTTAAACTTCAGGTAAGTAAAGATATTTTTGGGGCAAAAGGCTATCTGAATCAACAATCCAGTGTCTCCTGCTCAAATCTATTTTTTTTTTTATTATCTTTTTCAAAATATTGTTCACTTTTGATGATCAAAAGTGATGAGCATCAAATGTTGGACCAACTTTTGCTTGCCAAGGAGCAAGAAACATAATATGCCAAGAATCCTTACCATCTGGTATATGTGACTAAAACAGGTGGTGCTGTCCAAATTGAGACATTCTTTTTTGAATGCTCAGGACTCGGGATCATTCATGAAATCTCCCTTTGTTCAAGCCATGTGGTGGACAAACACTTTAAGAATTAGACTAATTGTAGAGTTTTTCTCTGGCAGTGCATTGGTTTTAGTTGGTTGCCTATATTTACTTATCACAGAGATTCTCAATCAGATGGTTAGGTTCCAGTTAACAGTAAAAAGGTTGTATTATGGTCAATCCAAAGGCTGGTGCAACATTTAAATTGTTACATTGAGTCATATACAGCACAGTTGAGGTTTGTTTGTGCAGCTACTAGAGTTTAGAGTGCGTTCAGGCAACAACCTCTATATTTGTAACTTTGTCCACAATTACAATCATATTAATCAATCCTTGTGCAGATCTTAGACCATCTTGGCATGGCTTGGGATTTACGTTGGAAGCCATCCTCATGTGAAAGGACAAAATCCTTTCCGGATAAGGAAAAGATTTTTTCTGAACCTGTCATTCCTACCACGGTCCAGGTGTTGCATTCAAATTCTTCCATTTCTTTTCTATGACCAGCGGCATTTATCTTAAAATTACGTTGCTTCTACAGGTTTTGCGATTGCATGAGTATGAACTCCTACTTATTTGACATGTTTTTCATGTTAGTTGGTCTTATCATATTATTCAAAGATGCAGGCTATGTGGAGCTCTCTTAAGGAAAGATTAACATGTACTGTGTTTTACAGTTGAATCTTATGATTTATATATGATAATAACCCCCTGATTGAAAGAGATGTAGTGGAAGAGACCACCATGGAATAGAACATACCATGTAAATGGAACAAAACACCATAAAATATTTTTAAAGAGAAAATTATAATTCTTCAAACTTTGTGACTTTTTTTAGTACCCATAATAATACCTTTATATAGCTTATTTCTTAATCCTAAGCATACCAAAAGAGTCGTAGCCCAACATATATACAAGTCCTAAACAATAAAAGACACTCAAAATTATAACTTGAATAATAACCCTATTAAAATTTCCTCAATACAGGTATAAACCCAAGTCCAAAATAATTTATTAGCTTAAATATCACAAGATAAAGTGCAAGTAAAATGAAAATACCTTTATTAGTAATCTAAAAGAACTCCCAATATCTTCTCTTGACTGGATTTAACTCAAAATATTGTAATACTATTTTCTCACATCAATGTCTCTTGTTGTAAGAAAAGTCAAACCTAAGTTTTGTACCAACATTGAAATTGCCCTTGCCATATGTTGAGGTGCTTCAAATATCTAGACAGCTTCATGTTCATTAAATGCTTCCTCGTTGAGGTGAATATTTCAATATGTCCAATATATGGTTGAGTTCTAAATAACCATAATCTTATTAATCCCAATGAAATCATAGCGTTGATGCTTTTCATCAGTTTCAGCAGTTGTTAGATAGACAACTTGATAATATGATGACCATGATCCTCATAGCTGAGATGTGGGCTCACCGTTATTTTCAACGAATCAGTTTTGGGAGGCAGAATTGTTGATTTTGTGCATCACTCCATTGGAGCCAACTTTTATCATCGTTTTACATTATAACATCCTCCTTGTGGGTAGGTGCAACAAGTGTTGATCTAGAAATTTGATGCTATGAACATTTAACTCATCATGTCCAGTCATTACTCTATTCTAGCCTTTTTCCTGGAGTACTCATCCAGGCATATCTTCATCACTTCAATAAATCCTTTAAACAAACTCATTACAACACTGTTCATGTTTCTTAACGTGACAAGGTTAAGAACTTCCAGGGCTTTGCAAACAATACCAAAATTGATGCTGGACTGTGGAAGCAAAAAGAACTATTCAAGTAGAAAGTGAAAATGTAAACTTGAAGCAATAACAACGTACCAATTGAAACAGAATTAGTGGAATAAATCACCATGAAAAGAGTGGAACGAACTACCATACAATTCAAAGTTTGATACTCTCTTTATACCCACAATGATGCTTGTCAATATGCTTATTCTTAAACCCTAAGCATATTAAAAGAGTCCTAACCTGATACATATACCTAGAAAGTCTTAAAAACATTAAAACACACCCGAAGACCTATCTCATAAAGAGGGAAATATTGACAAGGATGTTGGACATATAATTAAGCTGAATGACTTGAGTGGACACTAGAGAGGCACTTCTAGATTGTTATGTGATCGACATGTTCCATTAAAATAAAAGGAAAAGTTTACAAGGCAACTTTTTGGACTGCTATGTACATGGAGCAGAATGTTGGGAAACAACGAAGCAACATATTTGTAGGATGTGTGTTGTTTGGGGTCAGAATGTTGAGATGGAATTGTGAGAAAACTATGAAAGATAAGGTTAGGAATGAACATATTTGAGAGCAAGATTGTCAAACTGTGAGTCAGATGAAAATTGTTAGGGGCCACTTAAATCTAATCGTAATTTTGAATCGTAAGATTTAATATATAAATTGAAAGATTCAAAAATAAACCACTTCTTTCACTGATTTAAATCGACCTAGGCTCAAATCAAATCTGAATTGTAAGATTTTAACTACAGTCTAAGAGTGTCTAGGTTATTCCCAAATAGGAGATAAGATAAAGAAAGTAGGTTAAGATGGTTCGGGCTTGCAAAGTGAAGACCTAAGCTGGCAGCTGTGAGAAGGCTCAAGGGGGTACACACTGAAGGATCAAAGAGGAGAAGAGGAAGACCGAAAAGAACCTGGATCAACAAGGATTTTAATAAAAATAACCTGACCGAAGATATGGTTTTTGACAGATTGTGATAGTAGAACAGGATTAGTGCTGCCGGCCCCAATTAGTTGGGAGAAGACATTTCATTATTGTACTTCCTCTATTACTAATCTAGTAGTATTCCTAATCTCTTCTTATGATCCCATCTAACTCAGAACCATCATAGTACTGTGTTTCTATATCAAAGCTGTAACTTGACACCGAGTGAAATAAAGAATTGACACCCATGATCACCCAAATAGAACAGTGGACTATAAGAAACTACCAAATTGTTGCTTACAATAGATTACAAAACTACCCCCTGTTATGTTAATTTTTCTACTTCATCTCCATTATGGTTTCCCTCACATCAGTAGTAAGTGTCAGCAAATTCAAAAATAAAATGATCATCTAATGCATATGCAGGGAATGATGCTACTAACCTTTTTGGTTTAAGCAACATGGAACTAGAAAGAACGCATTATAGAAACATCTATGCCCATCTTCGCCGTAGGCAGCACTCTTGGATAAAATTTAACTTAAAAATTTCTTGTATATAGTGATGAAATGAAAAGTCTAATCTAAATTATTTGTATCATCAAATGAATGGGATGGCTGAATCTCTCTTGTTTCCTTCATCAATTACTTATATGCTTAATGAAAATAGTTTAAACGAAGACTATTTCTCCATGATCGTGGCTTCCATTTCCTTTACCTCCGTGCCTTTTTTCTTTCTTATTCTCCTTCTCTTTGAATCCTATTTGGAGTAGTAATCATCTCCAAATATTGGGACTTGTTTTAAAATTGCATTATTCTCTTATTGTTCAGGTTTAACTTTTAAGTACATAAAGAAATAAATTGACTGCCTTTTCACCAAAGTACAAAACTAATAAGTACTTATTCTTTATCAAATAATTCTAGGTGGCATGGCTAGATACCAACTGGAGCTGCATTTTGGAACAAACACAGCTACATATGAGTTTATTAGAACCATTCATAGCTTTTAGACGAGTTCTACTTCAAATTTTGAGTTGCTATGACTGTACAGTACAACATCTTTTGCAATCTGCATCCATCCTTCGTAAGGTTATCATCTAAGATCTTCTTTTCAGATGTTAAGGAATCAGGACCTCTTCCTGTTGCATAATAAGTTGTTTGATGTCGTTTAGGGCTCTAGGTTTTCCTTAGCTGCTGCTGCTTTGCAAGAGTTCAAGTTCCTCACTGCTGGAACAGAAGGACAAGATGCGACGTCATATTTATGCTGCCTCGGAAGGGTATAATTGTTGTGCTTTCCTTATTCTCAGAGAACTCTGAAATTTCATTTTTTCCATCAGTTAACATTGACCTCAGAGAATTGGTTTGACTTTTTTCTTGTCATTACTCATTGACTGCATGATTATGTTGGCTAATTTACTTGAAAGTGAATTGGGTACTTTTGTTTAAATTCAAGGACTATAGAGCTGTGACTTCCCTTTGCATCGTTATGTGTTGTTAACAAATATATTTTGATTTTAATTTTTATATTTTTTGTTTCTTTCTATGTATTGTTTTAGTCTTCTAAATATGAATATCAGTTTCAAGATGCCTCTTTCTCTTTGTATACCTGAAATGTTATTCCATATATACCTCACCAATAGGATATTGGCAAGTTAGTTAATTATTTTCTGTAAATACAGCTTGAAGAAGCTAAGCTTTTGCGTGCTCAAGGTCAGAATGAGATGGCTATTAATCTTGCAAAATATATCTTGCATCATTACCAGTTGAATGGAGAGGCTTCAAATGTACATCGCTTGGTAGGGAAGTGGTTGGCAGAAACTCGATCCAGCAAGTAAATTCCCCCCCCCCCCCCCCCCCCCCTTTTTTTTTCTCTGTTTTTTAAGAAATGACTGTTCATTAATTAGACGAAATATGCAAGAGAGTGGTGAGGTATCCAGAAACTTGGTTAATTGAGCACAATTCAATTCTCTTGCAATCGATTTCTTTTTGAGTCGTTTACTATGATGACCATGTAGCTCAAGAACTATTTTAGAGCAGTACCTGAAACATGCAGTTGAACTTGCCGAGGCTAAAAAGAGTATAGATAAGAAATGCATTGCAAGAAGGTGCCAAACACATTTCCATCTTGCACACTACACAGATGCTTTATTTAGGAGTTATGAAGAAAGACTAAACTCTAATGAGTGGCAAGCAGCAATGCGATTGAGGAAACACAAGGTAACTGTTTGAAAAATAAAATAAAAAAAGCATCACTAGCTTCTTATTGTATTTGGATTTATTATATGTTTTATTTACGAATCGGTGCAGACAAAAGAATTGGAAGGACTTCGTAAGCGACTTAAAAGTTCGATGAAGGCAAGTACTACATATTGTTCCACTTGGTTAATTTTCATGCATGAGACAATATCTTGGGAAAGTAATGCCTTCAACTTTCTTTTCTGTAATATGAACTTTTTTCCTATATGGAGTTCAGGGGGAGAAAACTGACTACTCAGTAAAAATACTAGAGTTACAGAAGCAGCTCACAATGGACAAGGAGGAGGCTGAAAAATTGCAGGTATGCTTTAAACTAAGTTTGTAGATGTTCTCAAGGCTGTAATTTTCAATGTCGCAAGACATGTTGTTGGACCTTTACAGGGACATGTCGATGCCAACATGGTGGAGAAAAAGAAAAAAATTGAAGAAAAACAGAATAGGAGTGGTGGGGGTAATGCTATCATTATATGGAGTGGTACACAATCATGCCACGGATTGGGCATGATGTTATCAGTACATAGTGATGATGCAGTATAGTCAGTATAGGAGTGGTGGGGGTAATGCGTATGACATTGAGTTGGGGTGCCACTCTTTATGGATGAGATGTACTGATGTCTCCTCATTGTATTTGCTCATTTCATATAAGTGTATTATGCCTTCAGCAATTTTATTGCGTTTAGTGTATTTAGGGATGTTTATATCTAATTTAGGCTATCATTGTAGATGATTTCTCCTTTTTCCCCATAGCGGATACATACCTTCCCAAATATATGTCATTACCATATATATTCATTTTTTGTCCTATTTTGGTTATTTAATGTATTTAACTCTAAATTAGACCACAAAATTACATTACAAAAGACCCTGTTTTTTCATTTTTTTTTCTTTTTTTGACCATGTTCCACATATGACACTGACATGCATGTCAGCATCATATGGGAGACATGGTGGGAAAAATCGTTGGTGCAATATCTTGTTCCCCACCCCCCCAAGTAGCAACATATCACCAACATGTCATGACATTTAAAATACTAGACGTTCTATTTTTCTCCCATTTATGTTCGAAAGTAATTACTCTTTGCGTTTGGAGATTTTATCATGCTCACGTGTCTATTGAACAAAGACCAGGTTGGACAGACAAATCAGGAACTCACCAACACGATCATGAAAATAAATCCAAAACTTCATTTATTTTTTATATGCTACTGATACAAATTTTCATGATTTTCTTCAAAACTAGAAATAATCTTATATAACTTCTATTTCTGTTTACTTAAAGTTGTGTGATATGTCTCTTTTCTTAATCATTTAAATGCAACTTTTGCTCTTAAAAATTTAAAGCCATGTGATATTTTTTTTTACCACTAAAATCATGTGAATGCATGGTCATGTTGGTTGATCAGGATTTTGTGCATTTTCTAATTTAAAACGAACACATGTACTGAAGTCTGACATGATCGTTTAACACTTAATAGGCTTTGATGATATAGCAGTAACTACTTAGTGTAACTTCATTTTCGTTTTGCAATTAACATCATGGTTGAACTGATTTACTTTTTTCTCAGGATGACAGGGACAATTTCCTCAGCCTAGCATTGGAGGGATATAAACATTGTTTGGTCATAGGAGATAAATACGATGTTAGAGTGGTATGTACTTATCACACTCCAATTATCTATTCAAATCAAGTGAATAGGCTGAGGAGGGATATAAGCATTGTGCTTGTTCATCTGTATCTGTATTTATTCATATCACAATTATATATTGAACATGACATCTGTGACATCGAAACACGTCTGTTTCAGGTATTTCGACTTGTTTCCCTGTGGTTTAGTCTCTCTTCAAGACAAAATGTTATATATGGCATGCTTAGCACCGTAAAGGAGGTACGCAATGAAGCAAGGGCTTTATTTTTTTTCATTATATTCCATATATTAAAAATTTATTCGGGAGGACTCTCATACTCTTAACTGTAAATGTTGTTTTAATTGTTATATTAATGACAATTAAAAACTTATTCACTCAGATATGTTTGCAGGTTCAGTCTTACAAGTTTATTCCACTGGTTTACCAAATTGCTTCAAGAATGGGTAGCTCAAAAGATGGGCATGGACCACATAGTTTCCAGGTATTATTGTGTGATGGGACTTGTTTATTTAAAGAAAGAATTTAGAGTTTTTTTTAATCTAGATTATTTCTGGATCATGCAGTTTGCTTTGGTTTCTCTTGTGAAGAAAATGGCCATCGACCATCCATATCATACCATCTTTCAGGTACTGAAGTACAAGCGTTCTAACTGGTCACTCATGTAAGGTGCCAATTTTCTATTCACTTTAGCATAGGATTCACATTTCTGATGCAATCTTAGCAGAAATTTTTGTAGGAACTTCTGCATGAATTTGCAATAAACAATTGAACCGCATAACATGCCCAGTAATGTTATAACAAAGTAGAATTTCTTATGGCAGCAGTAATTTTTGGTCATTGCAGAATAGGTGTACCTGTGCATGTTTCTTTTGTTCATAAACTTAGCTTGTTCTATCTAAATTATTGTTGCATTAGCTTCTGGCTCTGGCAAATGGTGACCGTGTAAAGGATAAGCAACGGAGTAGAAACTCATTCGTGGTGGATATGGATAAAAAGCTTGCAGCGGAAAATCTTTTGAACGAGTTATCTTCTCCCCATGGTGCTATAATTAGACAGGTATCTGTTGTCATCATTTCGAACTTTGTTTTGTAGTAATTCCAATTTTTGTTCTATAGAAATCCATTGATTACTTGTTCTTTTATCAAAAGCCTGTTCTTGATCTTTTTTTATAGATGAAACAAATGGTGGAGATTTACATTAAACTTGCTGAACTGGAGACAAAAAGAGAGGTTAGTAAATGGTTAACTTTTTTTATTTTTTATCTGAACAGTTAACTATTTAAATAGTTAACCTGCTGACCTAGAGACAGAGAGAGAGGTTGAATCTTGCTGAGATGAGGATGTTGAGATGGATATGTGGAAAGACTAGGAAAGATCAGGAATAAAAAGATCCAAATATCCAATACCGTTTAGTAGTAGCCCAAATAGGAGATGAGATAAAGAAATTAAGTTAGGATAGTTTGACCATGTGTATTGAATATCTAGGTAGGTAGCTGTTAGAACATGCAAGAGGATATATATACTGAAGGATCAAGTACTAGAGGAAGACCAAAAAGTACATTGATGGGGTTGGTCAGAAATGGTCTAGTTGCACATAATCTGACTGAAGATAGCCGAACAGGATTTGTGTTGCCAACCCAATCCACTTCTCTCCTTGTTTTACAATCTCAAGTCATTGACAATGATTGATTTCACCACTAAGATATGCTAATATTGTGTTTTTTAGTGACAGCTAACTATATCATGTTTACAGGATACAAATAAGAGGATGACACTACCAAGAGAAATACGTGGTCTTCGACAACTTGAACTTGTGAGTGCAGCACTACAACCGTGACTTGGAATTATTGTATTTTTACAGAAAACTTCATGGATTTCTGTAGTTGTTGTTTTGGTAAAGAATGGATAGGACATAAGGGTTTCATGGAGGTTTTTGTTATTTACGGAAAGGACTCCCTTTGGAAAGGGGAAAATACTATATTACATGCTACCAGTGTTGTCAAAACACCTAAGCATTAACCCTAACTGATTAACCGAGTGTGGGAAGATATTTGACGGAGGGGATATGATGATTTCATATCCAGGAGTGATAAACACTCTGTTAGAGATAGTGGGTCATATTCACTTGTCTCTAGATCCAAGGGGGAGGATAGAACCACAGGTGGGGTGGGGTGGGGGTGCCACTCCCTATGGTCGGGTAGGAATATAAGCTGTAACCCTAATTCATTATTTGACATAGTGGAAACTTCTTCTCTCCTGTGGACGTAGGCTACGCTGAACCACGCATATCTGTGTGCATAGTTTTGATCTTCTGTTTACTGTGTTTATTATTATCTGTGGTAACGAACAACACACTCATCATGATGCATAGATATTTTACCAAAATGCTCTCTTTTCTTAAGTTCTGTATGGATTCTTTCACCACTTTTTCTTGTTCTTTATTGATTATGAGCTTATAGAATTTATCATTCAATTATAATAAAGTAAAGAGCAAAATAAAGGACTGGAGTTAGAGACATGTGTAATATCTCTATCTCCAACCAAGACCTTTGGTTGGAACAAAAACCAACACATGTGTGTGTGTGTGAACCAGGCAACACATTCATATGATGATTTCGTGCCATGGAATCTTATATTGTTTCGATAAGAGCCTTCTTAAATTGATCACTGCCATACAGTGATGCAGAACAAGACATTGCGGCATTCGTAGTTTCCCTCATGCAAATTGGCAAACCACCTTTTTATGTCCCATTATACAATGAATTTTGGAACACAGAAATATGTTGTGAATTTGTCATTGCTTTGTACAAACTTGCATCTAATCAGGATTAGTGTCAAATGTAGTCATCCATCGATGAATCTATGTAACTGATTCCCTTTGAAAACAAAATGCTTACAAAAGCCTGGGATGAATTATTTCCAGTACTTTGGAAACAAATACAAAGGAGAAAGAATTCTATTTTCCCTGTCTGAAATAGTAACCGGTTCGAAAAAACTATTAACTTACAAGGAAACTGAGAGAATATCTTCAGTTTGTTTTCTAAATGATTCACATGCTGTTCACAACTTTGAAAATTCTTCAACCCATATGTCCATGAAAATGTTTTCACAAATTCGGTCAAGTGATCTGTGTGCCTCCCTCGAAGCTCATGTTACATTTCATTCAGTTGTAACTTATTTTTCCATCAATGCCTGCATCTTTTGTTGTGAATATCATTGATGAATTAACTTGTTCTGATAGACTTAATACCCCCCTCCTTATTTTTTTTTACCAAGTCTTTTGGTTCACATTTGATCCTCAGGTACCTGTAGTAACAGCTACTTTTCCAGTTGACCGTAACTGTCAATATCATGAAGGATCTTTTCCACACTTCAAGGGCTTAGCAGATTCCGTGATGTACGTGGAAATGATACTGCAAGCACTATAATCTTTATTTTCTTCTTATTTTCATACTGTTAGTCACTTTATATATAATTTTATATTCATATTTCTTCTCATTGATTGTGTGATATGCAGGGTAATGAATGGTATAAATGCTCCAAAAGTGGTAGAGTGCTTGGGCTCAGATGGTAACACATATCGTCAACTAGCCAAATCTGGAAATGATGACCTAAGACAAGATGCTGTATGAACTAACTCTATTTTTTGAAAATATTCATTGTAGCTATTACTTGTTGATACACCTTAACGAAGTCAAGGTTTTAAATTTTGACTTTTCTGTAAATTTCGCAACTGGTGGGAAATTTTGAGGGATATTTTCGTTTTGGCAATTCATTTTTCCAATTGAGAGGGAAAATATTGAATATTTTAATGAAACTTCAAGAACTATTGAAAGATAAATGAATATATATTTACAAGTCAAAATATAACAAAAATCAATTATGAATATTAAGGAAATCACAAAATGATATCCTAAATTGTAAATTCCATATCCATATGGGTCGTATCCTTGTTTATATGGTCTTCTTGAAAAGATCCCATGTCCATATCCATAAGCCTACCCAAAGCAATAACCATATCCTAATTATTACCATAGTTACACCTATTTGATGTCCCTTACTTTGCATCATAGCTAGACTCGGATGTTCCATTCCATGGAATTGTCTAGGCACATATGATGGTATTTAAGTAGAGCTGTATTGCCCATGGCCATGTGATAGTGTTGAAGTAAACCATGTGATCCCCCTCATTTTCTTATTGTACCCATATCGAATATGACACATGGTTATGGATGTGAGATATGTGCCCAACACTTCAAATCTGTGTCCATGTTTTGGGTTTTTAACATTGGGTACACACATGGTTTTAAATTTCGGCGGCATGCTGCCAAAATATCGCCATTTCCCCCCTTGGGGAAATGGTGGTATTTCCCAGATTTCGCCGAAATTTTGCCATTCCCCCCTGGGCGAAATCGAAACTTAAAACCTTGGGTACACACCCAGTTCTTTGGATGAATAAAGTTTATAAGCCAATTAAAATGGTTAAATTAGTATTATCTTGTATAATTTTACTACACTATCACATTTAGCCTTTTTATTATCATATTTTAGTTTATAACTGTTTTTTTAGTTAATATTTTCATTATTGGATATAGATAATCTGTGTGTATACAGTTGAAAAGCCCAGCCCATTTAACTCCTTAAAACCCAGGTCTTATGGAGAGGGGGAACTAGAGCCTTATAAGCAGCGCAGAAGGGGCAAAGCCAGGCAATGTGGGACACATTCCAACACACCCCCCTGGCCACAACACACGGCAGCGGCACACCGGACATAGGCCCAACCAAGCTCTGATACCAAGTTGAAAAGCCCAACCCATTCAACTCCTTAAAACCCAGGTATTAAGGAGAGGGGGAACTAAAGCCTTATAACCAGCACAGAAGGGGCAAAGCCAGGCGATGTGGGACACATTCCAACATATACCATGATTCTTTATGTGGACATTATATTATTATTTTTTTGAGAATGATGTGTCCATGCCAAGTCCCTGTAGCCTACAATATAGGGGGTTAGACCACTCCAACACCTAGACACATACATATACCTAAAACCTGTATTCGAATGTAACATAGATTAGAGCCTTATAGCCCATGGCCACCACAAATTGATGCAAATTTGTGGCATATAGCTTGTTTTTGTGAAAACCTTCTCCAAATAGGAGGCGATTAGGCACTGACCCCTACCAGTTCCATTAATAGCCAAATGAAAATTGCACATTACACCTAGCCAAGGGATGCATAAAAGCTTTACCTCAAAAAGCTATATATCCACCATATTAAAAGAAGGAAAAATGTTGTCACGGTGAAACTATCGTTTTGTAAAAGAACTCTTAGCCCCTCGTTAGATTTCTACTCATCGACCTTAACCACTTATGGGTGCATATCTGGCCCCAACTTTTGAGTGTTTGCAGCCCTATTACTCCACCTGTTTTTTTTGCTTCTCTACTACTAAACCCCGCTAGAATGCATAATATACAGTCCAAGAAGTATGTAAATTCAACACATCTTGCAAGAATTGTCTTAGACATCCCAATATATTGTGCTATACACTGTTCTTCACTTTCAAACAAGTCATTCCTTGCAATCAAATGATCGAACTCTTCTTAAAAACCATTGGCATACCTATTTCCTTACTGAAGATTTTGCAATTATTGGTACATGGTCTGTACATAATTAAAGGGCATAAAAGCCTTACTTAATATCTTATTTTTCCAGTAATTGACTTTTCCCCTTTTTTGTCCGATCACAGAGAGCTGAGATCCCACAATGCAAAAGCTCATCCCCGCAATTTTAATACAACCAGCTTCACCTTCTTATCTTCAAAAAACATCTTTCAAGTTAGAAAGGTCCTCTTGGTGGTAGCTAACCAATCAATAAATTCCTCCAGTTGTAGTGCCACGGTAATTCTGGAATTTCAATCACCTTCACCACATCTACGATCCTCCTCGGATGGCTTTGTATGCAGAGCATAATCATGAAATTGGTTTTCAAGTACGTCTACCTCCAACTCATAATTATGGTCGTCATGGGTTGGAGTTTCTAATTGCACTATACCATGGGTTAGCGCTTCAGCGTTCCTTCTCAACTCTGTTAATCCTTCTCTTTGTTGTTGATAGAATTCCTACAAATACTGGCCCACAACCTCTTCATCTTCCTCATCAAGGAAGGCATTGTAAGATTGCAACAATCCAAACAAAAAATCCTTGGCTCTAGTGCCCACTAACTCAGCTAGCGCGTTGAAGGGATGTTTAGGCTACATCAATAGTGAATGAGCTCTAAGGCCATAACTCTCTCTGCCACCATCACTTCCATCCATTGGTTCTTCACTTTCTTCCTCCCATTATCATTATCTCTGATACTACCCTTGGTCATCACCACCTCACCACAAACAGCACTCCTTTGCATGACAAAGTCAATCAATAAATCCATGACTCTGTACCATGTCATATTAGTGATTTCCTCACCGCTCTATCAAATGGATCACTCTTAGAAAATACCTCAGTTGCCATGACAAGGTCGATATCGATGCCCTTCTATTCAGCAACTCTAGCTATCTCAACATTCGATTACTAGTCAGATTCATCTGCCAACTTTAATCCACTCATTCAATGTGTTGTCCTGACCCTCCTCCGTAGAAATAGTCAATAAATTTCCACTCATTCAATGTGTTGTCCTGACCATCCAACGTAGAAATAGTCAATAAATTTGGTGTTCTTGTTGCATTGCCTTCCCCTATCCACCTTTGTGCTCTAACCTTAACTTTATATCATAGCAGATGAACATAACTTGAAGGTGCTGGCTGTCCTAGCGTCAAATACTCGATGATGTTGCTCCTGAATCCTGCGTTGAGAATCAATCCCGCCTTCAACTTAGCACTGGATTCCCTGAAGGTAGGTTCTCCTGTAGGCTAGGTCCTCCCTATGGGGAGGTGGTCTATGGACGAATTACCTAGATTACAACCCGCCCCCTGCACCCCCCCCCAAAAAAAAAAAAGAAAAGAAAAGAGACTGAACATGTGGAGCTTTTTGTAAACCAACTGATTCCTTTGCGTTGTCTAGACTTAAATGCTCCAATTCCTTTTACATGCTATATAGGGTTTTCTTGTATTAGGAATTTAGGAAGCAAACCACTAACCTTCTGAGGGTAGGGTCATTAATAGCCTACCCCAGCATTAAGTTGTTAATTAATACTGTAATCCTATTAGTAGTAGTGGCATGCATTTGAAGAATTTTACATCATTACTTTAATTATTTCAATTATACTTAATAAGAATCATTGTTCTCCTCAAGGCTCAGGTTGCATCCTACCCAAACCCCAATGCATCTTTAAACCTCAAGATCTGTAGCATAGTTTAAAGTAGTGGACTGAACCATTCCGAAACACACAACCTGGACATACTGGTTGATACATGAAAGACACCCCCTCAATGTATTAGATCAATCCAGTCTGATTATCAGAGCCGACAGATACATTTACCAATTCATTACTTTAGACCTTGATTTACCTTAGACCCTGATTTATAGAGTAAAACATGTGAACGTGTTAAAATAATTGTAAACAAAAATTTTGATAAATGTTACTTGCTTTGCATAAACAAAGGCATTTCAAGCATCAACTCATCCCCAAGTTTTTTTTGTCTTTGACTTGTGGTCTAGCTTTGCATACATGTGATAGACAGCTGTCACTAAATTAGCCTATTCTTAATAGATTGTGCTTGTAGTGATACTTGGGGTGGCTATCGAAAATGAAAAGTGAATTAGTAAAAGTCTTCTGAAAAAATGCCAGCCACATGACAAAAAGTAGAAGTCTATGTAAGTTACTCTTGATACTTTCCAGCTACATAAAGATGGTGCTATAGTGTCTAACACCTCCGTCCATCACAAATTTTGTGAACCCATTTATATGAATGAGAAGCAACAATCCATTGATGGTATCGACTCTTAAATCTCACCATCAGCCATGAGTCAATGTAAGTTACTCTTGATACTCTATAATTGGATTCTGGAATGTTAGTAGTGCCATAGACTTTACTTGAAAATGCATTCCTAAGAACAATGTCCTCAAACTTTTTCCCCAAGGCAATATGGCTTCTAGACTAAGTAGCCTACTCTCCTACAGTGAGTAGTGTCCTCAGTCTTAATTATGGCAAAGAATTCTCTCCAACACAATGTAATTGGTTGTAAATACCTAATCCCTTATCTTCAATAGAAACCATGAACAGTTGTGGAAGAAGTTTGTGACTGTTGTATAATTCTTTTCTGACACTCTTGATACCTATCTGCAATTACTTCAAGTGTTAAATCAATACCAGGCTGCACACAAGGAGTGGTGAAGCCTATTTCTACATCCTTCACATCTTTCATGAAATCATTCCCATTCTCTTATGATTGAATGTTACTACATTTCTCCTTCCCAACTCTTCAAAACATCTTACATCAAGCCATAGATGCAGTTGAATCCTTTTATCTATCAGAAGCTTCCAACTCTTCAAAACATCTTACATCAAGCCATAGATGCAGTCGAATCCTTTTATCTATCAGAAGCTTCAACTGAATTTAGGAACATCTGCTCCCCTTATAATGCCACCATAAGGTTGGACTTTTGATTGGACTTTGTCAGTTCATCACACAACCATACTGGCTTCGGGCTCAATGTAACCTATCATTTCTTTTCTCTTCCTCATTTAGGTGATTGCTCATAATCACAGTGTAGGGGGCTTCACTCCTCTACCAATCTTTATCTTGTTCTTGAAACATGACATGGAGCCATTATTAGCAAGTATTCAGCTGAAATGAAAAATATGGAAATTAGCCTCCCCCATTTTCTCTTCCATTGTGCATCAATACTTGTACTAAGATCCACGG
Source organism: Pachysandra terminalis (assembly GCA_031762675.1). NCBI lineage: Eukaryota > Viridiplantae > Streptophyta > Magnoliopsida > Buxales > Buxaceae > Pachysandra > Pachysandra terminalis. Next base: position 14,503,053 of record JAUPMG010000002.1, on the reverse strand, counting down.
GTGTATCTACATTCTCGAACTTCAAGTGCATTTTATATGTACACCTGAAGTCCAACACTAGAAGTCACATATCTATTTAGCTGTCTCCTACCTTAATTTTGATTGCATAGATGCGTACCAACCAACAGGATAAGACTCAACAATACAGTCAAGAGGATAACAATATCACCATTATCATCAGCTGCAGCTGCCGATGCTGTATAGATGCTGTCAAATCACAAATCTTTTGATCCTTCAAATGCTTCTTCACTGTACCACAATTTCCTTTAATTTTCAATTTCCCTCTATTATGATTCAAGATTTCGTTGTGTAATCGATGCAGATGCATATGCATGCATTTTGTACGCATTTAAACCAAAGGTTTGCAAAAACAATTAAAATTAAGATTGGAAATTTTGAACTTAAAGTACTTTGTAGCTTCTTGTCCCAAAAACCCCTTCCAGAGATGAAAGCCTCTAATTCTGGTCCTTCCCAAATCCTCGAAAAGGAGTTGCTGGATCTTTCTTAGAAAACCAAATCTTAACAGAAATTGCAAAAAGACAATTTGTGTAGGGTTTATTTTTTAAATGTCTTCGAAATTGCTGGTTTTTATGCAAATGTTTCCCTAAAATTCTGAAAGTTTCAACTTTCAACAGCTTCTATAATAATATTGTCTCATTTCTCCACAGAATGTCAGGGTTTATGATATTGGCACAATATTTTCGATGATAACTACAAGACGATGAATACAGTGAAAAATGATTTTTTTTTTCTTTTTTAGTGCCGAAATTTCAAATCATTACTGAAGTTCTAATTGAATTGTTTTTAACTCGTTGCATCTTTAAAGTTGGAGAATTACCATCTCAACTATAGAAGTCTATTAGAAGAACAAGAATTGACAGTTCATGTTATCTACGTTGCTTCAACATTCATCATCCTTTGATTCACTCTGGATTAATTGCCATTTTAATATCTTTTGTTCTCTCTGCTTTTTAAGAAATCTTATTATTCATCAAAAAATAAATAAATATTCTGCATTTTATCCATCTCAGTATGCAATTTCCATTGATAATAATTGTTGCGAATGGATGTTATGCAGGTCATGGAACAATTTTTTGGCTTAGTAAACACATTTTTACAGAATCATCGGGATACTTGGAAAAGAAGATTAGGAGTACGTACATACAAGGTATTTTCACTATTTTCGAAAAGCTATTAAACATCAGACCACACTCTTTAGTGGAAGATATGGCTCAGATAATAATAATGACAATGCTAATGTGCTGGTACTTCTATATCACCTACATGTTCTAAACTGAAAATTAGTTTCAGGTTTTCATTTTTTTATTTGAAAGAAACGATGAATCTGTTGCTTACCTATATGTGGTGTAAGTCTTCCTACCATGGTCATCTACTCTGTGTTACTATATAACCTATAATCAAAAGGGGAGAACCACCTTTCTTGGTACTCCCCTTTTCATTGTCCGCTTACGACAAAAAATCTTATCATCATCATTTTAAAAAAAAATCTTAAAGAGAGAACATTCTTATCACTTGTTCGATTTTTTTATTTCCGTTTTGCCCCTACAAACTTTTTCTTTCGAAATAGTAACACAAAAGGACGATCGATTTTTTTATTCTCGTTTTGCCCCTGAAAAACATTTTCTTTCAAAATAGTAACACGTCATAATGGCACGCAGATAAAAAGACGATCGATTTTTTATTCCCGTTTTGTCCCTGAAAAACTTTTTCTTTCAAAATAATAACACGTCACAATGGCACACGGATAAAAAAGATGATCGACACGCGTATAAAAAAACGTGTGGCTCTTTCTTCCACATGCGTAAGATTAACAAAGACGGTTGACACACGGATAAAAAGACGATCGACACGCGTATAAAATAGACGTGTGTCTTTCTTGCGCACGTGTAAGATTAACAAATGTTAGTTTTTGAAAGTAAACAAAAAATAAAATAAGTGTTCCGTTTCTTCTCCTCCGGTCTTCTTCTCCGAAGAAAGCCCTATTTCTCGTGCTAAAGCTTGTCGTTCGGCGTTGCAGTTGAGCTTTGATATTTCGAATAGGTGATTTGTCTAAAGATAACGATCACATTTATATTCCTTTTTTATCTTCGTTTATTTTTTTAAAAATCTTTTGCGGTTTTTGCCTCACCTCTGTGTGTGATCAGAAAACTACAGTTACAATCGTAGTCATGGAGATGGAAATTGGATCGCTTCTAAGGAAATGTTTGTTTAGTTCGGTTTAGGCTTTTCCTTTTCTTTTTTGATCACCTCGGTTTCACATAAGTTGGCAATGATTAAATATTATCTGCTCTTCAGAGAGAAATCGATGACGCAAAAGGAAAATAGTGGTTGGATTTCTTGATATGAGCCGATGCCTTCACCCAAAAATTTAGTCTTTTAATGCTTCACAAAACTAAGATTACTTGGTAGTTGATATGTTTTATTTTATTTTGAATTATAAATTATCATTGACGATAAATATACAGCATTCAATTCCAGTTATGCTTCTGAAAATAGGTGATCGAGGGAGTTGATTTGTAGTTTTGAATCATTATTTCTAGAGCTTAAACAACTCCTTTTTTTTATTTATGTATCATTTATTAGAATCTATAATCAGGCTAGATCAACTCTATTTTGGCCGCTGATGGCTTTCACACCCATTTCCTTTTTTTGAGGTGTAGATGGTTTCAAGTTCCTTTTCACAGGCTTGGAGTTGCTACAATATTCTTTAATTTGTTGAATTGTGAAATTTAGGGATTTGTCTTAGGGCAATAAAGACTGTTGAATATATATTATGTCTACAAATAATCTTAGTTGTATCCAATCTTTTGTTAATATGGCTTTTGGTTTTATCTTCCAATTGATTCTCAAAGATTTGATAGTGTGTTGCATTTTTCCTTTCTTTTTTGACCGAACAATTTATTGTCTGTTAATTCTATAGATTAATAGTTTAGTTTAGTTTTTTTTTTTATTAATTTTTTTTGAAGGTTATGGATATCTTTGTGCACGCGTGGAAAATCTTTGCCACGTCATCTCACCC
>JAUPMG010000002.1:14476214-14494743 GCA_031762675.1 Pachysandra terminalis | reverse complement strand
TACTACACTTTCAGCACGAGGAATGGAGGAGCCCATGGACGCTATGGATTTGGAGATTGGTCATTTATCCAATGCCGGGATCACATGTCTAATGCAAGTACCATATTCATCTAATTTTTTCATATTGTTCAATATTGTGTTTTTCATATATCCTCTCATATATACATAAATAAATACATGATATCTATATATATATATATATATCATGGTGCAGTGCTTGACGATTAGAAATTCAGATTTTGGTGTAATTAGTCTTTTTTTTCAGCATGAAATCGAGGGAAATTTGGGCATTACAATTCATGTCAGAGCAGTTTCGCAATGTTTCTCTTTTTTAGTTCAAGTAATTAATCCTGTTGAGGGAACTTAGTTTGGTCAACAAGTCCCATAAACTTTGGACTGCATAATGTGAGACTCATATGCATTAAAGAAGGTAATTCTTGACTGTCTAACAAATAAAGGTTTTGTAAAATGTTCTTTGTTTATATCCTCTTTTAAGTTATCAATGAAAATTCCAGGGATGTATACTTTTGACAACTGAATTTTAATCTGTTTACTGCAATTTTTTTATTGTTAAAGTTACTGGTACAGTTAGAAGCTGTTTTTCAGCATAGTATCTTATCTTCCTTCTGCAACTGTCGTTTACCTATCTAGTATCGTACAAATGTTGTGTACTGGAGGACTATAGGATAATTGCAAAGGTAACAAGACGTGCTTGTGGTTGTGGAATTGACGAAGGGATGCGAACTAAGAGCTTTCATTGTAGAGGAGCTGACACAGCATGTGATACATCAACAAAATCTGATAGTATTGATGGATACAATTTGGAATACTCTTGGAGATATGAGAATCCCTTCCATAATTGTGCTCTGCATGAAGACCGAGAAAGAGAGACCTGGAGATCATGCAGAAAAAATAATTTTTTGGTGATAAATTGGAATTGGCAATATTTTGGCCAAAATTGTAAGAAAGTGAATACTGACGAGGATCTGTTCGCATCAGGTGAAAAGAAAAATTTTCAGTGAACTTCTGGTATTTTTCCCAAAATGAAAAGGCGTCATTAATAGGGTTGATATAATGCCCATGCCTTGCCATCAAACTTCAAAATCTGAGAATGCATAATGGAAATATATACAGTATCTTCAAAAATGCTCTTCTTTTTTTTCAAGTATCACCAACATACATACTGATGTAATTATTGTGATCTTTCATGTAGGAAAAGGAAAAACGCAAGGCATTTCAGAAAGTGTGTGAAAACTTCAGGTTTATCCTTTTTTCTCGACTTGTATGTCACCAAGTTCAAGAATCTAAACTCTCTTGGTTGAACTTACCGTTTAACTCACAACTCACACAGGCCTGTCATGCATTACTTTTTCTTGGAGAGGTTCATACAACCTGCTGACTGGTTTGAGAAAAGACTCGCTTACGCACGAAGTGTCGCAGCAAGTTCAATGGTGGGTGGATATTGGTCTTTCTATGATGATTGACCTTGATCTTTTGTTATTTCTATGTAATCCTGAACTCTTCCTCTTTGCATGTGAGTTCATATGCACTTTCACCATTAAGGGTAATTTTTTGGTTTTTTTTCCTTTTGTTTAGTAACTACAAAATGTTCTTTCCAGCTTTGCCAACAACTTTCTCAAGTTTAATGGGGGGTGTATATAGTTTTCTTTTCTACAATGCTCCTAATTAAACTGATTCAGTATATTTTTACGTAAACCTACTTTTATGTGTTACATAACTGTATTATTGATATGCTTTCCAGTTTTACAATCTTCCCGTTGCCCCATAGCTACGTTCCTGGTTGAATTGAAACAACAGCAACCTTGTTACTTTAAGTTCTACTTGCAACATAAATGTCGAATAACCATATTTTCACTGCAATTATCTCAGTTTGCCTTCATTTCTTTCATAAAGTGCATACACACAAATAACCAGTTGTGTTTTTCAATTAGGAAATCTTATAACATTGAAGTCAAAGAAGTTACCAATAAGCATTTCCTATGTCAAGAGTTTCCATTGAACTTGTTGGGGACAGAAGGTCCACTTTGCTATTTAACCTACTAGGTGATATAGTGTCCAAACTATCTACATCTTATTTAACATAGTATTTTTTAGCTGGCCCATGTGAGCCTAAGTTTGACAAGAAATGGCACCTTAAGTGTATCCTTCAACCACAATAAATACTTTTGAGTGTTTTTTGAATGTTGGAGAAGAATTGAAGCTTGCACTTCTTTCAATTTTTTTCTGCCTTCTGGACTGGAGAAGTCTATCAATATTAATACTTTCTATTCCTAAATGTAGCTTGTTACATCCTATCCCTTCCATGGCTGAATCACCCAAATAACAAGAATTAATACTTCAACATGGTGGTCTCAATTCTCTACTTGTGTCATAAATCAGGGATCCTTATCCATCCCTGGGTCCATACGTGAAGTTGATTGAACATTTGAAGCATGTTTGTCACTTTGGAGGAAGATACAACTATTTTTTCTGATGCCATTTGCTCTGACAAAAAATTAAAAAAAAGGGATACTCTAGCTCTTAAACCTGAAGCCATTATGAGCCAACCTTCAGAAAAGACAACCAGCTCTTCGTGGAGGAACCTATCAATATGAAGGACTTCTAAGAATCTGTGACCTATTTCTGATGCATATGACAAACTGACAATGAATAGACAAATGATGGATGTTTTCCTCATATTGACACAATAACCTGACTTCGATTCTTTCAGTCAGGGTCCATTTGGATAGTGGGATTGGCAAGAATATGCAGGAAACATCAACTTTCCTCTAATATAGAGCATTTAGATAGTAAGATTTTATGGGATAGTATGTGACCCATGGAAAATATATTCCTATCCATTCCCAGCCTCCTAAAATGGCAACCCACAAGTTCTTGCAAAAGTCGTAGGAAAATATGGGACTATATCTTGTGACCTTGCATTTTATACCAAAAATACTCCTGCAACTCTTTTTAAATCCCCCTGGTGCATTTAACTTTCCCACGTATTCTTGCAACATCCAAGTGCCTTGCACTCAGTTTTCTTGTTTGTCATTTTACTTCACTTTTTGTGCATGTCACTTTCCCAACTAATTTTCCAGCATACTCTTGGTATCCAAACAGAAACTCAGGGAGTTGCCTTTCCTTTTTAAGTACTCTACATACTTCCATTTTACAAAGACCTCTGAACCATTCTTGATGAACTATTTGTGATAATAAAAGGTCCATATGGTCTTTAAGGCTTTCAATACCACTCTATGGTAATATGGTTTTTAAACACGGGCTTATCAGCCTCTTAGAACCATGTAATATCAGCTTCCAAATTATATTTTGTCCTTCCAATATGTATCTACCCTATGAAATTCAACATTTTTTTCAGGTGATAGCACAAATATGTTGATGCCTAGTTTTATTTTTGCATAATATTTCTTCTCTAGTTCTTGAATATTTCGCACAAGTACCTTGTGTATCTGCAAATGAAGATGAAAAATTTAATCACTTGTGATTCTTTCAAAGTAGGACACGACTGCTGAGTAATGTTACACTTAGATGTATGTTCTGATTTCAGGTGGGTTACATTGTTGGACTTGGAGACCGACATTCCATGAACATACTCATTGATCAGGCCACTGCAGAAGTTGTTCATATTGACCTTGGTGTTGCCTTCGAACAGGGCTTGATGCTGAAAACGCCAGAACGGGTCCGTTTATTTGAACCTTGGGCTTTTCTTTCACGTGTCGTCCAGATCTGTCTAGAACAACCTTTACATGAGGTTCATCTTATGTTTCTCTGGTTACCTTGACCATCGCTGGCAGGTCCCATTTAGGCTTACAAGAGACATCATAGACGGTATGGGAGTCACTGGAGTTGAAGGGGTTTTTCGAAGATGTTGTGAGGAAACTCTCTCTGTCATGCGAACGAATAAAGAAGCACTGTTAACCATTGTTGAAGTATGACTAATTAGCAAAATATCCTTCATAAGGAAACATAACTGTGTTTTTATTTCTGATTCTCAATAACATATTGAAATTGCTCTGCAGGTTTTCATCCACGATCCTCTTTATAAGTGGGCTCTCTCCCCTTTGAAGGCTTTGCAACGCCAAAAGGTGCTTTAATACTATTTCTTTTTTCAACCATATGTAACTAATAACAATAGAACAATAGGGAATCCCTAATATGCAGAGTAGTATGAGTGCAGTACATAGGATATTTCTCATGAAAACCAAATGCTATTGGCTAGACTTCTCTTTTTAATCATAGTTTGTAGGATTTTCGGTCATTGTTTTTAATCATGTAAATTCAAAACTGATTAGTGATGAATGTCTATTTGACACTTCACTCAAGTTACATATGCATCGGTCATTTAAGTTCTTCTAACCATATTCTTAGCTGGTGAACTTCATATGTTGAGGTCATATTCACTTGAAAATGTGTAATATCTGTTTACCAGCATGATGAATATTAACCTCTGTTATTTCTTTCACAGGAAGCAGATGATGATTTAGTCTCAAGTTTGGAAGGTTCACAAGATGAATATGAAGGGAACAAGGATGCAGCGCGTGCATTGATGCGAGTTAAACAAAAGTTAGATGGCTATGAAGAGGGTGAAATGAGAAGTGTACATGGCCAGGTAGTTTGTGGGTACCAGATATTATTATGGTATAAGAGTTTATCTATAATCACTTATTATTACTTGGTCTTCGGCCGCCAAACAGAAAATAACAGGGTGGCTCAAACCAGGACTTAGCCTTCTCTAGACCCAAACATGATGTAATTTTGGTGCATGGGTCGCCCCATTACCTGGCCCAACATACCCAATTTGGGTTACTTAGGACTCTTAAGTAATGTTAGGACAAGATGGCCTTTTTTTCATTTTTAGATTCTTATTTATTAAGAAACTATTCTATAAAAGGGAATGTAAGCCTCCATATGAAGGTAATGGAGAACTAAGATTTACAGCAGCTTGCTTGTTATAGGTGAGACTCCTCTAGTGGTTGTGGTGTGACTCGGGCATGGTTTTAAGGCTGTGTTTGGCCCGGCTTGTGCTTTTGGATAAGCCCTCATTGGATAAGTGGCTCAATGGAAGCACTTATCCAAAACAACAATAAAGTGCTTACTTGAAGAAAATGGCATTTGGTAAATACATATATTTAAGTGCTTATGAAAGTTTATGGGTAAAATAGGTATTATGAAAATATTATTAAAGTTCAGAAATAACATTTATTTAAGTGCTTATGAAATTTCAGAGGTAAAATATGTATTATGAAAATATTACTAAAGTTTAGAAATAGCTTCCCCACATAAGTGATAATTGAAGCTACTCTCAGCAGCTTCTCCTTATGGGTAGCCTTCCTCTACTACTTATGGGTAAGCCCTTATCCATTAGGTGTTACCAAACACTTAATTTTAAAAAGTGCTTTAATAAGCTAGCTGAAATAAGCACTTATATAAGCCAGGCCAAACGCAGCCTAAATGTCAGTGACATGTTGACAAATTAGGGGTGGGCGAAGAGAAATTGTGGGGGAAATCGATAAATGTCTATTTTCCCTATGTCACCAACATTTTGGCGATACGTCAAAATGTCAGCAGAATGCAGGGAAATTCTCCCAGATTGAGGGAAATGTCGCTATATGTTGCTAATATGTGGGTGACATGGGGGAAATTTCTCCAAGTTTGAGGGAAAAATGGGAATTATACCCAAATGGTTGAGTTTAAGGTTAAACTTTTTTAACCTAAATTAATGATAAATACTTCAAAATATATCATACTATGATAAAAACATGTATATATAATAAAGATGTTATACTGAATGGAAGCATTCATGCATGCAATTAACTGTCAACAATAAGTATAGCATAATGTCATTTTAGGTATAGAAAAGGTTTTTTCTTCCCCTTAATTTGTTTCCTTGACATGATTATGTTAATTAAAACGCTTCAACTGTAGGTCCAACAACTCATTCAAGATGCAATTGATCCAGAGCGGCTGTGTCAAATGTTCCCTGGATGGGGGGCTTGGTTGTGATCTGAAGCTTAATCACCTTAGCAGCAATAGCACCCCAGGCAGATTATACAGGCGGCTTCTTATTTTGATTGATTCTTTTTTGAAGGGGATTCCTTGCTGGTATAAGTTGAGATTGTATTGAATGTAGATGCTGTCACGGGGTGTACAGTTTTGGTTGAATTCTCTGTATAACGTGCTATATGATGTAATTTAAAGGGATAGACTGTTCAATTTAAATTAAAAATAAAATAGGAAACAAGAATTAGAGGAATTGTTTAGTTCATACATTCAGAGTTCTGATAGGTATTGGTCTGCAGAGATACAAAATACCAAATTGATGATAATACAGATAATGGTTCTTGACTCTACTGAAGAAAAGAAAAATTAGAACAAATCCCAACTAGGGTCGACAATATCTAAGTACAAAATACAGACCAGTAAAGCAATATAAGAATACTACTTAAAACTTAATGTCATATGCCTTAACCCCATTAGGGCCGAAAATCCCGAAATGTCTCTCGTACTCCTCTCCACCCTTTTGGTTCTCATCAAAAAGATCGAACAAGAATACTTCAACACCAACCCCAGGTCTTTTTGGTGTCCCAACATCATTTACTGCTCGTTTGATAATGTTACTGTTATAAGCCAATGCATTCTCAGGTCCTGCACCTCCGCCTCCTGCCGTTGGCCACCCTGTCTCTGTTACTACAACAGGTATCCCTGTAAACCCTTCCTTCTCCATTGCTGATACAAAAGCATCTATTGTGGCATCAAAGAGGTTATCGTAGGTGAGCCTTCCATCTTGTACAGGTTCAGACTTGAAGAGTGCATAATTTAGAGGAATCTGTTTCTGATTGTTTGTGTAGCTGAAGAAGGGATACACGTTCACCATTAAAGGAGCCCTGCTGTCATAAAGGAACTCCAGGAGAGGTTGCATTGAGGATTGGAGATAGGGATCGAAAGCTCCGGCTGATGGAGGATAAGAATTGGACAGGACAGAGGCGGCGTGAGGTGATGAGACCTTGATCTGCCTAGAAAGACCTAATGTTCCAAGGGCTTGATAGAGATTTGTCATGGCAGGAACGACGAAGGTCGTATAGTATGGATCCTTCAAGAATACCTCATTTCCCACGGCGATGTATCGGATCTGATCAGCAGAGACGTGTGCGAAGATGTTGGTTTGGAGCCATCCGATGGAAGCATTAACAGTCCTGTTGGCAAGTGAAGGGAGGACTTCGTTGGGGACTCCGATCATAAACTCGATTCCTGTCCTTGAGAAGGCCTTGAGAACCTTTGGATCAGCATCGAAAAGCCGGACTTTAGTAATTCCATTGGACTTGAGGAGATGAACAACCTGGGATGGTGGAGGAAGGTTGTTGGCGATGCCGCCGTAGCACACACCGACGCTTGCAGCAGCTGCAAGGAAAAACACAGAAGAAAGGATTAATCACAAAGCGTGTGAATGAAATCAAATGAGAATCTAACATCAGGACAGCTACATACAAGTGAAAGGTAAAAGGAGAAGGATTGAGAAGAGGATGATAGAGAAGTGTGGTGTTTCCATTGGCTTCATGGAAATACCAAGTTAAAAGGAAATTAGATTTTGTTGAGTGGTCCAAAGGTTCATCAATGCTTGATTAAATAAACACATATGAGTTCTTGCTTTGATTTTCAATTCTTCTTGTTTCTGTCCATGTTTTAGCCGTTGTGAGATGTTCAACCCCTCCACCGTGCATTTCAAATTACGGTTACGGGAAGTATGGAGCTTTTTTGCTGTTGAACCGGGTGAGTTGATCGATAAATATAGAATCCCTACTTCTTACTTACTACCCTTCTATAAAGTTTAATTCATATGACACCCCTGTAGTTTGGCCACAGTACATAAACACCCCTCAAGGGATTGAAATCTTCACTATTGTTAATAAGGTTGTTAAATATTTTTTTTAAATTCTCTACAATAAAGATATAAGATTTTAAAGAATACATTTTTTGCCACGTGGCAAATGTATGAGACTGGAAACTTCGGTATATGATGTAAAGTCCACAGTAAACTGCAGATGGGGAAATTAGATTTGCCACGTATGAAATCCATTACTCAAGAAAAAATGAAATAGTACACATAAGAAGCAGCTGATGAACGGAACGGTGCTAGCTAACACTGTCTTATCTGTAAAAGGGTTACAAAGCAAATAGTATTCCTTTCATTCCTTGGTAATTGCGGAAAGTGTTAGCTTTATATGCTTTTTATGTTGCTGCTTGAATGATCTCCTCCGGTCCTCCTCCCTTCTCTTTTGACCTTTAAATTTGCAGGCAAGCTTTGATTAATGTATAAATTCTGGTAACCAATCCCAAGACAATGGAAGTAAGATATCATGACTAGTCTGTCCTGGCATCCTTGATCTGTACAGCACCCATGCATGGCGATATCCATGACAGAACATAACAAGGCCCTCAGCTGGAAAAAAGAATAAAGATAAAGGTCCACTCCTTGAAAATAAAATTTTTTTCATCACCTGAAAAAAGAATAAGAGCAAGGATTTAAGGCCTACCCCATTAGGACCTTCTCTTCCTATCCTTTGGAAATTGGGTCCACCCCTTGAAAATAAAATTTTTTTTAAAAAAAAAAAAAAATTGAGACCTAACAATGACTTCAATAGGATCATGTGGTCAAGATCAATTGCAATTTCATGGAGATGAACAGAGTCAAACTTAGACATGCGCAGTAGAAGATCAGCTGGTGGCAATAATACATGCTGGCTTATGGGGGCCATGTAGATGTAGGTAACATTACGAAGGCTCCAAAACCAAACTTTCTCTCCTTCCAAAGCAAAATTGTGATTCCCCTTCTTCGTCGATAAAGAAAACAAAGAATATCTTTATCAAAAGAAAGCAAAACCCTCGAATTCAAAAACTAAACAAAACCCTCATTAATCATTCCCAATGTTTCTGTTCCTTATACCTTCATCACCTGAAATTAGCTTTACTCGCGCTCAAAGAACAGGTCCTGTCGAGAACCTATACTAAAACAAAGAAAAAACCCATTCTCCTACTCCTCCTGTCCAAGTCCAGATGTCGTCGCTCTCTCCTCCTGTGGTGGTTTACCCAAATACAGTCTCAAGGCAACCACCTGCATCCCATTCCAAAGGCTCGTTTGGAACGGTCTTCATAGTTCTCGCCGTGATAGTCGTCGTCTCGGCCATAGCTTGCTTTCTTGGCCGACTCTGTAACCGGCGTTTCTCCCATCCAAAGCACAGGCAAGAAGACCACACATTCCACGTCAAAGAAAACAACGACCTGGAATTTGGGTTCAAGAAGAAGATGCCCAAAGCTGCCAAACCAAATCGGAATGGGAACGGAGGAGAAAGAAGAGAATCCAAACAAGGTGAGAATGGTGAAATCAAAGGACAAACCAGAGTCGCCGAAAATGGACATGTCAAATATTCAAGTGAAGGATGAGAGCTTGTCCTTCATATATCACAGCTAATGTCTGCAGGCGAGCCTTCCCCTAAGGCTTTTTTTTTTTTTTTTTGTTTCTTTCCTGGTCTTTGCTGCATTTTTTATGTTTGGAATTATAACTTGTAATAATTTCTATTGGAGACGATCGATAAATATTCTAGGCCATGGTTTGTCCGCGACATGATCTCTAGACGATCATTTTGGACCAAACCCAGCCTAAGACTTAAGCCTCCGAAGTCATGTTTTTTTACTTATCCCTATAAAACATTTTCAGGTAGCTTTTCAAAAAACAACTACAAATTATGTGTGATTCATTACTGTACTTTTATTTAAATATATTTCGAAGGAAACATATTTATATCTGATTTCACTCATGAGATCAATTCAAGGTTTACTCAACCCACACGAGTGAGCTCAACTGGCAGCCACTCCAGCAAAAAGATCTTGAGGTCCCAAGTTCGAGTCTCCGGGCTATATTAGATATAAGGCTCTTGTGGATGGAGTCATGTATTTGAGGTTTAACCCTATTCCCACAGTGGGTTCAAGGGTTCTAAGTAATCAAAAAAAAGAAAAAAAAATATATATATATATATTCAAAGTCACTCGAATTGGTTGTTTAATCTAAAACCCTAAAGGAATCTTACGATAACTCTTCCTTACAACCACCGGCCAGCTAATGCCTTGTTTGACGTTACTCCCGAGCTTATTTAAACATTTTCAGAAGAGTGGAAAGGTTTGGCTTTAACAATGAGAAAATTCTTATATGCCAGGTAGTTTTGTTTAAAAATAGAGGCCCAAAAAATATCTGGGCAGCTAATCATCGTCCAAGCCCGTTTCATGAGCAATTGCATGGGTCGTTAGATAGATATTGAGGCCTCCTTTCCTTTTGGGTTTACATACGACATTCCAGTTAATAGTATGAAGTGTTTTCTTGTCTCGGTAATACTTGGCCCAAACCTGTCGATCAAGCCATTTAGTCATTGAGCCAGGGATTTTTGAGCAGGCCATAATGTGTTGTTCCTACCCAACAAGGGTGGCATTGATGAGCATAGTCCTATTGACCTGGTTAAGGGTGCTCATGAGCTCATTATACATGTTTTTTTTTACTACGCCATTTTGCGTAGTAATTACCCACATTCTCTTTCCCGCTGCATTCAAAAATGCTGGCAAGATTGGCCTTCCTCTGCTCTCTAAGGTTAGGAGTAGAGCAAAAGTTGGATTTAGTCCTACTAATTCGGTGTCCCGCAACCTCACAGAACTCATAACAATTTTCATCATGTTCATGCAATCATTCTCATTAGAACGGCCCAGAAGCATACATAAGATGACTCGAGGGATGACCATTTCTACTGAGTTTGATTCCATAAAAAGCATTCGTGTTCTCAGCTTGAGTGGGGGCAACAGAAAGAACTTATTGAATGAGAATAAAAATGTAAGGTGAGGTTCGATGAGCCCACAAGAGCTCCATTGATTAAAGAAGTACAGGACACAATCTTAATGCAACTCATAACCAGATTATAGCCCTATGAATGGATTTAATTCCATAAACTAATATAAATGAGTGGGCTGGATCTCAAAATTTTTGAAGCCCGAAGAGTAAAATTGACTATATAAACGACTCTTTTGAAGAAACCCTAGTGAGCGCTATCTTTTCTTTTTTTTGTTTTAATGGAAGGCGATGATGAAGAGTGCTTCTTCTGACACCTCTTGTATGAGAAGAGTTTCTCTATCTTTCTAGCTTGAGAGATAGATCTCTTCTTTGAGCACAGTTAGCAACTCTCTGAGCCCATCTCTGTTCTTTCTTCATTTTCTCCAACATATACTTTTAATTTTTTTTCTCAAGAACCTTCTTAAAGGTTTGAATCTAATTTTTGTGGGCGAGGACACTACAATATGATCTTGTTCTATGGAAGATATAGGCTATCCATGTGGCCTTCTTTTTCTCTTTCCCTCTTTCTTCCTAATATCCGATGACCCAAAAGAGAAATGTTCTTCTTAGCAAAAAGAATCCCTAATCCTTTCTCTAGATTAATTAAAAATATATGAATTTCTCTTCAAGTTAAAATGAGAATGCACCATTTCCTCCAAGAAGATTTTGATTGGTCATTTCTTATTAACAATACAATTTTGTTTTGCAACAAAACTACATGAAAATTAGAAGAAAAAAAAAAGTACAACTCACAAGTCTTGTTGCACCAAAATGCTGTAGACGATGAATAGCCCTCTAAAAGCTCAAGCTGTTAGGCAACGGGGCACCGCACGTATGGGCACTCACGGACACAACACGTCCATGGGATAACATAGGGCATTGAAGCAAACACACACCCACACCCGCATGGAAACAAGATAACGTAGGGCATTGAAGCAAACACACACCCACACCCACATAGGGCATTGAAGCAAACACACACCCACACCCGCATGGAAACAAGATAACATAGGGCATTGAAGCAAACACACACCCACACCCGCGTGGAAACAACGCGCGGGGAAACAAACACACACACAAATACATACCTCTGGGATTCGAACACTCTTTTCCGCTCTGATACCATGTTAAACACCACTTACTCTAACAGCTTAAATTGTTAATCAACGGCACATCAATATATATCAAATGGCTCAACATCTTTACACGTTATTTTTCTGTCTCTGTAATTACATAGTATGGGTCATAAGTTCAATTTGGACAAAGAAAATTATCCTTGATCTGCTTTGACTGGGAAAAAAATGTGCAAATAAGTTCAATTACGTGTAATGACAACTAGGGTAACAAAATTATGCAGCAAATCGCTGAATATAACCCGATGAGTACAAATATTCTCTTTTTCATGATTCTTGTCTTCAAATCATGAAGCAGTTATCAATAGCTTTCAACAAAACTACTGTTATCCTTTTTCTTTATTTCCTGCTTGCTGTAGTCAAAAGACAAAAAAGCAGTTTGAGAGAGAGATACGACTGCATTGGCAGGTCAGAGAGGTATCGGATTCCCTTTACAGAGATTACTTTATCTGACGAGAGGATACTGCAATTGAAAAGTTTATATTTCAGATGAGAAGAAGCTACTTAACTGTTCATGTAAGTAAAGAGAGCTTGTTAAGAAGGGGAAACATAACAAGTGTTGTTAGCAGTGGAAGTATGAGAGCTTTGGATAGAGTAATCGAGTGTCTAAGGCCTCTTGTTGAATCGAATAGCTGGGATTACTGTGTTGTTTGGAAGATAGGGAATGACCCAACAAGGTAATTAAACTCCATTGACAACAGATTTCGATCCTTCTTATTTCTTCTATGTATTTTCTCTTATATATGATGAAATGGTGTTAGGTTTATTGAGTGGATGGATTGCTGTTGTGGTGGAGCCCATGACACCAACATCAAAGAGGAGAAAGGAAAAGAAAAGCATCTTCTTCCAACTTGTAAAGATGAGGTCTTTCGGCACCCTATAAGAACAAAAGCTTGTGAGGCTCTAGCTAATTTGCCTCACTCCATACCCTTGTATTCCGGGTCTCTCTCTCTCTCTCTCTCTCTCTCTCTGTATTTATGTGTGTTCATGGTTTCTTGTCCTCTTACCAACTTTCCTCACATGTGGATACTAGAAATCCAAAAAATGGAAACCCAAAAAAAAAAAAAAACTAATTTGTTATCTCAAAACCAGGATTCATGGAGAAGTCTTAATATCAGCTCAACCCAGGTGGATCAGCCTCCCCAATGCCCCAGCATCCAATCCTTTATATGTGGGTACTCTCTCTCTCTCTCTCTCTCTCTCTCTCTCTCTCTCTAAACATGATAAACTCTACTAATTTTCCCCCCTTTTCGATAGGAATCAGTTGGAACACGAGTTTTGATTCCAGTTGCTGGTGGTCTTATAGAGCTCTTTGCATCAAAACATGTAAGACCTGTTTGATTCTTCATTAATATTATTATTAATGTAATTCAGATTCTTCCAATAAATTTTATAATTGATTATTCACAGATACCCACAGATCAAGATATCATAGAATTCGTCATGGCTCACTGCAACATCTCTCTGGAACAAGAAATTACGACTGTAGGGAGCTATAATAGTTCCTGTGATAAGAGCATCCATGAACAACAGCTCCATCCAGTGAATGAAGAGTTCATACAAGATTGCCTACCACCAATTAACCATTTCAGCTTCACTGGAAAGCAAAATTTTCTTCTCCCAAGAACCCATTATTTGGATTACAATCTTCCTTCTTTCCAAGGATCGCTGTCGGGATCGATTTATTCGGACAATCATTCAACGCTTAATTCAGAATTTGATCGTGGGTCTAAAAAGATTGCAGCTCTGAAGCGATCCGATAGGATATCGGGACGAGAATCTTTTGTAGAATCTTCTTTGATTAAGCAAGAAATGGAATTGGTTTCTGTTTGCGGGAATCGTAAACATAGAGACAAGAATTCAAAGGTTTGCCAGAGATTGGAAAGAGACCAATACCAATCGAAGAACCTCATCATAGAGAGGAATAGGAGGAATAGAATCCGAGATAAGCTTTATGAACTACGTTCCATGGTTCCCAAAATTTCCAAGGTTAGTTACTGTTATTTCACAAATTTTATTCATTTGCTCCAAATTATTGTACATTTGTTCATGACACTTGGCATTGATGATCTTCATTTCCACTTTCTTGTTTCGAATCAATATCGTTTCGTTGTTTAATGTAATGACATTTCTTTTGCTTTCAGATGGATAAAGCTTCGATCCTTGGCGATGCAGCGGAGTACATAGGAGACTTACAACAGAAGTTGAAGAATCTCCAAGGTGAGCTAATGGAAATGGAAGCCGGGGACTGCAACTCGAAGAATTCAAAGATAGAGATCCAAAGTTCAAATGGTGTTGCCCATGGCAAGGACACCACCACCTCCTCAAAGATTACACTAAAAAAAGATCTTGGAATCAGATACTCAACTCATACTGAACAAAATCAAGCCTCGTCAAGTACGGACAATATGGAGCGGCGGCGGCGCCAAATGGAAGTATATATAGCTTACCAATTGCGTCAATCTTTATACACAATTTTTAGCTCAAACTTGTGTGTCTAAATTTGTTATTTGGATAGGTGCAAATTGAAGTTAATGAGATCGGCAAAAACGAATTATTGGTTAAGTTCATCTGTGAGCAGAATCAAAGAGGGTTTACAAGGTTGATGGAAGCCATGAATTCTCTGAAGCTTCAAGTAATTGATGCCAATGTTACCACCTTCAGGGGAAAGGTCTTGAACATTCTCAAGTTAGAGGTAAGACTGAAGTTCTAAAGAAGGGTTTAATTATGGTATAGATAAGATGATTAATTAGCTGATTTGTTTTCTTAATGCTTTAATTAAGCTTTCGACTTGTACTGTGCATGTTATATTGGCGCTAAAGATGGCGACTGGAAAGAATGTTAAAGCCCAGCAGGTTAGAGATTCATTGCTCAAGCTATCATGCAATTGGACGGTAGACGGAGTTCCAATGCATGGAAAAACTGCATTGCCGTTGTAATCCTTTTTATTTCTTGATTCTTCATCAAGGTTTGATTTTCGGTTTTTGTCTACAAGACTACAACTTTTGTAAATGGAATTCAAAGTTATTAGTCAAAACTATAGAAAGCTTAACGATCTAAGATTATTTCTTAAAATCGCTTAAGTGAGCAAATTAATTAGCAAAATGAGAGCTGTAAATTTTATGGTTGACATGGTATCAGACATGAGAAAAGCAACGTGAAGGTGTAGACAGAATAAGCCTAGTAAGCTTCCTATTACACAGCTCAAACCTTGAAAGTAACTCACTGGTGGTCGTGGCATTCCCGGTACTTATCCAGTCTGCCGGCATCCTCACTTGCTGTGCCAACTCCGCCACGTCTTCCTCTCTCCCAATCACACTGTCGAAGCAAATGTACCTTCCAGATGCTGCGTTGCTCGTCGCCTCATATACACACACATGTGCCTTGGCCACTTTCCTTACATCAACGGTTGCCAGCAATCCATCTTCATACATCTCTTGTGCTCCTGCGCATCGCAATATTGGTAAAAATCACTGCTTCATTGGCTAGTATTCCAAATATATATATCAAGAACAATAGTGCTGAATTGTCAAACTGAAAGATGATATGGACATAAATAGCAGGTCAAAATTTTACCTTTGAGGTAGGCGACGGACGCGGTTGGATTCCTACAATAAAATTCAGGGCCAGTAAGGAGAGCTGGGCAGATGGTCAGAAGCTTCACCTCTCTTTCTTGAGCCACTCTCCAGGCTGCTTTCTCTGCCATTGTCTTTCCCAAAGCATACCAAAGCTGTCATGGTTAAATTACTGTAAATTGAATAAAATAATAGATAAACCTTTTATAATTAAGAAAAAAAATATATATCAAGAGCTGTTTAAACCCAAACAGGTCGTAATTAACTTAATGGATGCCTTACAAGTTACAATTGGGGGTGTCAATTGGTTCGGTTTAAACCAAAAACCGAACAAATCAAACTGAAAACAGTAGGTTTGGTTATGGTTTGGAAAACAAAAAATTGAATTTATTCGGTTTGGTTTTTGGTTAGGCCTTGACTAAACCGAACCAAACCAAAAAAACCGAAATAGATTATATATATAAACATGTATGCATGTGTATGTCTGTTTTATTTAAAAAAATAGTATTAATCTTTTCAAACTGAACCAAAAAACCGAAGTTTTCGGTTTGGTTTTTGGTTTTATTCATTGTAATTCGGTTTGGTTTTTAGTTTTCTAAATCGGTTTTTATTTCGATTTGGTTCGGTTTTTGGTTTAGAGTAACATAATTCGGTTTGGTTTAGGTTTGACCACCAAACCGACCGAATTACACCCCTAATTACAACAACAACAATTTAATGGGATGATTTATTTTCAATGTGCAATTGTTTCTAAACCAAATTTGAAGACATGAAGATTGATCCCAAGGAAGAGGGAATTTATACCTTCTTGTCTCTGCAAAGAAATTCATCACTCCAGCAACTATGGTCGACGATGACTGGTAGATTGTGGAGGCTATTGTCACGCCAAACGCAGGCCAACAACGACGATGTAAACACACATTTTCTAATTGAGGGAGTCATTGCACACGCCTCCATCACACTTTCACTTGCCTTGGCTTCTAAACCGGCCATAACTTTCTAACAATAATAACAAGATAATTATAATTTGGAATTGAATTGAAGCTGTGATCGACGGATATAACCCAAATTAAGAAGGTTAATCTTAAGTATTAATAAGCTGAAAGTTTGTTATTAAGATTATCCAAACAAGCCCTTAACTACTGAGCCACATCTTGATTGAAAAGAAAACAAAGGGAAAAAAAATTAACTTAACAAATGAGCCACACTTTTCATCTTAACAAGTTATTTTTTGCGCGTGATATAATTAAGCACAAGAATATATTTTTAAAATTGTACATTAAAAAATATTCATTTTTTTTATAGAGCAATGTATTCAATTTACATTTTTGCTTATAATTTGTACCAACAATCAAATTTACCCCTAAATCATTATAAATTAATATATTCAACATATATTATAACGCTATAAGAAGTTAAGGCTGCGCTTGACCCGGCTTCTATAAGTATTTATTATAGCTTATAGCTTATATAAGCACTTTTTAAAATTAAATGTGTTTGGTAGTGCTTATGAGTAAATGCTTATCTATAAGCACTAGAGGAAGGCTAACCATAAACTTTCATAAGCACTTAAATAAAGGTTATTTTTAAACTTTAATTATATTTTCATAATTCTATCTTTACCCCTAAACTTTCATAAGCACTTAAATAAATGTATCTACCAAACACTATTTTCTTCAAATAAGCAGTTTATTGTTGTTGTGGGTAAGTGCTCCCATTGAGCAACTTATCCAATGAGTGCTTATCCATAAGCACAAGACGAGCCAAACGCAGCCTAAGAGAGAAAGAGTTTGAGTGATTTTAGAAAAATAGTGCTATTAGAGATTTAATAATGAGCCCCATTGACTATTTTTCACTTAAGAAATTATAGAAAGAGGAAAAAAAATGTGTATTTTAGTAAAATTCTATATGACTTTCCTACTTCTTTTTTTTTTTTTTTTTTTTTTTTAAGAATAGGAGATGTAATAACTGGTCTACTTGGCTTGTTATGTTTATTCCTTTTTTTTCATTTGAAGAAGGCTAAGAACATATTTAGGGAAACTACTTTTAATATACTTATTTTAAAGAGTAATTTATATTGACATCTCTTAGCTTTGGCATAATAGCAACAAGTACCCCTCAAACCTTGGCCATTACAACAAATACCTTTATTTGGCCCAACTAGAAAGGGTCTAGCCATCTGTTACAAAATCTGACCATTTGACCATAATACACCACTGTCAATAATTATGTTCAAGTACGTTAACAGGATAAAAAAATAAATTTTAGACCCAAAAAAAAATTAATAAATTACTAATTTATCCTATAACTATAAGATATATAGTTGGGGTTTTCACAACTTTGAATATTACGAAGCTTCTTTTTTCATATAAGCACCTATGTTGTTTGTTAAAATCATTAAACAAGGTATAAGGATATTTTTGTCTTTAAAATATGCTACTATAAGCAAAAGTCAAATATTCTGTTTCCGAAGGGGTTTGTTATAATATTCTTTCAAACTATAAGAAGGCTGTTTGTGATGGCCAAAGGTTTGAGAGGTACTTGTTGCCATGGTGCCAAACCCAAGGGAATGTGAATGTAATGTACCCTATTTTAAAAAAAAAATTGGTTAAGATATGTCTTTAGAAAAATAATTTTTTAATTTATTTTAATTTTTTGAAAGAAAGCCATTATTTAATGAGACGTGTTATTTTTTTTGTAAAAATCTTAAACCAGGAACTGAAGCAAATCGTCTATGGTGAACTCTAGTAGCCAACCACCAATGTGTGGCTAAGTTGGTAGCAAGCTGGGCTCTAGTGGGAGTCTCCAGAGGGAAGTCTGGAATTCGAATCTCACTAGAAGCATTCGTGACTAGGGGTTTACCATAATTGCTCCCGCCCCGAACGTGAATTAGTCCCACACCCCAGTGGGTGTGGAGACCCCACGTGGTTGGG
>JAUPMG010000002.1:14465721-14476114 GCA_031762675.1 Pachysandra terminalis | reverse complement strand
TGGGCTGGTGAATGTGATGTACTTATATGTATATTCACACCCTACTGTGACATAAAGCGTTTTAAAGCCGTGATGGCCGTGAACCCAATCAGAACTCCGAAGTTAAGCGTGCTTGGATGGGAGTAATACCAGGATGGGTGACCCCGTGGGAAGTCCGATCCGGGTGAGCCAAAAGCGGACAATATTGTGTCAGGTGGGGTGGGTTGTTACAGACGCCCTTGCTGGTATAAGTTGAAATTGTATTGGATGTAGATGCTGTCGTGGGGTGTACAATTTTGCTTGAATTTTCTGTATAATGTGTTATATACGGTACAATTAAAATTAAAAAGAAAATAGAAATAAAAATTAGGGGAATTGTTTAGTTCATATATTCAGAGTTCTGGTAGGTTTTATCATTCTCATTTTCTTTTTTCTTTTTGACTAAGCACATCATTTAGGAACAAATTGAAGATTTTAGTGATTTGGTTCTTATGCTATTAAAATAACATTGTCATTGTGATTTTTTGTATGACAATTTTCTTTAAGTGGGATCCCTTAGGTCTGATACTTAGTTTGTTCTCTCAATGTTGAATCAGTTTGGATAATTTTTAAGGAATTGAGGATAGATAAATGTGTATACAATGCTTGAGGAACTTGAGTAACAGTGCTTGAAAAACTTAAACATGTTTTGTTGATGCTTTATCTGTGTCCATATTTCTTGTTCTAGCTTGTTCATGAAGAGAAACTGATTTATTGATAAATTCTAGGTGATTACAAAGAGATACATGGGACTTTAAATAGAAGAGTACATAAGATAAACATAGTAACTTACTAAATCTTATAAATCAATTCTCTTGTCTTGCCTTCATCTTCTCCTTGCTCAATCAAATCTCTTGCATCTCTTGACTTTGTTATTACCTTTTTCTTTTCATTGAATCACTCCTTGAATTGATACAATCTATACTCCCATGTATTTTCTCTATTAGTTTGGGTGTGGAAAGAGGGATCTGGGCAATCTTCCCAACTTTGCCATTATTCTAGAAGACATCTTCACACACTGATCCTTAAAAATTGGTCTCAGAGGTAGAATATGATAATACAGGTATTGGTTCTTGACTCCATTAGATATACTTTACTGAAGAAAAGAAAAATATAACAACAAAGTGCCTTGTCCCAACTAGTTGGGGTTTGACAATATAAGTACAAAATACGGTAAAGCGATATGAGAACATTACTTAAAACTTAATGTCATATGCCTTAACCCTATTAGGACCGAAAATCCCGAAATGTCTCTCATACTCCTCTCCCTCCTTTCGGTTCTCATCAAAAAGATCAAACAAGAATACTTCAACACCAACTCCAGGTCTTTTTGGTGTCCCAACATCGTTTAGTGCTCGTTTGATAATATTACTGGTATAAGCAAATGCATTCTCAGGTCCTGCAGCTCCACCTCCCGCTGTCGGCCACCCTGTCTCTGTTACTACAACAGGTATCCCTGTAAACCCTTCCTTCTCCATTGCTGATATAAATGCATCAATTGTGGCATCAAAGAGGTTATTGTAGGTCAGTTTTCCATCTTGTACAGGGTCAGACTTGAACAGTGCATAATTTAGAGGAATCTGTTTCTGATTGTTTGAGTAGCTGAAGAAGGGATACACATTCACCATTAGAGGAGCTCTGCTGTCATAAAGGAACTCCAGGAGAGGTTGCATTGAGGATTGGAGATAGGGATCGAAAGCTCCGGCCGATGGAGGATAAGAATTGAAAAGGACGGACGCGGCGTGAGGTGATGAGAGCTTGATCTGCCTAGAAAGACTTAATGTTCCAAGGGCTTGATAGAGATTTGTCATGGCAGGAACGACGAAGGTCGTATAGTATGGATCCTTCAAGAATACCTCATTTCCCACGGCGATGTATCGGATCTGATCAGCAGAGACGTGTGCAAAGATGTTGGTTTGGAGCCATCCGATGGAAGCGTTAACAGTCCCATTGGCAAGCGAAGGGAGGACTTCGTTGGGGACTCCGATCGTCAACTCGATTCCTGTCCTTGAGAAGGCCTTGAGAACCTTTGGATCAGCATCGTAAAGCCGAACTTTAGTAATTGCATTGGACTTGAGGAGATGAACAACCTCCGATGGTGGAGGAAGGTTGTTGGCGACCCCACCGTAGCACACACCGACACTTGCAGCAGCTGCATGGAAAAACACAGAAGAAAGGATTAATCACAAAGGGATTGAATGAAATCAAATGAGAATCCAACATCAGGACAGGTACATACAAGTGAAAGGTAAGAGGAGAAGGATTGAGAAGAGGATGATAGAGACGTCTGGTGTTTCCATTGGCTTCATGGAAATACCAAGTTAGAAGGAAATTAGATTTGTTAAAGTAGTCCAAAGGTTCATCAATGCTTAGTTAAATAACACATCTGAGTTCTTGCATTGATTTTCAGTTCTTCTTGTTTCTGTCCATGGTTTAGCCGTTGTGAGATGTGCAACCCCTCCACCGTTCATTTCAAATTACGGTTGCGGCAAGTATGGAGCTTTTTTGCTGTTGAACCGGATGAGTTGATGGATAAATATAGAATCCCTACTACTTTCTAGCGTTCTATAAAGTTTAATTAATAAGACACCCCTGTAGTTTGGCCACAGTACATAAAGGACAAATGGACTCCACATAAACACCCCTCAATGCCCTGGGTTCATGACCCAGGGCACGATTGGTAGGGTATTTGCATGGGCCCGGCTAGGCATGATAATAATCGTGCCTTGTGCCGGGATGGGCCTGGGGTCCGAAATTAGACATGGCCCGGTCCGATTACCCCTAGTCCTAGCTAGCTAATACTGTCTTATGTGTAAGAGGGTTTTACAAAGCAAACAATAGTCCTTTCAAGCAAAGTAGAGTGTTGTTAAATTACTAGTTAATGCGGAAAGTGTTAGCTTTATATGCTTTTTATGTTGCTGCTTGAAAGATCTCCTCCTCCCTTCTCTTTTGACCTTTAATTCTGCAGGCAAGCTTTGATTAATGTATAAATTCTACTGACTAGACTAGAGCTCAATAACCAATCCCAAGACAATGGAAGTAAAGACATCAAGGATGGATACATAATAATAGTAATAATGACTGGTCTGTCCTGGCATCCTTGATCTGTACAGCACCCATGCTGCTCATGCATATGACAGAACAGAATCAGAACATAACAATGTGATAAGGTATAGCTAGCTAGCAAGGCCCTCAGCTGGAAAAAGAATAAAGATAAAGAGCAAGAATTTAAGGCCTATGCCATTAAGATCTTCTCTTCCTCTCCTTTGGAAATTTGGTCTTCATTACAGACACCAATGGTATTTTTACGTAACAACCCAACTACAAAATATTTTCTTTCTGGCAATTTGTTTGTATGGCATCGGTCCACCACTTGAAAAAAAAATTAAAAAAAAAAAAAAACTTCAATAAATCATGTGGTCAATGCCTTCAGATCAAATGCAATTTCATGGAGATAACAGTCATGCTCATACATGAACAGTATATGATCAGCTGGTGCCAATAATACAAAAGAGCAACCCCTAATGAAACTATGCTGATTTATGGGGCAGCCTTGTAGTCGTAGGTAACATTACAAAGGCTCCAAAACCATACTTTCTCTCCTTTCAAAGCAAATTGGGATTCCCATTCTTCCTCAATAAAGAAAACAAAGAATCTCTTTACCTCTCTCTCTCTCTCTTTATCAAAAGAAAGCAAAACCCTCTTAACTTTTGAATTCAAAAACTAAACAAAACCCCATAAATCAGCAACCAACCCCTCATTAGTCATTCCCAATGTTCCTGTTCCTTATGCCTTCATCACCTGAAATTACCTTTACTCTCACTCAAAGAACAGGTCCTGTCGAGAACCTATACTAAAACTAAGAAAAAACCCATTCTCCTACTACTCTAACTACCTCCTCCTGTCCAAGTCCAAGATGTCGTCGCTCTCTCCTCCTGTGGTGGTGTACCCAAATACAGTCTCAAGACAACCACCTTCGTCCCATTCCAAAGGGTCGTTTGGAACGGTCTTCATAGTTCTGGCCGTGATAGTCGTCGTCTCGGCCATAGCTTGCTTTCTTGGCCGACTCTGTAACCGGCGTCTCTCCCATCCAAAGCACAGGCAAGACCACACATTCCACGTCAAAGAAAACAACAACGACCTGGAATATGGGTTCAAGAAGAAGGTGCCCAAAGCTGCCAAACCAAATGGGAATGGAGGAGAAAGAAGAGAATCCAAATCGGCTGAGAATGGTGAAATTAAAGGACAAACCAGAGTTGCCGAAAATGGAGAAGTCAAATATTCAAGTGCAGGATGAGAGCTTTGGAGCAAGGAAGTGTGTCTCGTCCCTCATATGTCACAACTAACGTCTGCAGGCGAGCCTTCCCCTCAAAGGCTTTTTTTTTTCCCTCCTTTCTTTCCTGGGTTTTCCTTTTTTTATGTTTGGAATTATAACTTGTAATATTCTCTATTGGAGACGATCTATAAAATATTGTAGGCCGTGGTTTGAGGTTTGTCCTTGATATGATCTCTAGATGGTCATTTTGGGCCAAACCCAGCCCATGACTTAACCAGGATAAGTCCAAGCTTAACCCAAAAGATTTTCCACAGCTAGGGCTCATGGCGCGTAAGCCCAGCTGTCAAAGCTCGACTCGAATCGGCTCTCTATAACCCTACTCCAACTGGAGGCCATTTATTTCACATGTGAATCCAAATCTGGACCTATCTCATGTACATCCCTTAAGATCCATATTTGATATATATTATGATTAAGTGATCCGGATCCAAATAGTAAATTTATATTGTTGTGTTAAAATAGGTTTGATATTCATCATGCGGGGTTCTGATTAGTCCCATCAGACACGTGTCATAATCTTAACGAGGGATAACCTATTTATAAAATCTTTCCTAAAGCTCCAAATCATTTATAAAGCAGTATATCTGCTCCCCTACTAACTCATGCGTGTAAATTCCAGACAACTTCCACCATCTTATTAGGTCACATCACCAGTAGTGATGATCTTTAAGCCTGATCAAAGATCTCCAACATTTTTATCCTGTTAGGGTTAACTTATTTAGTAAGTAAACTCTTCGAAAGATGGAATGGCTAATGTAGATCTGACATGAGGCTAACCACCATGCGATGGTCAAATCAGGGGTCAACCACCTTGAGATGGTCAATTCGTCAGGCTAACCGCCACGAGATGATCAATTCAATTAAGAGTTGGTCACCCTCAAAGAACTAAGAATTTGTCCCCTTCAAATGACAAGTTATGGGTCTGTCACCCTCAAAACACTTGATTAAAACCTTACTAACTTCGAATGAATCCTTAATAGAGGCCTTCGAAGGCATGTTTATTTACTTATCCCCAAATATCACATTCAGATGACATCTTCAAGAAACAACTACTGACTATGTAGAACCCATTACTGCACTTTATGTAGAGAACATTACGAAGGAAACATATTTATATCTAATTTCACTGAGTTCAATTCAAGGGCACTAAAATTTGTTGCTTAACCTAGAACCTCGAAAGACCTTATAATACCTCTACCAAACTATTGACCATGAAAACGAGTTGCCTCATGAGGATCTTAAATTTAAAACCTCTATATGGGTCCGTTTGGATCGCAGGAATTTAGGGGTGGGAATTGGAATTGGTAGGTGTGAATCTCAATTCTTGCGTTTGGATGACCAATTCTAATGGGAATTAAAATTCACGTGGGAAAAAAAAGACACCCAATTCCCATGATTCATGAGAATTATAATTCACATCCTGGGGGTGTTTATTGTAATTCTCACGTAAACTAATTTACATCTGGAGGTCGATCCCAACCGGTACCTCTGGTTCAGTGACCGATCCCGTCGGTCCGGTGACTAATCCCGCCGGTCCGACGTCCGATCCCGCCGGCCCAGTGTCCAATCCTACCAGTCTGATCCATTTTTTTAATTTGAAAATGTGATTTTTATCTGGGCCGGCTGTTACCGTTGGTCGAGACCATAACCACCGATCAGGACCAATCCCGATACATTAGACCTTGTTGCCATCCCTATTTGTAAGAGATCCATAACTTGAGTTAAATAAAAACTAGTAAAGAAAAAAAATATACACTAGTTATACAAAAGTAGATAAATTAGGCTATAAGTAATGTGTCAACCAAACAACAGAATTTCAATACATATGAATTTGAAATCATAAGATTTACAATCCATATGCATTCTAATTCTCATGTATATTTGAATTCCTGTGATCCATACGGACCCTATAGGTAATTTGATAACATATTGATCACCTTATGAGATGTGTGTAGTTATTTTGGTTTCCTTTGTAGGAACATAGATTGACATACCAAAAAGGGTTCCCTCGAAAGTGAACAAAGGCTTGAAGAGTATTTTTATGATATTCGAATGATTCCTTTATTTAAAGATGATTGCAATAAATTCTCATACAATCACGTGATAAAACCTTGATAATTTGTGTGTGTGTGTGTGTGTGTGTGTGTTGTTATGTGGAGACTGATGCTACTGAGGCAATCAGAAAGTATCGATGATCCGCCAGAACTTAGCGTCAGTAGCACTAAGTGCCGGTTGAACTTACTAGGGGTATAATAGTAAGTTCACTTCTATTATGTTTAGCCCTAATTTCAGGGTATTTATTTATACTTCCGTGGTTGCTCTTTGTAACACATTAATCTGAACTTCGGAGAATAGTAAAACTAGGTGTGCATCCATGGACGTATGTACTACTTTTCGAATCACGTAAATCTGTATCTTTGTGTGGTTAATTTCTTTTTCACCGTTTTATCTTTCTTTTTTAACAATATATATATATTATTAAATGAGATTTTGCCTTATCAAGAATAGTAAGGATAAAAATGAATACGTTGCTTTGAATATATATATATATATATATGCATGTTACATGTGTCATAAGACAGGTGATTTCTTGGATTCCAAATAACCCATTAAAGAACGGATTCATCATTCACTAGAAATAAGGTGACCCGCCACATTCTTCTTCTAGAAATAATTAGGGTTTTTTTGGTTTTAACTTGTTTGGATTTAATCTTAAGCTTAATTAAATATCAGCGATACCGTACATTGGATCAGGCTCGATCCATATATCAAATCAGTGTCTTATCAAATTTCTATTCGGTTCCATTTGAACTCATATCAGTAGGGCTGTCAACAAGTCAAGGACCCGGGCTCGGGCTTGGCTAGCATGCTCAATATTTAGGCTTATAAGCGGAGCCTGAGCCCGAAAACAAGCTCATTACTTTAACAAGTTTGAGCCAAGTTTGGGTAGGCTCGGCTAAGTTAAAGTTCGGCTCAATTATATATGATATATAAATTTGTATCATAATTAATGACTCTTGTAAACATGAGATGTGTTTAGGTCAAATACTTAATTATTGGTATTTGATTTAAATACAAAATTAATGACTCAGTGTAAACACGAGCCAAGCTTTCACGAGTCGAGCTTTTATTTTTATGAGCCGAGCTTTTCTTGAGCCAAGCAAACCGAACCTGAGCCTTTAAAAATTATCAAGCATGAGCCCAATAAATTTTTTCGAGCTTAAGCCAAGCCCGAACCTGATCCAAATTTTATGAGCCCAAGCCGAGCTGGGAAAAGCTCAGCTCGGCTCGGCTCATTTACAGTCCTAAATATCAGCTGTACCTGACATTGGGTCAGACCCGATCCATATATCTATGAGTGTGGGGACTAAAATATCCATCACAACATAATATACGTCCCGGCCTCGAAGAGGAAAGAAAACTATTATCCTCGAATTGAAAGTGAGTGGGCTGGATGGGTCATGGGTGGGTGGATCTTAAAATTTTTGAAACCCGAAGAGTAATGTTCACTATATAAACGACTCTTCTGAAGAAACCCCAGTGAACGAGCGAGTCTCTCTAGTTACTGGGTTTCTCAAAATTTTTGAATTCCGGAAGAGTAATATTTACTATATAAACGACTCTTCTGAAGAAACCCTAGTGAGCGAGCGAGTCTCCTGTCTCTCTAGTTAGTGGGTTTCCTCAAGCGTTTCATCTCCTTTCTCTGTGTTTTAGTGGAAGGCGATGATGAAGAGTGCTTCTTCTGACACCTCTTGTATGAGAAGAGTTTCTCTATCTCTCTATCGATCGATCGAGAGAGAGAGAGAGATCTCTTCTTTGAGCACAGTTAGCAACTCTCTGAGCCCATTTGTATTGTTTTCTCATTTATTTTTTTCCCCATTTTCTCTAACAAATACTTTAATTTGTTTTCTCTTTTATCACTTTGAACCTTCTTAAAAGGTTTGAATCTAATTTTCTTGGGTGAGGTAATTAGCTAGCCGCACTACAATAAGATCTGGTTCCAGGGAAGGTACATCGCTCTCTATATATATGGTCTATAGGCTATCCATATGGCCTTCTTTTTCTCTTTACCTCTCATTCTTCCTGATATACGATGACCCAAAAGAGAGATGTTCTTCTAGCAAATAGAATCCCTAATTTCTTTATTTTATCCTTTCTCTATATTAATTTAAAATATATGAATTTTTCTTTTGTTAAACACCAATTTTTTTAAAAGTTTAAGCCAATGGCACAACAAACAATGTATATCAAATTATTCAACACTGTTTAAACTTGATATCAGATCGGGGATCATCTAGACCGTCTTAATCTAATACCGAGTTAGATCGTCAATCCAACTTGGGATCGCCTCCAAATTTGTCTTTTCGGAGGTATCGATCATCTATATTGGATAGCAATTTGACTCGATTTCAAATCAAGTCAAAGAATTTTAGCAATTTTTAGTATCGGTCGATTCGATTCGGGATCGGCCAATACTTAACACTCTGACGGAACATCGCATCCCTCAGATAACACAGGACGTCGAGATATGCACAGAAACAACACATCTGTCGGGGAGCAAATGCACATGCCCCTGGATCCGCACATACCCCGGGCATGGTGCAATTCTGGCAGCATCATCTGTTTGCATGGTGTAAGACGGTGCATAGCAAGCATTTGTAGAATGCGGATAGGGTGGTTGCAGAGGGGCGGGCTGGCTAGCCCCTTCTACCAGAAAGTAAAGTAGTTCAATCCATATTCAAGCTAGGAAGCAATCCAAACGTAGGGATTCGTTAGGCACAGGGCAAAAACCACTTCTTCTTTCGTGGGACGTAGCATTGGCCTGGGAGCTTTCATTCCAATGGACGAGGCTTAAGCCGTATCTCGTGAATTGACTTCCATTTTTATTTACGGTTGCAGGCCCCAGCCCAATATTCCTTCTCTTCTCTTATCTTCTTCTCTTAGCAAGATTGACCTCGTTAAGTCTAAATTGTTAGAGAACGGCACAACAATATGTATCAAATGGTTCAACATCTTTTGTTTAAACTTATCCACCAACTTTTAACTGTAAATATTTTCGACTTAAAATCAAATTGATTTTCAAATACTTAATTTTTCTTAGCCTCTGTTATTTCATGGTATGGGTCATAAGTTCAATTTCAACAAAGAGAATTATCCTTGCTTGATCTGCCTTTGAGTGGGAAAAATATGCGCAAATAAGTTCAATCACATGTATTACAACTAGGGAACAAAGCAAATCGCTGAATATATTTTTGCATATAACCTGATGAGTACAAATATTCTCCTTTTCAGAATTCTTGTCTTCAAATCATAGTGCAGTTATCAGTAGCTTTCAACAAAATACTGTTATCCTTTTTCCTTATTTCCTGCTTAGGGTAGTCAAAACTCATAAGACAAAAAAGCAGTTTGAGAGGGAGAAAGATGGGTATCGGATTTTCCCTTTACAGAGATTACTTTCTCTGACGAGAGAATACTGCAACTTGAAAGCTTATATTTCAGATGAGAAGAAGCTACTTAACTGTTCATATATGTAAAGAGACCTTGTTAAGAAGGGGACATAAGGTGAGTGGTTGTAGAGAGATCTCGAGGCAAAGATAACAAGTGTTGTTGGCAATGGAAGCATGATAGATTTGGATCGAGTATTACAGTGTCTAAGACCTCTTGCTGAATCGAATAGCTGGGATTATTGTGTTGTTTGGAAGATAGGGAATGACCCAACAAGGTAATTAAACTCCATTGATAACAGATTTCGATCCTTAGCTTATGTTCTTCTATGTATTTTCTCTTATATATATATATATATGATGAAATGGAGTTAGGTTTATTGAGTGGATGGGTTGCTGTTGTGGTGGAGCCCATGACACCAATATCAAAGACGAGAAAGGAAAAGAAAAGCATCTTCTTCCGACTAGAAAAGATAGGTCTTTGGGCATCCTATAAGAACAAAAGCTTGCGAGGCTCTAGCAAATTTGCCTCATTCCATGCCCTTGTATTCCGGGTCTCTCTCTCTCTCTCTCTCTCTGTTCATGTTTTCAAGAT
>JAUPMG010000002.1:14432323-14460326 GCA_031762675.1 Pachysandra terminalis | reverse complement strand
ACAACAGCTCCATCCAGTGAATGAAGAGTTCATACAAGATTGCCTACCACCAATTAACCATTTCAGCTTCACTGGAAGGCAAACTTTTCTTCCCCCAGGAACCCATTATTTGGATTATAATCTTCCTTCTTTCCAAGGATCGCCATTGGGATCGATTTCTTCGGACAAACATTCAACACCTAATTCAGAATCCGATCGTGTGTCTAAAATGATTGCAGCTCTGAAGCGATCAGATAGGATATCCAGACGAGAGTCATTTGTAGGATCATCTTTGAATACGCAAGAAATGAAATTGGTTTCTGTTTGTGGTAACCGTAAACAAAAAGATGACAATTCGAAGGGTTGCCAGAGATCAGAAGGAGACCAATACCAATCGAAGAACCTCAACATAGAGAGGAATAGAAGGAATAGAATCTGAGATAAGCTTTATGAACTACGTTCCATGGTTCCCAAAATTTCCAAGGTTAGTTACTATTATTTCACAAATTTTATCCGTTTGCTTCAAATTATTGTACGTTTGTTCATGGCACTTCCCATTGATGATCTTCATTTCTACCTTCTTCTTTCGAATCAATATCGATTCCTTGTTTAATTTAATGACATTTCTTTTGCTTTCAGATGGATAGAGCTTCGATCCTCGGCGATGCAGTGGAGTACATAGGGGACTTACAGCAGAAGGTGAAGAATCTCCAAGGTGAGCTAATGGAAATGGAAGCCGGGGACTACAACTCGAAGAATTCAAAGATAGAAATCCTCAATTCAAATGGTGTTGGTCATGGCAAAGACACCCCCACCACCTCAAAGACTACACTAAAAGAAGATCTTGGAACCAGATACTCAACTCATACTGAGCAAAATCAAGCCTCATCAAGTATGGACAACATGGAGCGGCGGCGCCAAATGGAGGTATATTGCTAACCAATTGCATCAATCTTTATACACAATTTTTAGCTCAAACTTGTGTGTCTAACTTTGTTATTTGGATAGGTGCAAATTGAAGTTAACGAGATAGGCAAAAACAAGTTCTTGGTTAAGTTCATCTGCGAGCAGAATCGAGGAGGGTTTACAAGGTTGATGGAAGCCATGAATTCTCTGAGGCTTCAAGTAATTGATGCCAATGTTACCACCTTCAGGGGAAATGTCTTGAACATTCTCAAGTTAGAGGTAAGACTGAAGTAATGGAAGTTTTAAGTTCCAAAGAAGGGTTTGATTATGGCATAGATAAGATGATTAATTGGCTGATTTGTTTTCTTAATGATATAATTAAGTTTTTTATATAGTTCTTGGAATGACCTTTTGACTTGTACTGTGCGTGTTATGTTGGCGCTAAAGAAGGCGGACTGAAAGAGTGTCAAAGCACAGCAGGTTAGAGATTCATTGCTCAAGTTATCATGCAATCCAATTGGACGGTAGATGGAGTTCCAATGCATGGAAAAACTTGCATCGCCGTTATAATCCGCTCTTTTGCCTATTTATTTTTTATTTTTTAGTTTGTCTGCTTGATATCTACTTTGCTGTAGCTTTAGAGATTTAAAGTGTTATTGCATATTAGACAACCTATAAAAAATGATCAAAAATGATTAAGGAGAATCAAGTTCTATACTCCTTGAAACAACTTATAATGTTTATACTAGTATTCAAGGCAATATAAGCAACACTAATTATTTTAAATGTGAAGAGTAAACTGTAATGCAAACAGAGAGCATTATTGAAATAAGAAAACAGAGGAGGGTTTGCATAACTATAAGCTTCCACAGGCCCTTGACTCTTGTGAATCAAGCTTGTACCAAGTCTGGCCCATCCAAGCTTAGGCTTTGCACACAAAAGTCAAGCTAACTTGACTAGTTCATAGCCCCAGTATAGATGATGAAGAACAATTTGTACATATCTTTAAATTAGGCCAATGGAGACACGAAATTTCTATATGTTTTCTCAATTAGGTTAGGAAGAGAAAATGATAATTTTTTTTTCTGCATTCTTCCATTGAATAGTAGGCATCAAACTTGTACACATTTTTGATAAATAATCCGCACTCCTTTGTATTCATTAAACTATTGTGAATCTCTTAGGCATTGTTTTGAGATGTTAGGTTTTTAGTTTACACACTCTACATTCAGAGAAAGCAACATTGGTGCAGATTATCCATAAAAAATGTGTACTGTGTTTGAGGAGAGGACTATGCTTCCCCAAGGATTTTCCTAGCACCGTCATCTTCTTTCTGAGAGAGGATGCTACTAGTGTGTGTGTATTCCCAAAAAAGAAGGATTAATTAGAAGAGAATACTAGTGGCAAAAAAGTGAGCAGATTAGCAAAATAAGACCTGTAAATTTTATGGTGGACATGGTATCAGACACGAGAAAAGCAACGTGAAGGTGTAGACATAAGCCTAATAAGCTTCCTATTACACAGCTCAAACCTTGAAAGTAACTCACTGATGGTTGTGGCATTCCTGGTTATCCAGTCTGCCGGCATCCCCATTTGCTGTGCCAACTCCGCCGCGTCTTCCTCTCTCCCAATCACACGGTCGAAGCAAATGTACCTTCCAGATGCTGCGTTGCTCGTCGCCTCATATACACACACATGTGCCTTTGCCACTGTCCTTACATCAACGGTAGCCAGGCATCCATCTTCATACACCTCTTGTGCTCCTGCACATCTCAATATTGGTAAAAATTACTGCTTCATTGGCTACTACTACAAATATATCAATCAAGCTTAATTTATCAAACTGAAAGATGATATGGACGTAAATAGCAGGTCAAGATTTTACCTTTGAGATAGGCGAGGGACGCGGTTGGATTCCTACGATAAAATTCAGGGCCAGTAAGGAGAGCTGGGCAAATGGTCAGAAGCTTCACCTCTCTTTCTTGAGCCACTCTCCAGGCTGCTTTCTCTGCCATTGTCTTGCCCAAAGCATACCAAAGCTGCCATGGTTAAATTACTGTATGTAACACTTTCTTTTGCGTAAATTCAATAAAATAATAGACAAGCCAAATTACTGTATGTAATACTTTCTTTTGTGCGAATTGAATAAAATAATAGATAAGCTATTTATAATTAAGAAAAAAAAAATTATCAATAGCTGTTCATATTTGTGGTACACCCATAGTGTTAAGTATCGGGTGATACAACTCGGGATCGGCTCTAGACAAGCCACGATTCCAAGCCAATCCCGAAAATTGCTAAGTTCTTTGACTCGGTCTGAAACCGAGTCTGATCGGACGATCCAACCCTTCAAAATTTATGATTTAAAAAAAAAAAAAAAAAAAGGCCATGTTCGTATCGGCCGATCCCAAGTTGGATCGCCGATCCAACTCAGTATCAAACCGGGACGATCCCTGATCCGATACCGAGTTTAAACACTATGGGTACACTCAAAGTTTAAACACTATGGGTACACTCAAAACAGATTCGGAACTAACTTAATGGATGAGAACAACAACAAAAACACTTTAATTTAATGGGATGATTTATTTTCAATATGCAATTGTTTCTCAACCAAATTTGAAGACAAGAATATATTCATCCCAAGGAAGAGGGAATTTATACCTTCTTGTCTCTGCAAAGAAATTCATCACTCCAGCAACTATGGTCTACGATGGCTGGTAGATTGTGGAGGCTATTGTCACGCCAAACGCAGGCCAACAAGGACGATGTAAACACGCATTTTCTAATTGACGGAGTCATTGCACACGCCTCCATCACACTTTCACTTGCCTTGGCTTCTAAATCGGCCATAACTTTCTAACAATAATAGCAAAATAATTATAATTTGGAATTGAATCGAAGCTGTGATCGACGGATATAACCCAAATTAAGAAGGTTAATCTAAAGTATTAATAAGCTGAAAGTTTGTATTTCAGATTATCCAAACAAGCCCTTAACTAATGAGCCACATCTCAATTGGAAAGAAAACAAAGGGAAAAAAATTAACTTAACAAATGAGCCACACTTTTTTTATCTTAACTAGTCATTACCACAAAAAAAAAAAAAAAAACGAGTTATTTTTAGCGCGTGATATAATTAAGCACAAGAATATATAATTTTAAAATTGAAAATTTAAAAATATTCATTTTTTTATAGAGTTATACTCATTAATCAATGTATTCAATTTACATTTTTGCATATAATTTGTACCAATGATCAAATTTACCCCTAAATCATTACAAATTAATATATTCAACGTACATTATAACTTTAAAAGAAGTTAAGAAAGAGTTTGAGTGATTTTAGAAAAATAGTGCTATGAGAGATTTAATAATGGGCCTGATTGACTATTTTTCACCTAAGCAATTATAGAAAGAAAAAAAAAAAGGATTTTAGAAAAAAATTTATCTGACTTTTTCTTTTTTAAAGAATAGGAGATGTAATAACTGGTCTACTTGGCTTGCTTATAGCTAAGAAATTATGGAAAGAGAAAAAAATCTAATATATATTAGAAAATTTATTATATTAATTCCTTTTTTTCATTTTTAAGAAGGCTAAGAAGCATTTTTAGGAAAACTATGTACTTATTTTAAAAAGTAATTTACATTGACACTCCCTTACGTTTGGCATGATGGCAACAAGTACCCTTCAAACCTTGGCCATTACAATTTACAACTAATCTTTATTGGGCTAAACTAGAAGGGGTCTAGCGATCTGTAACAAAATCATCTCATTTGACCATAATACTTATCTATCAATGCCTGGTTTGTTATAACAATTCTTTTAAATTATAAAGGAGGTTTTTGTAATGGACAAAGGTTTGAAGTTACTTGTTGCCATTATGCCAAACCCAAGGAGTGTGAATGTAATTTATCCTATTTAAAAAAATAGTTTAAGATATCTCTTTAGAAAAATAATTATTTAATTTATTTTTTAAATTATATTTTTTTTTTTCTGAAAGAAAACCATTGTTTAGTGAAAAGTGTTATTTATTTTGTAAAAATATTAAACCACGAACAGAAGCAAATGGTCTATGGCAAATTCTACTGGCCAAACTTGCGGCATTAATATAATGACAACAATGGAGCAATAAATTCCTTCCATTAAAAGGAAATAAATATCTGCTAGAAGCACTCGTGACCAGAGGTTTACCATAATTGCTCCCGCCCCAAATTAGTCTCACACCCAAGTGGATGTGGGGACACCACGTGGTTAAGACTGAAAAAAAAAAAAAAAAGAGAAGCAAATATATTACGCCATCTAACACTTAAATCGTTGAATTTGTTGCGTTGACATACCATATTAATGCCACATGGTTGCCCATAGACGATTTGTTTCCAGAACCACACAAGGTTATGGCCAAGTGGCTGAGTTCAAAAACATTTGCCTACTTTTAGGAATATTAGGCAATAGGCTTACTTTTCTTAAATCATTATAGTAAATCTTTGTCCTTCCAATTTTACCCCCAAAATTTATAGGTAAAAATTTGTAAATTATAATGCATAATATTTTTTTATTATTTAATTTTATTTTATCTTCATCTGAACCAAGTCTTTTATTTGATAGGTATAAATTTATTTAACTAAAAATCAGAAATTGTAATGTGGGACAAACTTGAAGACTAATATTTTGTGAAGTGATTTAGGTTCAAATCATAACATTATTTTTAAAGTGTAAGCCTATAATGTAAAAATCTCAATAGATAGGTCCAAAACGTTAAAAAGGAATAAAAGTAGGCCTATTGCCTAATTTTCCCTAACATTTGAAAAGATTGTTCGCCTAGTAGGATGGTAGGGGAAGTCCTCCTATCACGTGGATCCTGGTGTTAGGTGAATCCAACGGTCACGAAAACACTATGGCCCCACTACTGACATTGCTGATTAAGAGGTAGGGAGTCCACCCTAAAGTCATGACACGTGAAGTTGAAACTACGTCTGGTTCTTGTCCTCAGGGCTCAGGCCAAATGCCATCACTAAACGACAAAATAAAATGAACGGTTGTCATCTGGTTTGTGATGATCTGTGATTGATCAACGTCTCCTGATTAATAAATCTATACATACTACACACACCAGATAAATTCCCTTGCTTTTCCCGTGCATGTTAGCTAACTTTGTGAAAACGTGGTGAGTGAAGAGGAACTTACTGAATAGCCAGAGACGCCGACAGGATCAACAAACGCCGAGGTGTGAAATACGCCACGATAGTCTCGAAATGCTTCACATAAGCTTTCAACTTCCGTGATCTTCGCCGTCACGGCACAGATTCTCCTGCCGTTGTTGTTAGTTTCCGTCACGTCGCCAAACATATCCATCTCTCTTAGCTTCTGCAACTCTTCTGTAAACTCAAATCATCATTAGAATAAGATCAAATTCACATTATTTAATTATCAAAACGAAATTTAATTCTTTCTAAATAGTTCATTATTTTTCTCTTAAAGATGATGAAGAAGGATCAATTAGGTTTCTGACATTATCCATAAAGACAAGGAAGATGAGTCTGAACTGATTAAAATCGAATCAAAAGACGATAAGTTCCGAACAAAGTAGAAAATTGATGGAAATTGACTCGAAGATTAATTTATAATTACCTTCGTTATCGACGATGATTCGAACGAAATAGCCACGATCCAGTAGACGGCTCACGATAGCGAGGCCTAGGAAAGAAATACCGCTGGTGACGCACACAAGCTTCTCTTCTTCCTCCAGCTCCTCGTTCAGTACCACATCTTTGGTCTCTTCTTCTTCTTCTTCACATTTTTTTCTTGCGTGCGTACCGGCGAAACCTAGCAACAACCGGCGGAATTCCTCTAACTCCGCCTTCCTGCTTTCGATCGTCCGTACAATCCCCATTTCTTCTTATTCTGTGATCGGAAAAGAAACGACAAGAGGAACGGAGTGAGCTCGATCTTTCCTTTGCGTTCCTTCTTCTTCCTCTTCCTCCTTGTAGTTGTTACGGTGTTTTTTGCAAATTTGGAGATCAGAGTAAGTTGTTATTTAAGAGGAAAGACTTACAGGAATGGATCACTAGTAGGATTGTAGTATTAAGTAGTGGTAGAGATTGAGACAAGAGGGAGGATTTGAAAAGTAATTTTAGAGAGAGAGAGACATTTTTTTTTTTAGAGAGAGAGAGACGGTCATTCAAATTCGAGAATATGTCGCGATCATACAAGAAGGCCCGTCCCGTCCTATATCGGCTCGGCTCAACTCAGCTCGATGATCAGCTACCTGTCAAGAGCCCCATGTATGGTGGTTATTGCATTCTGGTTTAGGTGGACCGGTGGTGGGCGTGGGCCCCACCGGTTGGGATGATGCAATCGAATTGGCTCTTCTTCTTCTTTTTTGTCAGAACTCAGAAGGGATCTTTTTATCTTGTTGTAAAGAACTCAGAAGGGATCGGGTTGGCTGGTTACGTTATAAATTTGTCCACCAACCGACCCATCAACCATTCATGTATTCCAATTGACTTGGGTGACCCAATATCAACCCAAACCCAGTCCGAAACTAAACGGGTTCGGGTAGGTTGATGCGTCAAGCCAGAAATTACCAATTTATTATTATTATTATTATTATTATTGTAAGATAAAAAAGAAAAAAAGCCATTTTGTTGCCTTAAACCTAAAACCATGCTTGGAATCAAATACATTATTTTTTTTTGGTAGGAACCATCAAATACATTATACATCCATTTATAATCATACCTAAAATATTTTACCAATATTTCAAAGTATACCCATAATGACCAATTATACCCTTTAATATGAGTGATGTAAATGATTAAGTAATATTTTCTTATATATATATATATATATGTATAGTTTCTTACCTTCAACACAAATGAGCAATGAAGGGACCAATGGCTATACATAAATAGACCTTTGATAAAATTAATCAATTAATCATCGTAATAAGTCATGTAATTCTTTGTCTCTTATAATATTTCCATGTTAAATTGTTAAAAATTTGTTATTAATGGATTGACTATTTTTTCTTTTTTATTAAATTTTAACTTTCTTTTAATTAAATATATAAAATAAATTTTCTAGAATAAAAAGATTTAAAATTAAGATAGTTTTATTTTGTTTAATAAGATATTATGTAAGAAGGTAAAAAAAAAAAACTATCATTCTTTGGAATTAAATCAATATGTTGGGTAAGAATATGAAGAGCCAATTAGAGAATAGATTTTGTAAGGGAGAATTATCTGGATAACTTACTTTATAAAAAAAAAAAAAAAAAATCTACTTATAAGTTCTATGTTACTTTGAAATAATCAAATGGTAATTTGTCACGTGTCTTGTTATATGATATAGATATTACAGAGATTAAAATGACTAATACACTAAATACAAGTCTATCAAATCAAAAAAAAAAAAAAAAGATACAAAGACAAAGTCCGTTTCGAGAGGTCCAATTCATTCATTGTAAAGTATAAGTCTGTCTACAAGTGATGTACAATGTCTTTTTATGGATAGTTTTTTTTTTCGTTGGAAAAAAAAAAATTTTGTTTTCTTGCTTTCCTTTTACCCGATTGGCTATACTGGTTGGACCCACCATCTGATCAAATTGTCTGTAGGTCCCATGAGTATAACCAATCAGATGAGGTAGATTTCGATAACATTTTCCAAACTTTGAATGGTCGTTGTCATCTAATCAAATTGACTTTCCGTTGTGGCAAAAAGAAGCATTGATTTCTCACATGCCTTGCGTGCACCCTCCAAACCTTCCGCATGAGTTGATCACAAAGATATTAAAAAGGAAGGAATGGGATCCTCTCAAGTTACAATATCAATTAAATCCAATCAGAATATGACACGTGGTACATAAGTGTCACATCATTATTAATTTTTGTGCTTATTAATTTTAAATAAATCTTTTCCACATGTGTCATATTCTGATTGGTTTCGAACCAACTTAACGACCGAATCTTATGCAGGCGCCTTCATCCAAAGACAGCACATTAACAGCTTTTTAATCGATAACCAGAAAATAAAAGAGATGGCCCCCACAAACAAACCCTTAGCATTGTAGGGCTATAAACGAGCCAAGTCGAGCCGACTTTTGCCTAGTTGGACTCAAATTC
Organism: Pachysandra terminalis; assembly: GCA_031762675.1. Classification (NCBI taxonomy): domain Eukaryota; kingdom Viridiplantae; phylum Streptophyta; class Magnoliopsida; order Buxales; family Buxaceae; genus Pachysandra; species Pachysandra terminalis. Next base: position 14,451,318 of record JAUPMG010000002.1, on the reverse strand, counting down.
GTTAAAAAAATTTAGGTTCTGAGTCGAACCGAGTTTGTCCCAACTCAGTCCAGGCACGTAAAAAGTTTGGCTTACAAAAGGCTCGATTTGTAAAAAAAATGTTAGATTAGTATAAATGTCTTAATATTATAATTGATAATATAGTTTATATATAACATAATATATTAGTATATGTAATATAAGATATAGAAATATAAATGTATAATCTCATATACACATCGAACCAAGCTTTAATCGAACCGAACCCACTCAAGCTCAAGCTCAGCTCAAACACGTTAAAATAATGAGTTTTTTTTTTTAGACAAGGCTTGGCTCTTGAACCTAATTATAGAGCTCAAGCTGTATGAGCCGAACCCAGCTAACTTGGCTCGTTGACAGCCCTACTTGGTAGTGAAAAACACACGTCGGCAACTTACAACAACCGATGCCTGGGCAAAAGTACAAACCACCGCCGATTGCTAGGAAAGCGCGAGTTTTCCTACCAACGGAGGAAAAAAAAAAGGGTTGCTGCCTCGTAACCAATTGAAGAAAACACGAAGGCATGAAAGGTTTGTGACCCACTTTTGTCCTCCCCTCAACTGCGGGGCATGAAAATGCTGCATATAGTCTTTTGATTACGCAGCAAATTTTTTGTGCTCGAATCTTTGACATTCAGTTTGGATCAAAGTCCCCCAATGGTTATGAGAGAATTTCCCATCCAATTGAAATAATATTAAGCCACCATATCCCTAGTATGATGAGTTCGCCAGGAATCCAAAAGATCCAAGTAACTCGCCAAAGTTTTCCGCGAGTTTTTAAACACTGTTATTAGTTCTACTGGGCAGACTTTTCAGCTCAAGAACTAGAGGTCCTATGTTCGAGTTCCCAAGCTCACCTAATATATGGTCCTTGTGGGTGGGGTTATGTTTCCGAAGTTTACCCTATTCCCACTAAGTGGGGTCGAGGGTCACCAAAAAAAAAAAATGAACAAAGGAACTCCAATTGTATTCAATCAAGTGGATCAACCGATTGCTCTACACTATACCAACTCATGATCGCATCACATCAACTGGCACGCTCTCCAGTTCAGGAACTGGAAGTCCCACGTTCGAGGTTTAGGCTTACGCTAACCTAATATACGGTCCTTGTGGGTGGGATCATGTATCCAGGGTTTACCCTATCTCCACTAAGTGGGGTCGGGGTTCCACATTAATAAAAAAAAAAAAAAAAAAATAGCACGGTCCTCTAGTAAGAGAGAAGGATCCTATGTACTGGGATCCCGTGTGTTGGAATCCCATGTGCTCGCCGTGTGCTGGGATTTTGTGTGCTCGCTGTGTCCTTGGATTCTGTGTACTCGCCGTGTCCTTAGTTATACAAAGCGATGATCGATCATAGGAGGGCAAATGAACTCACTTCATTATCAGAAGTTCTAAAACAAGTAAACATGGTCTTTGCTTTTACTATATCTACAATAAGCAACAACATCAAAATGACTAGGAATAAACTTTGGCAAAAAAAACAAATAGACCTGAATTTGTGCTCTACAAGCTACCTCCCCATGTTTAAGAGGGTACAAAAGAATGAAAAAAATATACATAAATATATTTAATAAAAGAATGTTTACATATTAAATTGGATCAGGCAAGTTGACCCATGGTGAGTTCGAATTCTTACATAGCTTCCCCAGACTGAAACAGTCATCGTGCTTCCAGCCCTGCAGCAGCTCGAAATCTGTGTCAAAGAAGCCATTACATAGTTATGTTATTTGCAAACAAAAAAGGTATGCAGGAGGGCAACGAGACTAAGGCTGCTTTTGGCACTGCTTAGTTAAGTCATTATGTGAGCTTATAACTTATTAAAGCATTTTTTTAAGCCAAAATTACGTTTGGTAGCGATGAACGGTAAGTTCTTATCCATAAGCAGTAGACGAAGATAGCCAATAAGAAAAAGTTGCTCTCAACAACTTCTCCTTAATTTTAAGATAATTTCTATGAGTTTGTCTTGTTATAGTATTTAAGTTCAAGCAACTTATTGATGCTATAGATGAGTGCTCCAATTGAGTCACTTATTCCAAAAGCACAAGCCGGGCCAAACACAGCCTAATGTACATTGTTTGTTCAGATACACATATAGCCGAGGTGAAATGCGGGTAACAGTATGTGGAAGGAAATATACGATGTAGGATGCTAAAGAATTTACCATTCCAAAACCGGCATGTGCTTTGTTAGAAAACACGTCGTGGATTAATAATGGCATGAGTTTCAGACTCGCCGCTTGGGAATTCACTCGAACTGCTCCCGAAGTTCCTTGGAGGTCTGCGGGATCCCTCTCTAGAAGTGTGCTCCTCACTGTATGTGCCATATTCAGAGCTGTCCTCACTACCAAACGCCATTCTCTTGAATCTCTGTATTTCTGAATTGTATTGTCCAGACTCAAAGATGGTGCTCTGGCCAAATTTCACCCCATTAGAGAGATCCGAATTCTCAGCTTCAGTGTCCAGTGCTCTTACTACCTGAAACAGAGGAACAAAATGTGTGTTGCTCACTTTTTTAAGTAGGGAGGAAGGTTTGCAAAATAAGGAACCTGCATATAACATCTAAGCATTCGAGTTTTTATATATATCTGGACCCACTTAGTGGGGACAGAATAAACCCCGGATACATGACCCCACCCAGCATTCGAGTTGGTTATATATATATTATTAAGCAAAATAAGTACTCCATGTTTTATGTTATGCATCCATTGAACCTATAGGAAGCCAAAATAAGGGAAGCCAAATTGGCAATAGCCATTTGATTTAATCACCTGCGCCATGCGGGGCCGCTTTGGAGCAGAATGACGAACACATGCAGCAGCTGCCTCAATCATTCTGAACATCTCACTCTCCACATATCTGTTTTCAAGCCTTGGGTCTGCTAGTTCTTTAAAATCGCCAGTCTCAAGAGCACGGATCAGTAGTGGTCGGGCCTACCAAAGTCAAGCCAACAGTTCCATTCAAAAGAACAAAATAGATTCCAAGAAAACATCATAAGCAGCTAAAATGGTGTGAACAAGAAGATTCTAATGATCAAAATTTTAAGAAGTGCTTAATGTATAGCTCAATAAAACTTCCACTTGAATTTGATTCTCTCTTTTCTTATTGAGGAAATATGGAAAAGATTTCAAGATGCTTAATGAGACGCATGAAACTGAAGTTAATAACGTCCACTTATACATTTCATGACTTCAAAATGTATATCTAAGTAGCAGATTAGCTACGTAACTTGGAACAAATGGATTATGAAACAAGACAAGGACATTAGGATATGACATAAGAAGGTTTGTATTCTCAATGAACAAATATATATATATATATATACACATTACCACAAAGAAGTAATGCAACATTTTGTTGCAACCCACTGTTCAATCCTTCAAAAGGATATACCATTGCAAAATAATACAGATTAAAAAAAAAATTATCTTTTTGCTGGGTTGAAAGTGGGTTACACCAAGAACACATTGCATCTTAGCATCCCTCTGAAGAAATATGTAAAGCAAGGATACACAGAATTCGTTACAATTAAATAAGCATAAGGCAAGAAGAATCTGGCTTCTACATGGATAATTTTCAGAATAAGACGGATTCTTCCTACATACACACACATACACACACACACACACACATATATATATATAAGATAGATAGATATATAGATATTAATATGTTGGAACCATCTCAATCCCTTGGAGGCAAGTCAATGATCATATAAACCTAAACTGTCTAATGTTCTCAAAGAAAACTAAAACTGCCCAAAAAGACGGTAAACAAATCACCTATTATTTTTTTTCCTCTCAATATCCAAGTAATAGAAGAATTTTAAGAAGATAAAGAAAGCACATTTCCATCATTTTAGCCTTACCCATTCAACTAAACTTTCATCTCCCAAAGGTTGAGTCGAATCAACAGATTTACGCCCTGTAATAAGCTCTAGAAGCACAACCCCAAACGAAAACACATCAGACCTATCAGTCAATTTTCCACTTGATGCATACTCTGGTGCCATGTACCTGAAAGCCGAAATGGACATTGTTAAAGTGTCAGCATCCTTTAAGCCTTGGAAACCCAAACCAAGAAAATAACTAGAGAATCTATAGATCTGTATTCAGAGTAGTATAACCATCAGTAGGGAGAATGTCAGGGCATATTCTTGCAAGGGAGGGCTATAAATTTCATCTGATTTGTTCCACCTAGGATATCTTTTAGTTCTAAATTAACCCTTTTGGGGTGATGATATTTGAACTTAATCTTCAGCAGCGGAGATCGAACAGCCAAACTGTGAGATCTGGTGACTAGAGATCTTGCTCGTTCAGTGAAAACAATAGAAAACGAAACTTGAAGTAAAGCATACCCAAACGTCCCCATAACACGAGTTGAAACATGAGTATGAGTGTCATTAGACAGTTTTGCAAGCCCAAAATCTGCAACCTGTGTTTCAAGCAATTTTTGAACTAAGACATAGGTCTAGCCAGTTGAGACATCCCAGCATCTCACAAAGCATGGGACATGAAAAAAACTAAAAAAGTGTTCAAATCAACATTATACTCTATACATGCCTGTGCTTCAAAAGAATCGTCCAACAGGATGTTTGCTGACTTGATGTCCCTGTGAATAATTTTTGGATGACCTACATAGAAAAACAGGCAGAAATGAAAATCAGATAACATTGATACTGATGTATTAGTTACTTATTCATGCACACATGTCACCGCCACTCAAGCACCAAAACATAGTACACTGAAAAGCTGATGTGACTAAAAATTGATCATACTAATATAAATCCCTGAACCAATAGGCTTGGGTAAAAATAACCCACTAAGCAACTAGCTTCCTAACCTATGAACCCCCTTGAAAAGATCACCTAATCGTTCAAATCTTGGTTGCAGAGTCCATAAATTATATGTTTTTTGGTTGAATCTTAATGATTACTTTGATTTAGACTCCCACCTCCTGGTAGTATCCATATAAAACTACATCAGATCTAACCTAGAATCCGAGTACACTTGATGAAATGTAGAGGGAAGTGGGGTAAAAGGCCAATACTACGTGAAGGATTCTTCTTTGGCTGATAGGTACTGTAATTGTTATTCCTGTGATCGGTTTAATAGGTATTTAATGTTATGGTTCATAATCCAGATTGGATTCATCCCTATAATAATTGGATGAACTGGATCGTAGAAATGAAAAAGTAAGAGTAGGATAGTAGTATTTAGTGAAACAAAAATACTTATACAACCCAGTGAAGTGACCCCATCTCCAATGGTCCAAGGATGGAAACCATTGTAATATTCTGAACCATTCATTAACATCACTAATTAAGACATTTATGGCTCCTAAGCAAGTAAGGAGACGCACAGCAGCTACAAAATGAGTGTTCAATGGAATATGGCATAAGGATGTACAATCAAGAAACTCCTAATGAAAATGCGGAAAAAAATTGGATTGATAAGCAATACCACTCCTCCTCCCTTGTGTCCTTAGGAGAAGTGGTGAATAAGATAAATAAAACTTTACACTTGAGTTAGTAAAGAGTAGAATTCCAGTTGGGCATAACCATAGATAGATCCATCCTGGATCTTGAGGGTAGATGTCCAATGGAAAATTGCAAACTTAATCTTGTATTCACCACCCCTTTATAGCTGCAAAGAACCTTAAAATTCACTGATACCTCCCTTTCCATAAACATCACGAGATGGTGGAACTTTTAAGTCACAACAATTTCAAGGAGATCATAGGAAGGTGAAGATCCTAGGGTATATATTGTCTCTATTCATTTACATCTTCTAAGTTAAACTCTAGTACATAACGAAAAGATCTTCTTTTCAAGGTCTACACACCATGAAAGAGATGATCTAGTGCTTGAACAAATCCGGTCAGATTAGTTGGTTGGCCATGGGGTATAGGGCTAAAATCCAGTGAACTAAAAACTAGAGTCATCAATGGTACTAGGCATCTAAATTGCATATCTAACTTAGCCAACTAAAGTTGCAGTTTCCTTGTTGGATTGATACACAAACAGAAGCCAAAAAGGATGAATCTAGATTACATACAATCTTCATGCAGATATGCCAAGCCGCGAGCAGCACCGATAGCAATTTTAACTCTTTTAGCCCATTCCATCACAGGCAATCCTTTCCCTGAACAGTAAGAAGTAATATAAAATCAGAAATCACAACATAAGATGTCAAATATGAAGAGATAGGGTATGGTAACAAAAGGAATATTCTATTAAATATCAATCACCTCACCATGCAAATGGTGTTCAAGAGTCTGGTTTGGAACAAATTCATAGACAAGTAATCTGTGATGTTCCGCAATACAGTAGCCCACCAAAGAAACCAAATACCGATGATGAACACGGCTAATGATCTCAACTTCAGCTCTGAATTCCCGTTCCCCTTGTCCACTACCAGCTTTAAGCTCTTTCACCGCCACTATTCTACCATCCGGCAACCAGCCTTTGTAAACACATCCAAATCCACCCTGTCCGAGAATATTTTGCTGAGAAAATCCGTTTGTTATTTCCGTCATCTCTTCATAACTGAACCATGACTTAGCACCCCCCATGATACCTGAATCTGGTGCCCCGGAAGAATTTACATTCCCTCTGTGGCTTCCATAGCTGTTCACAATTGCAGAAGGAGAAGGTGGGGGTTTGATACCATAGTAAGCATCTGATTGACCAGAAACCCCCACTGTATGATGCTGCCCGTAGTAATACCCATCTACAATAAAAAACTCAAATACCAAACAAACAACTTTATACCATTTAAGAACCAGAAGGTGGTAAGCATTTTTTTACCTGATTTCACAGAAAAGTTATTGGGTGTTTGTTTGTATTGGGCTGCAAAAGCCTCTGCTCGTCTCTTCCTCCTCCTTGAAACCACAAAGAAGAGGGCAACCAAGGCGATGATCAATATTCCTGCTACTGTTACACCAACAACGGACTCATTTCCGGAATTTGAATTTGATTTTGATGGAGATTTAGATTCTGCATGAGTGGATGAATCTGTTTTTGATTCTGTGGAAGGAGGAGATAGCTTTGGGACATGGTTTGATGCTCGAGAAGTTGGAGGAGTTGAGGTAGACGATGTTGGAGGTGTGTCATCAGTTGAAGGAGTTGGATTACGGTTTGATACTTCTGGTGGTGGATTAGGAAAATTAGGAGGCGAGATGGCACCAGGTGGAGTTCCACGCAATGGAGGAGAAACTGTTTGTACTGGCGGTGTATTGGAAGCACCCGGTGGGGCTGCTGGAGCTGGAAAAGATCGAGCGGGAGAAGGAGGAGGAGACGAAACTTCAGATGGTGGAGGAGTGCCAGATGGAGGAGAAGATGGTTGATCAGGGACAGCAGGAGGATGAATAGCAACAGGGGGAGAACCTGGTGGGGATGGTGGCGATGAAGAAGAAGAAGAATTATGTGAAGGTGGAGGTGCTGAAGAGCCTGAATCAGCTGGTGGCGAAGGCTTTGGAGACTCTGACCTTGATGGAGGTGGTGGTGTGGAAGAGTCTGAATCTGGTGGTGGCGGTGAAGAGCCCGACTCAGATGGTGGGGGAGGTGATGAAGATTCTGAATTGGATGGTGGTGAAGGTGGTGAAGATTTTGAATCTGGCGGAGGCGGGGAGGACGAAGAATCATCGTCGGGTGGAGGGTTGGCTGTTGATGAATCAGGTGGAGGAGGAACCTCCCCGCCAATAGGCAGAGATGAACCTTCCGATGGTGGAGTAGGGGATGTATCTGATGGTGGAGATTGGGTATCGCCCGGAGGTGAGTCTTTCCCAACTGTAGGAGGAGAACCCGGCGATTCAGCCGAGTCCGACATTCTCCTTTTTTATTTTCCTCTTTCTATAAACAATCTTTTCAATCCTTGTTTTCTTTCGCTTATTTGTTCGTCATCACTCTTAAAATATACACATTTCTATGCAATTACAGGAAAAGGATTGGAAGAACACTATAATCTGAAAAAAAAAAAAAAAAAAACGAAAACAAAACAAAACAACAACAATTATTCAATCTTTATCGTAATTTCTTCAAAGATCAATTGGAAAATAACAAGAAAACAAAACCCTAGAAGTCAAATAATCATTTCTCTTATGAAAATAAGAACCTGTTGTATGTGAATTAAGCTACATTGCCTGGAATTGCATCAACACATCCGCCATTAAGGACATTCCAGATAGATTTTCTGGAATTTCCGACAGAGATTTCTTCTTTTCGTCTGAAATTCTCCAAATCGAATGGAAGCTCCAGATCTGTTTCTACCCTCCTCACCAACAAACCCAAAAATTCCTCTTTTGGTTATCATTTCTAAATCTAACTATTATTGACGGAAATCCTAACCGCTGCTCTTCTAATTTTTTTTTTAAATAATTCTCTATCCTGAATTCCCGGTTCACCGTGCAATAGTGATGTATTTTCAATCTTCATTGGAAAAGTCCTTTGGAACTCTCTTCTACAATGAGCCGAATGGGTATCGTGCTTCGGTTAGTTCACCGCGTTTATTTTGATCCCGCTGGTAGGGACATCAACGGCCGTTTAAATATTTAAATGATGTAATTGAACCGTTGGAACTAAACCGTATGACTTGCGAGGAGTGGATCTCTATTTCATCCCTGTTACGACAGTTATTTCCTGAGATATTCTTAAATTGATCAGTGGTAAAATGGTCCTTTCAGCCTCGTTACCTTGGAATACATTTAATTTGGTGTGGTTTTTTAAAATAAATGGTTCAATTGGTCGCACGAACTTTAATTCGTTCGTTTTAAAAACCCCCAAAATTTAACGAGGCAATTCTAAATTTATAACTATGGGTAAATTACAATAAGACCCCCTTGGGTTTCGCCTCATGGCAACAAATACCTCAAATAAAACATCTTACTTCATGACACCAAGTTGCAATTTGCTTCTGTAAGACTTGATCACTGAAATTAACAATTCGTCTCCTGCTATCTGCCTCACTCGTTGTATCAATCGCTTCCGAGTAATTTTCTTTTCCTGAAACCAATTATATATACATAATTAATAAAATCACATTTTCCAAAAAGAAATCTTTACTATTATTTTTTGAGAAAGACACCTCTCCTCTTTGTGTATATAGATCCATTAAAATTTTATTCAATAATAATTATTTTACTGTTATCAATGGCGTGCAACTTCGGTCGGGCTAACCCGAACTCAAACTTCGAGTTTGGACTTCTGATAACCCGATCCAACCCAAAACCCAAATCGAATTAACCCGATTAATCATATACATATAATTACATATATAAAATATATTAGTGTATGGTTTATAACCAATCTAGCTAGGTTCCTTGGTTTCACGAATGGGCCGGTTCCAATCCACGATCCAATACTGCCAGTCCGCTAACTAGCAGTCCGGCAATCGGTACCGCCAGTCCAATGACCCGTCCCGCCACTCCGACAACCATTACCGCCGGTCCAAAATTTTTTTAATTTTTTTCTTTTTTACTTTCTATATCGGATCTGAACCGACTGACACTGTCGGAACGGGATGAGACCGATCCGGTCTCCGATTCCAATACGTTAAACTATGATAGCTTCAAGTTTATGGTTTGATAACAGTGTTTAATAACAATATGCTTTGTTGTCATTGAATATGTTGGGTGAGTTGCATTTGATTTTTCAAGTATTGCACATTTTTTAAGTCCAAAAATTTGACTCCAGCTGTGATTGTGCTCATCAATCCGAATTAACCCAATCCAAACTAACCCGAAACTGCAATTTGGATTGGGTTTAGGTTTTACAAAATAAAATCGGTTTGGTGTTTGGGTTTCATAGTTCGAGTTTCAAATCAGGCTGGGTTGGGTTTGGGTTGACCTTCAATAAGGTCGGCTTGGGGTTAGGTTGGGTTGAGGTCAACCCGACCCAAACCGACCGAGTTGCACCCCTAATTAAAATATCTTCAAAACTAAATTTTATTTATAGTTTAATATTCTAATATGCAAATAAGAATTACTTATGAGCATAGCCATGTGCCATCTGTTAGTAAACCCTAAAGACCAAGACAATAAACAAATATTTCAGATGCACTTACCCGATAATCATTGTGATACTTGGCAATCACACCAATGGTTAGAGCAGGTAAGAACCTCGAAAGCACTGAAATTAGAGTTGGGAACGGCATCCACGGTGAGTTGGGCTTCACCACACTTTTGAAACCTAACCATTTCCAGGAATGAATGAAACTCGCATTTATTTCTTCCCACAAACTTTTGAATCTTACTCAAATTGAGAAAAAATATCCAAAACCCAGATCAAATTACTTACCTTCCAAGCAAATGGTCGGTCTGAAACTGACAACATACTCCGGCAAGATATGAGTATTCATGTGCGTACTCCAAATAATATATTTCCTCGGAACCACAAGGTTATCTATCCCAGAATCAAATTCTTCAGAGCTTGGATGGAACTGTTCGATTCCAGTTCCAGGTTTAAGAACCTCCATCTTCCCCATTATCACACGACACAGCACCACATGCCTCAAACCTCTTTCATCAGGAACCGAAGATATTACACTGTAATTAAAAAAAAAAAATGAAAACATTTAGTCTTGGTTTGTAATACGGGAAGATGAAGGGAAGACAACTTTCCCGCATACTATTCATGTTTAAAAATCTGAAACTCACAGAAAATGTTTCAGCTATGGCTTGACTGCAGCAAAACAACTCTTTTTATTTTCTGATAAAATGAAAAGGAATTTATAAGAAAAAAAAATGAAAAGGTGAGGAAAAAGCACATTTTCCACCCCCACCCGTTAGCACCAAAGCTTCTTTCTTCCTATGAAGAGTAAAACGTATAGATGAAAACTTTTCCTCATACATTCTTGTTTACCAAACATCAAAATAATGATTTGATGTCATAGTTATAATTTTCCTGGTACCATCGAAAAGCTTCCAGAAATATTAAATTTCACTTTCCAACAAATTAATTGTTGGCATTCTTACTTTCCCAACAAACTTTTTGAGATATTATTGGCATCGGAACCTTAGGCTGTGTTTGGTTGTTGGAAAATAATAGAAATTCATCTCAAGTTTTTCACACATTTAAAAAAATTGCTTCCAATAAACCCACATTTTCCAGTGAGCCAATCACACAGATGTCGTTGGTCACCGAACAGAGCCTTAGAACTACACAAATTGGGGGAAATCAAAAGAGGCAGCAAGCAGAGGAAACAAAGAATTAAAGATGTTTGTTCTACAGAAACTGAAATCAATTTTTTTTGCTTACCTGTCAATGGAGGAATCCAAGGGAGAAAGATAAATGCCCAAACCATAAGATCCATCGTTCTCAGGTCGTCTACACAAGCCAAAACCATGAGTAATGATCTTACAGATCTCCTCCTTAGTCGATCCATACCATGCATATCTCAAATTAGCATCTCCACAACGATTCCTTGCCACAGCATTTGAGAAAATGCGGAACGATTGCAACCGAGCATGTCCGGTAAGAGTAGAAAATGAGTTTCTATGTATCGCCACAACTGTAGTATTAGTTTGCCTTCCTAGAGATCCCATACCTGAGACGAACTTGTTCTTGATCATGTTGTGACCTCTACTTTCTTCTTGTAATCTGACCAATCCTTTCTCACTAAATCCGAACTGATCAGAGACGGAACCGCCAGTGCAACTTTCGGAATCAGAGAGCAAAAGCTCATGATCTTGTGTGGTTTCTGAGACTGAATCTCCATTGTTAGTAATAGTATACCTCATCTGTACATTTAACGAATCAGATCTTGAATGGTTGGAAGATGAACTCGTACAACTATGTTGATTCGAAACAGTTTTTCCTACTTGAAGAGATGTTAACCGGAATTCTTGTCCGTTATTCTCCATAACAGATGAATGTTAATGAACGTGGAATTAATTAAACTATCTTGCGACGAAAGAAACAAGTCTAAACCCTAATGAATAGCTGAATTTTTTTCATCCTGACGCAACGAATTTAAACCGACTTCTTGGAGAACAAAAAGAAAGGAACAAGAAAATAGAATTCAAGTTTCTAGATAAAGATGGAACAAACAGATACAAGATCTAGACTGCAAAATAGATACACCGACATGAATTGCAAGTTTGAGATTAAAAAACAGAGGATATGAGTACGAATCAATCAACTAAAGCAACACAAACAACGGAACGGAACTTTAACAGATTTCAGAACAGATCAAATATAAATTCGAAGAAAAACCTTCATCAGACACAAAAATGAAGAAAAAAAGGAGAGAAAATCAATGGCTCTTTCTAATAAGCGAAATTTATAACTACGGATCAAGAAAACGGAAGAAACTAACGAAAAATATGAGATGAAGAAGAACCTCCCAATGGTTGTATTGCGCGAGAAGTAAGATCATTGAAGCTTGAAGCTAAGATAAGGAAGAGAAACAGAGAAATGGAAAATGGTTTTGACGGAGATTTTAGAGTTTGGAACGAGTGAATTACTTGGAGGGAAAGAGAGGAGTAGTTATAGATAAAAAATAAAATAAAAAACCAAACCGCCTCAAATCCGAATTTGGTTTCTCTTTTGGGGCGGTGCGGCGCTAACTGTTTTCGTGCCCCAGTTTTTTTTTTTGAAAGGACGGTGATCAAGCTTTTTTTCCCTCTGTCGTGGTTTTCGAACGAGAATCGCAATTACTATAATACCCTCATATTATATTTTATTCTTATCTATGACGGTTCAGAAGGCCAACCGGTAAGGTCCAACCATCCAAATGGTAATATCTTAATTACACTTTTAGGGCGTGGTTGACTTTGCTTCTTGGAAGGAGAAGCGATTCCCTTAAAATTAATTCTTATAAAACGCTTCATAAAAACTGTTTCAGAGGAATAAAAGATGTTTGACAAACACCTATTGAAAACGGGCTTTCAAGTTAGATTCACAAGAAGTTTTTGTAGAGTAGGAAATCTATATTTAGCAGGAGTTTTGTTTGTAAAGAAAACATGGATAAAATAGGTATTTTAAAAGTTTTAAAGGGATATATAAGACCATAAAATATATTTTATTAAAACCTCAAACTGATTCTGGCAAACGTGTTTCAAAAAATCAACGCTTGGATGAAGCAATTCTTGTAGAATTGTTTTTCAATTGAGTTTACCAAATGCTTATTTATTTATTTGAAGCGCTTTTGGGCTAGAGCTGGCAATTTCAAATCCGACCCGTCAACCCACCTATCTTTCAGTAGGTTTGGGTTTAAGCTTTCAACCCGCAAGTCGAACTTGGGTTGAGGATTTTAAACCTGCAAATAAACAGGTCGAATTTGTTAGCCCCTCTGGCCCGTTGGGTTATTATACTATAGGTTTTACTTAAAATACCTTAAAAAATATGCACCAATTCTATATACATATATTTATATATATGCACACACATATACATAATCATAATGCATATACATAATCATAATGTACGGGATAATGTACGGGATAGAATAATTTCCCTCTTCTTTTTCTCTCTTATATGATTGAGCTCAATTCTTGAAGCTAGAGCATTAGAGAAGTAAAATAGATATATTGCATTATTATTGTTTACATGAGATTAAATAAGATTTTAGAAGAAAAAAATGAGTATTAAATTACATTATCATTGCAACTTATAATCAGGTTTATTATACAAGATATTAGATGATGTATTTACAAATAAATAATAAAATATTTAATAAAATTAAACGGGTTAATGCGGGTTGGGTGAGGGTTTGATTATTTCAACCCGTTTATTAAACGAGCAGGTTTGAGTTGAGCGCTAAGTCGTTAATTCCCAAACCCGCCAATTGCCACCTCTATTTTGGACTCAGAAAACACTTCTAGGGACAGAAGAAGTAATGCCGAACACGCCCTTAAGTAAATGGAAAACCCTAGTTTCCATTTTCGGTTTCTTGTCTTGGAGAATAAGATATCCAATTGTAGGATCCATTTAGACTAATTCGGAGTGTTGCTTTAGATCTAAAATGGAAGGTCAAAGGAGTGAACAAGACGAGGACACCTTATCCGAACCTTAAAGGGGATTAAACCACGAGTCGATCGGTAAATCCGGTGGGCTGGCCATTGAAATTGAATCATACGAAGATGTATACATCTTCAACTGAAAGATAAAAGAGAGAAAAAAAACTAAGTAAGAAAGAAAAATTGTTTATTCTAAAAAATATTTTGATGCATTGAACCAAACACCTAAAAAAAGGGACCACATCATCATTTTTCACAATTTGACCATGTAAACCCTTCTTCTCCTTGGATATAAAAAGTAATGAATATGAACCAATGTCTTAAAACCCAGCTCATATGCTAACCCGGTAAAGGCATTGGGTTGGATGAACCCTGTTGAACCGGTGGGTAAACCCAGATCTACCCATTAAACTTTAATGGGAGAGATTTCCTGGAATGTCTTCAAAGCATCAGACAGTCAGCCAGCAACACAGATTCACAGTTCAACACTTGCAGAGAAAATAGCAAGGGTTTTAGTCTTTCAAAATTAGTTTATAGCAAAAACCTATTTTAGGCTTTTATAATGGAGGGGTAAAAGCCTCTATTATTGTCTAAACAAGGGATTCTTAATCCAGCCGGGTCACTGGTTTAACCAGTTTAACTAATAGGTCTTGCCAGGTTTTGAAACTTAATGGATTAAAAGCCCACCCGGCTTAGTTATATCACTGGGTACCAGTTGTACCAGCCGGACTTGTGGGTGGGGTCATGTATATGGGGTTTACCCTATCCCCATTAGGTAGGGTCGGACTTGGAGGTTCCACGTCACCGAAAACAAAATAGTGAATATGAACCACTCTCTCTAACAGTGTATGAGAGAGAGAGAGAGAACATCGATCCCAATATGTAAATACAACGTCCGGTAATTAAATTACAACAGACCTGCATAGCATATAAGGAATATCGTCTCAAAAATTTGGGCGAACAAAGCCTCCGTGCGTCGCCCACGTTCACATATACATATATATGTATATATTGTACACTAAAAATACAAAGTTTATGAAGCATGTCCTCCAGAAAATCACACAAGGAATACAGTGGTTGAAGAAATGACCGGGCGCACCAGGGATAACATCAACGGGCTTCGTGTTCTTCCTGTAGCCTCTCCTCCTTGTTGATCAAAGCATTGAGTTTATTTTCTAACTGCAAAATAAGGCGAAGATAGAAAACCATTTAGATCCTGAAATCAAAGAGCGCCCAAGGATACCAATGTTTTATTTTCTTCCTGTAGCCTCTCCTCCTTTCCATGTTTTATTGCTAGCAACCAATGCAAATCCAAATCAACGAGATCACTTATACCAAGTGCATTTCCAGAATTTAAACCTTCAAGTAATTAATAATGCTGTAATGAAATGAGTCAAAAAAGCTATCGTGGATTTTATCGACCATCCAGACAAAAAAAATGAAATAGTTCAGGACTGTGTTGTCTGCAAGGTTTTAAATTTCACCGGCATTGGCTCCATCGAGACGAAATGTAGAGGGAATTCGCTAAATTTCTCCTTTTCCGCCATTTTGTCAAAACTTCGACGAAATATAGCAAAATTTTGACAAAAAATAGTGAAATTTCAGCAAAATATAGCGAAATATTCTCCAGCCTAGTGAAATATTTCGTCAGAAAAATCTGGCAAAATGTCTAGCGATATCGAAATTTAAAACCTTGGTCGTCTGATACATTTTAAAAAACAGTGTGATCAAAAAGGTCCTAAGTATCATCAAATAGATCCCAAGGCATCCATCAGATGCAACTAAATTGAGGATGCCATCATAATGGTTCATAAATGACAAACGCAACCTTTATTTCTCCAATAATGGGTAGAGTGATTACCTGATCGTTTTTCATCTTCTGTCTTTGCAACTCTTCAACAAGACTCCCGATGCTGACATTAAAGATGAGTCTCAGTCTGATGACAAAAATCAAACGAAAAGGTTGCAAGATAAAAGTCCTCTTTATCATAAATACCTCTGCTGCAAATGAATGACCTGTGACAATAGCTCTTTCTCCCTAGCTGAAGCTGGAGATACCTGCATGTTGTGACAGATTTAGAATAAACAAACAAGACTAGATGTCTGTTACATGAATAACTGTAGTACTTCATTC
The DNA here is from genome assembly GCA_031762675.1 of Pachysandra terminalis. Classification (NCBI taxonomy): domain Eukaryota; kingdom Viridiplantae; phylum Streptophyta; class Magnoliopsida; order Buxales; family Buxaceae; genus Pachysandra; species Pachysandra terminalis. Next base: position 14,435,215 of record JAUPMG010000002.1, on the reverse strand, counting down.
TCTTCTGTTATTTAACACTGGAATCTTTCCCGCATAATGTTCCACATTCCAGCAGTAACTGAAGTGATTTGCCAAATTTTTCGCTTGTCCACAGGAGTCCTTGCATAAATTTCTAACAATTACTAAAGTGATTTTTCGATTTATGTCATTTATTTACCGGAATCTTTCCAACGTATGTTCAGCAAGTTGCACAAGGGACTTGATCAAATACTCCCCAAAGCAATTCCCACTCAGTTGAACCATGGGCCTCTATTTGATGATTCTGTTTTGTTTAAATTTTTTTAAACAAAAGGCGAAGGTTCTCTGCACTGTCGCAACATACTCACTAACCGGGATATCACCCTGCTCCAGTCAAAAGAAGGAAAGAGATGCATCATAAAGATGATCTCCGAATACAGTACCACAAGGTATTCCCACATTTCCTTCGTTGTATTGCAATGGGTCACCAAGACAGACACTTTGGGATCCATAGAATTGATCAACTGATTATACAATCTATCATCATCCCGTAACCAGATTTTAGCACCTCCCGGATCGGTTTTTGGATCCGGAGAGCTCCCTGTAAGATGCTCCTCCCTATCCATGTCACCAATAGCAAACAAAATAATCTTGCGCCAATGCTGAAAATTGTGCCATCTAAGCGTTGATCGGTGAGACACATAGATGACGACACAATTTCAGAAATAACCGGTTTAGGTTCCGCCAGATTATGCTGGGAGGTACTCATGATGATCTCACAATGCAAATAAAAACAGCAACAGAAAAATTTCACCAAAAAGAAGAAAATAGGGGGAATTAACACCCCTCCAAGCGCCAATCGCAATCAACAGCCACCCTTCCAGTAAGGCGAAAAAATCTTCTTCAACAAGAAACCTCATCACACCTTCAAAATCAGGCTTTCATGGGGAAAATCAATCAAACTCAACAAACCAAACTCAGATCAGACCATGTAAAGCCCTAAAATAGTCGATCCATCAAAGAGAAAAGCCCCAAAACCGCTAGAAAGAAGTAGCGCAATTGCTACCTCACTTCTATGAGGAACCCGAGAGATAGCGTGAGATCGCTGCCTCTCGGCTGGAGCATGCGAGATCAGCAAAAAAATAAAAACGTGAAAAAGAAGAAAGGAAGAAGAGTTGCCATGAACAATACTCGTGAACAGTACCCGTGCACAGTATCAAGCCCTGTGCTCTGATACCATGTTGTAACACCAAAACATACTCATCTCAATTCGAGAGAGCACTTGTATATATTAATTAGAGTTAGGGCAAACTGTAAACAGGAAAATAAATAAACCAAAGAGTGATGAGCTTATGGGCCGTTAGGCCCACTCGCCTATTCTAACAAATCTATTTTCCATAATACAAGTATACAACGCATAAGCTTAATTTCAAGATAATTTCAACTTTGGACATCTCGTCTATTTTTATGTATGTATATTCGGGGATTTTCACTGTTAATTCATTAAACTCCTCATTATATTCTTCTTCACTTCTAACCCATTGTAGGAGTTTGTAGTGTCGCTGAAATAAGGTCCAGCGATAGTCACCAAGCAAGAATCTCTTTTCAAGGTTTTGTCATAACCCCTAAAGAGTGAATCCTTCCTCTTTCACTCTTTTTGGGGGATTCTTGCAGTCTTTGCCACCGCATTAGGTCCTTTTAGCTTCATTTTTACAAACAGAACCTTGCATTCTTCAGGTAGATCCTTCCACTTACAGAAATCATCAAGACTGTACTGCCAATCAAGGAATACTTCCGGTCATAGCTGCCCATGATAATCATCCACATCTACCTTGATGTTATGACCACCCTCCAAGCATGAATGATCCTTTCATTTAATCCCCCCACATGCTAGATTCTCTCTCCAGACATGGTTGCAAAAAGGAGTTCCGTTCTCATCGAAGGACCCTTCGGTATAATTGCTTTCCAAGTGTTGAACAGAAGGGTTCTGGGCCTTCCAGCTGCCATCGGTATCTCGATCATTTCGTGATGTAACTCCCTCCATCCCCCTGGTTATTTCTCTTTGGTGGCATGATAATCAGGGCTTAACTGTCCAGCATGTTGAACTTGCTCTAGTACTAAACCTAACATACAGCTAATCACAGGAAAGCAAGAATACCAACTAATCCCCACATCAAAAAAAAAAGCAAAAACAGCAACAGTAGGTTCAATTCAGACTTTAGAATTAGATGACATAAACTCTGTTGTGTCCTCAGACCCATCTTGTAGTTTATACTTTATATAGTACCCTTTTATCTAAGACCTACAGCAAAATAAATATCTCAGCCCTTTGTCTAAAGATGCAGAGATAATATAGCAAACTCTTAAAATAATCCTACAGACTTGAGCAAATAACAGGCTTACCTAGTGATACTGTAATCTAAGCTAAAACCAAGATAAAGTCAACAGCTGCACTACTGAGTCCCCTTTAAAATCTAACATCCCAGTTTTATCTGTGCTCCCAAGCACTGTTTCTAAAACCAACCAAGTGCCAGCAAATCATCTCTATCAAAGAGTTCATCTGCATCCTTTAGAAGTAGAAATTGTGATGAATCAACAATCTTCTGAACCTCATCACTCAACCACCAAGTTTCTTTACAGCCTCGTTCAGATAGCAGGATTTTTCCGGAATATGTAGGAAAGGCCACCTTTTCCGTAAAACAGAACATTTGGGTAGCAAATTTTTTAGGAAAAGTGTGGAGCTCACAGAAAACAATCCCATAATATTGACACCACCACTTAGAAGGGCAGCCCAATGCAGGATTTGTCCTCCTTATAGTTTCTCATTTTATACTAAAAAATACCCAAACAACTCTCATCTTATACCAAATACACATCCCCACCCCCACCCATGGTCTCTCATTTTATACTAAAAAATACCCGTACAACTCTCAT
>JAUPMG010000002.1:14412226-14427820 GCA_031762675.1 Pachysandra terminalis | reverse complement strand
TTCCCTCGAGGATCCTTCCTTGCATAAAAATACCTTTAAAACGTGAAGGTATGGAATAAAATCACTCGAAGTCTGTTTTAGAGAGCAAATAGATGTGACTTCGAGGATCCATTGAGATAATAACTATTTGAGGAGTCCATTAGGGGTAGCATCCCCCTAAATACGTCATTCGAGTAAAATAAGGTCCGTCGAGGGAAGAGTAAGATTCTCATTCCCTCGGGCGCCTAGAAGGCAGTGTGCCGCGGGAACATAAGTCCTTAGTCTTTTGAATATTTCAAAAGAGAGGAAATGACGTGTTTGTTGGGTTTGAGACACTTGGCGTCCCCCCACAAGCTGAAATTCAAATGGTAGCTTCCTTGAGAAGCTATCGCCTTAATTGGTGATAAGAACGGTCAGATATCCTTCTACCGTTTCAAATCTCACATTTTTACTAAACGATTTAATCATCGTACACACCTGCTGACAGCTGGTACGTGAAAGGGACGGATGTACAGCCGTTTCAACTTTAAAGAGTGATTCAGTGTGTGCGGCTATACCCAAAACGTGTACACGCGCTTGTAGAAAAGCACCGCGTGTAAAGTGGGGTTAAATTAGCCTGCCTGATCCACAAGATATAAGAATATAATAGTATAATCTCATATACAAACTGAACCGATGTTTAATCGAACCGAACCTATCCAAGCTCAGCTCAAACTCGTTAAGATAATGAGCTCGTTGACATCCCTACTTTGTAGTGAAAAATACAAGTCGTTAACTTAAAACAACCGGTGTCTCGGTAAAAGTACAAACCGGCGCCGCTTGCTATGAAGGCGTTAGTTTTCCTACCAAAGGAGGATAAGAAACAAGGGTTGCTGCCTCGCAACCAACTGAAGGAAACACCGAGGCATGAAAGGTTTGTGATCCACATTTGTCCTCCCTTAAATGCGGGGCAAGAAAATGCTGCATATAGTCTTTGAGTAGGCAGCAAATTTTTTGTGTTAGAATATTCTTTTGACATTCAGTTTGGATCAAAGCCCCAGTGAATTTCCCATCCAATTGAAATAATATTAAGCCACCATACCCCAGTATGGTGAGTCCACCAGGAATCCAAAAGATCCGAGTTAACTCGTTAATGTTTCCCAACTAGTTTTTAAACACTGTTATTAGCTCCATTGGCAGGTTTTCCAGCTTAGGAACTAGAGGTCTCAGGTTCGTGTCTCCCGGCTTACCTAATATATGGTCCTTGTGAGTGGAGTTTATGTATCCGAGATTTACCCTATCCCCGCTAAGTGGGGTCGAGGGTTCCAAGTCACCAAAAAAAAAAACTGAACAAAAGAATTCCAATTGTAATCAATCAAGTGGATCAAACGATTGCTCTATACTATACTAACTCATGATCACATCACATCACATCAACTAGCAAGCTCTCCAGTTGAGGAACTGGAGGTCCCATGTTCGAGTTCTAGGCTTATGGCTTACCTGATATATGGTCCTTGTGGGTGGGGTCGGGGTTCCAAATGGAGAAAAAAAAAAAAAACTAGCATGGTCCTCTGATAAGATTCCATCCTTGGTTATACAAAGCGATGACCGATCATAGGAGGGCATATGAACTCATTTCATTATCAGAAGTTCTAAAAACAAGTAAACATGGGAATGTCTTTGCTTTTACTATATCTACAATGGCAACAACATCAAAATGACTATGGAATAAACTTTGGCAAAAAACATATAGACCTGAATTTGTGCTCTACAAGCTACCTCCCCATGTTTAAGAGGGTGCAAAAGAATGAAAAAAAAATATACATAAATATATTTAATAAAAGAATGTTTACATATTAAATCGGATCAGGCAAGCCAACCCATGGTGAGTTCGAATTCTTATATAGCTTCCCCAGACTGAATCAGTCATCGTTCTTCCAGCCCTGCAGCAACTGGAAATCTGTGTAAAAGAAGCCATTACATAGATATGTTATTAGCCAAACAAAAAAAAAAGGTATGCAGGAGGGCAATGAGACTAAGGCTGTGCTTAGCATTGCTTAGTTAAATCCATATGTGAGGTTATAACTTATTAAAGCACTTTTTTAAGCCAAAAGTACGTTTGGTAACGATGAACGGTAAGTTCCTATCCATAAGCAGTAGAAGCAGATAGCTCTCAAAAGGAAAAGTTGCTATCAACTTCTTCTCCTTAATTTTAAGATAATTTCTATGAGCTTGTCTTGTTATAGTATTTAAGTTACGAATATTACCAAACACATTTTTTTTCAAACCAAGCAACTAATTGATCCTATGGAATTTTTTTTTTTTTTTTTGGCAGGAAAGGTAGCACTTTATATATTCACAAAACGGCGTGTAGTCCGGCCCAAACAGTCCTCCTTAAGGAGGTTACATAAAAAGTTTGGAGCAGTCTGAATTGATCCTATGGATTGAGTGCTCCCATTGAGCCACTTATTCAATGAGTGCACATGCCAGGCCAAACGCAGCCTAATGTACATTGTTTGTTCAGATACACATATAGCCGAGAGGTGAAATACGGGTAACAGTATGTGGAAAAAATATACGATGTAGGATGCTAAAGAATTTACCATTAGGCTAAACTGGCAGCTTCCAAGGCTGGCATGTGCTTTGTTAGAAAACACGTCGTGGATTAATAATGGCATGAGTTTCAGACTCGCCACTTGGGAATTCACTCGAACTGCTCCCGAGGTTCCTTGGAGGTCTGCGGGATCCCTCTCTAGAAGTGTGGTCGCCACTGTATGTGCCATATTCAGAGCTGTCATCACTACCAAATGCCATTCTCTTGAATCTCTGTATTTCTGAATTGTATTGTCCAGACGCAAAGATGGTGCTCTGGCCAAATTTCACCCCATTAGAGAGATCTGAATTCTCAGCTTCAGTGTCCAGTGCTCTTACTACCTGAAACATAGGAATAATATGTGTGTTGCTCACTTTTTAAGTAGGGAGGAAGGTTTGCAAAATAAGGAACCTGCATATAACATCTACGCATTCGAGTTTATATGCATATATATATACATGACCCCACCCAGCATTCGAGTTGATTATATATATTATTAAGCAAAATAAATACTCCATGTTTTATGTTATGCATCCCTTGAACATATAGGAAGCCAAAATAAGGGAAGCCAAATTAGCAATAGCCATTTGATTTAATCACCTGCGCCATGCGGGGCCTCTTTGGAGCAGAATGACGAACACATGCAGCAGCTGCCTCAATCATTCTGAACATTTCACTCTCCACATATCTGTTTTCAAGCCTTGGATCTGCTAGTTCTTTAAAATCGCCAGTCTCAAGAGCACGGATCAGTAGTGGTCGGGCCTACCAAAGTCAAGACAACAGTTCCATTCAAAGGAACAAAATAGATTCCAAGAAAACATCACAAGCAGCTAAAATGGTGTGAACAAGAAGATTCTAATGATAAAAATTTGAAGTGCTTAATGTAGCTCAATATAACTTCCACTTGAATTTGATTCATTCTCTTTTTTTGTTGAGGATATATGGAAAAGATTTCAAGATGCTTAATGAGATGCATTACAAAACTTTCCATTTCCCGTTATTCTGAAAATAACATGACACTGAAGTTAATAATGTCCACTTGTACATTTCCCGACTTCAAAATGTATATCTAAGCTGCATATTGACTACGTAACTTGGAACAGATGGATTATGAAACATGACAAGGACATTAGGTTATGACATAAAAATATTTATGTTCTCATTGAAAAAAAAAAAAAAAATATATATATATATATATATATATATATATATATGTATTATCATAAATAAATAATGCAACATTTTGGTGCAACCCACTGTTCAACCCTGCAAAAGGATATACCATTGCAAAATAATACAGATTAAAAAACAAAATTGTCTTTTTGCTGAAAGTGGGTTACACCAAGAACGTATTGCTTCTTAGCATCCCTCTGAAGAAATATGTAAAGAAAGGATACACAGAAATCATTACAATTAAATCATTGGTGCAAAAATAATAGCACAAGGCAAGAAGAATCTAGCTTCTACATGGATAATTTTCAGAATAAGACGGGTTCTTCCTACATACACACACATTTATACATATATACAAATAAACATATATACATACATACATACACACACACACACACATATATATGTGTGTGTGTGTGTGTGTGTGTGTGTGGATGGGTAGATAGATAGATAGATAGATAGAAAGATATTAATATCTGTTGGAACCATCTCGATCCCTTGGAGGTAAGTCAATGATCATATAAACCCTAACTGTCTTATGTTCTCAAAGAAAACTAAAACTGCCCAAAAAGACAGTAAACAAATCACCTATTATTTTTTTCCTCTCAATACCCAAGTAATAGAACAATTTTAAGAAGAGAAAGAAAGCACATTTCCATCATTTTAGCCTTACCCATTCAACTAAACTTTCTTCTCCCAAAGGCTGAGTTGGATCAACAGATTTACGCCCTGTAATAAGCTCTAGAAGCACAACCCCAAACGAAAACACATCAGACCTATCAGTCAATTTTCCACTTGATGCATACTCTGGTGCCATGTACCTGAAAGCCGAAATGGACATTGTTAAAGTGTCAGCATCCTTTAAGCCTTGGAAACCCAAACCAAGAAAATAACTAGAGAATCTATACTTCTGTATTCAGAGTAGTTTAACCAACAATAGGGAGAATGTCAGGGCATATTCTTGCAAGGGAGAGCTATAAATTTCATATGATTTGATCCACCTAGGATATCTTTTAGTTCTAAATTAACCCTTTTGGGGTGATGATATTTGAAACTTAATCTTCAGCAGTGGACTAGATCGAACAGTCAAACTGTGAGATCTGGTGACTAGAGATGTTGCTTGTTCAGTGAAAACAATAGAAAACCAAATTTGAAGTAGAGCATAGCTGTTCATCCACAAACGATGCATAACCTACCCAAATGTCCCCATAACACGAGTTGAAACATGAGTATGAGTGTCGTTAGACAGTTTTGCAAGCCCAAAATCTGCAACCTGTGTTTCAAGCAATTTTTGAATTAAGACATAGGTCTAGCCACTTGAGACATCCCAGCATCTCACAAAGCATGGGACATGGAAAAAACTAAAAAAGAGTTGAAATCAACATAAAGTCTACATGCCTGTGCTTCAAAAGCATCGTCCAACAGGATGTTTGCTGACTTGATGTCCCTGTGGATAATTTTTGGATGACCTACATAGAAAAACAGGCAGAAATGAAAATCAAATAACATTGATATTGATGTATTAGTTACTTATTCATGCACACATGTCACCGTCCCTGACAGACAAGCACCAAAACATAGTACCCTGTAAAAAAATGTGCACACATATGAACATGGCAAACGATAGTGAAGGTATATTCATATATAATTGACCTCAAACTCAAAGTATGTGATGGAAAAAAAAAAAAGAACTGAAGTTTAGGATCCTGCATGAATCTTTGTCTCCATCAATAATATGACCAACTGACTCAGCAAAATTAGACTTCCAATTGGTAATTAACTAATGAATGGAGCCTGGCCAGATCACTTCTAAGCCTTAGATTGTACGTATACGTACAAACATACATATACATATATAAATGTTTGTGTGTGTGTGTGTGTGTGTGTGTGTGTGAGAGAGAGAGAGAGAGAGAGAGAGAGAGAAAGAGAGATTAGACTACAAATTGATAATACTAATATAGAGCCCTGAACCAATAGGCTTGGGTGAAAATAACCCACTAAGCAACTAGCTTCCTAACCTCTGAGCGCCCTTGAAAAGATCACCTAATCATTCAAATATTTTTTTTTTGGCCAATAACGAAGAATTTTATTGCAATAGAAGAGAGAAAAAAGTACAGCATAGAAGAAAAAAAGAATGAGAGAATCCCCTAATCACAGACAAAAACAGAGAAGCTGAAATGAAGTGAAAGGGGCCCCAACAGTCACGAATCCTCAACAGCCACAACTACAAGAGGGCCCTTAATTCCCAACTTCTCGATATATCCAACCAAGACATGTCTTTGAATTCCGGAAGGATAGACGCCCATGTGACACCATACTCATGATAGAATCAATAAGCTTCCCCATACACTTTTCACGACATGTTTATTAGTTGCAGAGTCCATAAATTATATGTTTATTAGTTGAATCTTAACACTTACTTTGATATAGACTCTCATCTCCTGGTAATATCCTTATAAAACTACATCAGATCTAACCTAGAATCCGAGTTGTACACTTGATGAAATGTGGAGGGAAATGGGGTAAAAGGCCTATACTACTTGAAGGATACTTCTTTGGCTGATAGGTACCGTAATTGATATTCCTGTGATCGGTTTAATAGGTCTTTTATTTTATGGTTCATAATCCAGATTGGATTCATCCCTATAATAATTGGATGAACTGGATTGTAGAAATGAAAAAGTAAGAGTAGGTTAGTAGTATTTAGTGAAACAAAAATACTTGTACAACCCAGTGAAGTGACCCCATCTCCAATGGTCCAAGGATGGAAATCATTGTAATATTCTTAACCATTCATTAACACCACCAATTAAGACATTTATGTCCCCTAACTCCAAAGCAAGTAAGGAGCTGCATAGCAGCTACAAAATGAGTATTCAATGGAATATGGCATAAAGATGTACAAACAAGAAACAACTCCTAATGAAAGGTGAAAAAAATTGGATTGATAAGTAATCCCACTCCCCCTCCCTTGTGTCCTTAGGAGAAGTGGTGAATAATATAAATAAAACTTTGCACTTGAGTCAGTAAAGAGTTGAATTCCAGCTGGGCATAAACATAGATAGATCCATCCTGGATCTTGAGGGTAGATGTCCAATGGAAAATTGCAATCTCAATCTTGTAATTCACTACCCCTTTAGAGCCGCAAAGAACCTTTAAAATTCACTGATACCTCCCATTCCATAAACATCACGAGATGGTGGAACTTTTAAGACAACAATTTCAAGGAGATCATATGAAGGTGAAGATCCTAGGGTATAGATTATCTCTATTCATTTACATTTTCTTAGTTAAACTCTAGCACATAACGAAAAGATCTTTTTTATCTTTTGACCAATCCTTTCAAGGTCTACATACCATGAAAGAGGTGATCTAGTGCTTGAACAATCCGGTCAGATTAGTTGGTTGACCATGGGGTATGGTGCTAAAATCCAATGAACTGAAATCTAGAGTCATCAATGATACTACGCATTTAAATAGTATATCTAATTTAGCCAAGTTGCAGTTTCCTTGTTAGATTGATACAAGAACAGAAGCTAAAAAGGATGAATCTAGATTACATACAGTCTTCATGCAGATATGCCAAGCCGCGAGCAGCCCCAATAGCAATTTTAACTCTTTTAGCCCATTCCATCACAGGCAATCCTTTCCCTGAACACCATATAAGATGTCAAGATATGAAGAGATAGGGTAAGGCAACAAAAGGACTACTATATTAAATATCAATCACCTCACCATGTAAATGGTGTTCAAGAGTCTGGTTTGGAACAAATTCATAGACAAGCAATCTATGATGTTCTGCAATACAGTAGCCCACCAAGGAAACCAAATACCGATGATGAACACGGCTAATGATCTCAACTTCAGCTCTGAACTCCCGCTCCCCTTGTCCACTACCAGCTTTAAGCTCCTTCACTGCCACTATGCGACCATCCGGCAACCATCCCTTGTAAACACATCCAAATCCACCCTGCCCGAGAATATTTTGCTGAGAAAACCCATTTGTTATTTCCGTCATCTCTTCATAACTGAACCATGACTTAGCACCCCCCATGATACCTGAATCTGGTGTCCCGGAAAGATTTACATTCCCTCTGTGACTTCCTTGGCCGTTCGCAATTGCAGAAGGAGAAGGTGGGGGTTTGATACCATAGTAGGCATCTGATTGACCAGAAACCCCCACTGTATAATGCTGCCCGTAGTAATACCCATCTACAATAACAAACTCAAATATTAAATGAACAACTTTATACCATTGAAGAACCAGAAGGTGGTAAGCATTTTTTTTACCTGATTTCACAGAAAAGTTATTGGGTGTTTGTTTGTATTGGGCTGCACAGGCCTCTGCTCGTCTCTTCCTCCTCCTTGAAACCACAAAGAAGAGGGCAACCAAGGCGACGATCAATACTCCTGCTACTGTTACACCAACAACAGACTCATTTCCGGAACTTGAATTTGATTTTGACGGAGATTTAGATTCTGCATGAGTGGATGAAACTGTGTTTGACTCTGTGGAAGGAGGAGATAGCTTTGGGACATGGTTTGATGCTCGAGAAGTTGGAGGAGTTGTCGTAGACGATGTCGGAGGTGTGTCATCAGTTGAAGGAGTTGGATTACGGTTTGATACTTCTGGTGGTGGATTAGGAAAATTAGGAGGCGAGATGGGACCAGGTGGAGTTCCACGCAATGGAGGAGAAACTGCTTGTACTGGCGGTGTATTGGAAGCACCCGGTGGTGCTGCTGGAGCTGGTAAAGATCGAGCAGGAGGAGGAGGAAACGAAACTTCAGATGGTGGGGGAGTGCCAGATGGAGGAGACGATGGTTTATCAGGGACAGCAGGAGGAGGAATAGCAACAGGGAGAGAACCTGGTGGGGATGGTGGAGATGAAGAAGAAGAATTATGTGACGGTGGAGGTGCTGAAGAGCCTGAATCAGCTGGTGGCGAAGGTTTTGGGGACTCTGACCTTGATGGAGGTGGTGGTGTGGAAGAATCTGAATCTGGTGGTGGAGGTGAAGATCCCGACTCAGATGGTGGGGGAGGTGATGAAGATTCTGAATTGGATGGTGGTGAAGGTGGTGAAGATTTTGAATCTGGTGGAGGTGGGGAGGACGAAGGATCATCGTCCGGCGGAGGGCTGGCGGTTGATGAATCAGGTGGTGGAGGAGCCTCCCCGTCAATAGGCGGAGATGAACCTTCCGATGGTGGAGTAGGGGGTGTATCTGATGGTGGCGATTGAGTATCCCCGGGAGGTGAGTCTTTCCCAACTGGAGGAGGAGGAGATTCAAGTGAAGAACCCGGCGATTCAGCCGAGTCCGACATTCTCCCTTCCTTGTAATTTTCCTCTTTTTGTATACAACCTTTTCAATCCTTGTTTCCTTTCGCTTATTAGTTCGTCGTCTCTCTTAAAATATACACATTTCTATGCAATTATAGGAAAAGGATTCGAAGAACACTATAATCTGAAAGAAAAAAAAAATACGAAAAGAAAATGAAAACGACAACAACAACAATTATTCAATCTCTAACGTAACTTGTACAAAGATCGATGGAAAATAGCAAAAAAAAAACGAAATCCTAGAACTCAAATAACCATTTCTCTTATGAAAATAAGAACCTGTTGTATTTGAATTAAGCTACATTGCCTGGAATTGCATCGAAACATCCGCCATTAATGATATTCGAGATAGATTTTCTGGAATTTCCGACAGAGTTTTCTTCCTTGGCACTTGCCTTCTCCAAATCGAATGGAAGCTCCAGATCTGTTTCTACCCTCCTCACCAACAAACCCAAAAATTCCTCTTTTGGTTATCATTTCTAAATCTAGCTATTATTGACGGAAATCCTAACCGCTGCTCTTCTTATTATTTTTTTTTTTAAGAAAATAATTCTCTATCCTGAATTCCCGGTTCACCGTGCAATAGTGAGGTATTTTCAATCGGCATTGGAAAAGTCCTTTGGAGCTATCTTCTACAATGAGCCGGATGGGTATCGTGCTTCGGTTAGAGTTTACCGCGTTTATTTTGATTCCGATGGTAGGGACATCAACGACCGTTTAAATATTTAAATGATGTAATTGAACCGTTGGAAGACCGTATGAATTATCAGCACTGTAGACTAACTCGTGGTTTTTTTAAACAAATGGTTCAATTGGTCGCACGAACTTTAATTCCTTGGTTTTTTAAAACCCCCAAAATTTAAATTATGAGGCAATTCTAACTTTATGTAAGTATGGGTAAATTACAATAAGACCCCCTTGGGTTTGGCCTCGTAGTCATGGTAAGCAACCCAATAAAACATCTTACTTCACGACACCAAGTTGCAATTTGCTTCTGTAAGACTTGATCACTGACACTAACAATTTGTCTCCTGCTATTTGTCTCACTCGTTGTATCAATTGCTTCCGAGTAATTTTCTTTTCCTGAAACCAAATATATATATATATATATATATATATAATTAATATAATCATGTTTTCTAAAAGAAATCTATACTAATATTTTTAGAGAAAACAGACAAAAGTTTGACTTATTTTATGTTTCCTAAAATATCCACTTAACGGTCAGAAATTCTTTCTACATACAACTTCTTGCTATCTTGAGTTAATTCGAAGTATAGAAATAAACAACAAGCGGTTACTAATTTTTGTTATTAGAATAATAAAAGTTTTTTCATATAAATATTTTGGGTTGGAAAAAGCCAACCCGAATTAATCCAGTAATCTGACCCAAACCGAATTAACCCGGTTAATAATATACATTAGTGTGTATGTTTAATAACCAATCTAGCTTCATGTTTATGATTTCATAACAGTGTTTAATAGCAATAAGCTTTGTTGCAGTTGAATATGTTGGGTAAGTTATAAATTTGATTTTTTAAGTATTTGCACATAATTTAGGTTGGTTTAAATCCAAATACATGACTCAAGCTAATGTGATTGTACTTATCAACCCAAATTAACCCGATCCAAACCAACCCGAAACTACAATTTGGGGTTGGATTGGGTTTAGGGTTTTCAAAATAAAATCAGTTTGGTTTTAGGTTTCATAGTTCAGTTTGGGTTTAGGTTTGGGTTTGAATTGACCTTCAAGGAGTTCGAGTTCGAGTTCGAGTTGAGATCAATCCGACCCAAACCGACCCAGTTCCACCCCTAATTAAAATATCTTCAAAACTAAATTTGATATATAGTTTAATATCATAATATGCAAAAAAGAATTACTTATATGGATAGCATGTGCCATCTGCTGCTAGGAAACCCTAAATAAACAAATATTTCAGATGCACTCACCCGATAATCGTTGTGATACTTGACAACCAAACTAATGGTAGGAGCAGGTAAGATCCTTGAAAGCACCGAAATTAGAGTTGGGAACGGCATCCACGGTGAGTTGGGCTTCACCACATTTTTGAAACCTAACCATTTCCAATAATAAACCGAAATAAGCATTTATTACTTCCCAAACTTTTGAATTGTACATAAATTGAAGAAAGTTCAAAACCCAAATCAAATTACTTACCTTTCAAGCAAATGGTCGGTCTGAAACTAACAACATACTCCGGCAAGATATGAGTGTTCATGTGCGTACTCCAAATAATATATTTCCTTGGAACCACATGGTTATCCACCCCAGAATCGAACTCTTCGGAGCTTGGATGAAACTTTTTGATTCCAGGTTTCAGAACCTCCATCTTCCCCAATATCACACGACACAGCACCACATGCCTCAAACCTTTTTCATCAGGAACCGAAGATATTACACTGTAATTAAAAAAAAAAAAAGAGGAAAACACTTAGGCTGTGTTTGGTTTGTTGAAAAAGATAGAACGGAAAGTAAAAGAGCATTTTCTTCTCCATCATTCTTCTTTAATTTTGAGGGAAAAAGTTTGAGAGAATTTTTTTATTAAGAATAGGACACTTTTGAAAAAATACATCTCTTCCCTTCCAAAAACAATGAATGACAAGGATTTTCAAAAAAAAATTCTAAAAAATAAAAATGAAAAAGTAAGGAGAAGAGCACGACCAAAGCTTCTTTCTTCTTGGTGAAGAGAAATGATTAGATGAAAACGTTTCTCATTCATTCTTGTTAACCAAATATCAAAAGCAAAATTTTCTGTCATTGTTATAAATTTTCCTAGTTAAATTTCTTCTAACATATTACCTTCTCGCATGTTACTTTCCCAACAAACTTTCTGAAATATTCTTAGCCTCCAAACGGAGCCTTAAGAACTACTCAAATTGGGAGAAATCAAAAGAGGCAGCAAGCAGGAGGAAACAAAAAATTAAAGATGCTTGTTCTACAGAAACCGAAATCAAATTTTGTGTTTACCTGTCAATGGAGGAATCCAAGGGAGAAAGATAAACTCCCAAACCAAAAGATCCATCGCTCTCAGATCTTCTACAAAGACCAAACCCATGAGTAAAGATCTTACAGATCTCCTCCTCAGTCGTTCCATACCAAGCATATCTCAGATTAGCATCTCCACAACGATTCTTCGCCATTGCATTTGAGAAAATGCGGAACGATTGCAACCGAGCTTGTCCGGTGACAGTAGAAAAAGAGTTTCTATGTATCGCCACAACTGTAGTATTAGTTTGCCTTCCTAGAGATCCCATACCTGAGACGAACTCGTTCTTGATCATGTTGTGATCTCTACTTTCTTCTTCTAATCTGACCAATCCTTTCTCACTAAAACATCCGAATTGATCAGAGACGGAATCGCCAGTGCAACTTTCAGAATCGGAAAGCAAAAGTTCATGATCTTGTGTGGTTTCTGAGACTGAATCTCCATTGTTTGTATACCTCATCTGTACATTTAATGAATCAGATCTTGAACGGTTGGAAGATGAACTCTTACAACTATGTTGATTCTCAACAGCTGTTCCTACTTGAAAACATGTTAACTGGAATTCTTGTCCGCTATTCTCCATAACAGATGAATGTTAATGAACTTGAAGTTAATTAAACTGTCTTGCAACGAAAGAAACAAGTCTAAACCCTAATGAATAGCTAAATTTTCTTCATTTAAACCGACTTCTTGGAGAACAAAAAGAAAGGAACAAGAGAATCGAATTCAAGTTTCTAGATAAAGATGGAACAAACAGACACCAGATCTAGACTGCAAAAGAGATACACCGACATGAATTGTAAGTTTGAGATCAAAAAGCAGAAGATATGAGTACGAATCACCTAAAGCAACACAAACAACGAAACGAAACTTTCACAGATTTCAAAATCAATACAACAGGTCAATATAAAATCGAAGAAAAACCTTCATCAGAACAGAAAAACGAAGAAAAAAAATGAGAAAATCAATGACTCTTTCTAAACTACTGTAATAAGCGAAATTTATAACTACAGATCAAGAAAACGGAAGAAACTAACGAAAAAGATGAGATCAAAAAGAACCTCCCGATGGCTGTTTGCGCGAGATGTAAGATCGTTGAAGCTTGAAGCCAAGATAAAGAAGAGAAATAGAGAAATGGAAACTTGTTTTGACGGAGAACGAGTGAATTACTTGGAGGGAAAGAGAGGAGTAGTCTTATAGTTATAAAAAATAAAAAACCGCCTCAAATCCGATTTTGGTTCTGACGGTGCGGCGCTAACTGTTTACGTGCCCCAGTTTTTTCTCTTACAAAGTGAAAGGGCGGTGGTCACGCCTCCCGTGGTTTTCGAAAGAGCATCGCAATTACTATAATACCCTCCCCATGAGTTAATTTAACTTTATACTTGGCAGTTTCAATGTTCTTTTATTTAATCTGCATTAGTGATAGTGAAGAACTTTATATATATATGCCATCAATTTTTTTTAATATAAAATCTCAACCGTTAAATAATCAGTCGGCAAACTAGAATTCTCCTCTACCCCTGTATTATAATTTATTCTTATGACGGTTCAGAGATCGGACCGGTACGGTCCAACCATCCAAATGATAAAATCTTAAATACAATTTTAATTAAAATGGGGAACCAATGTTTCCATTTTCGGTTTCTTATCTTGGAGAAGAAGATATCCATCCAATTGTAGGATCCATTTAGACTAATTTGGAGTGCTGCTTTAGATTTATAATGGAAGGTCAAAGGAGTGAGCCAGAAGAGGACACCTTATCCGAACCTTAAAGCGTTGATCGGTAAAATCGATGGGCTGGCCATTGTAATTGAATCTTAGGACATAAAATAACTAAGAAAGAAAAATTGTTTATTCTAAATATTTTTTGATGCATTGTACAAGTTTACCTAAAAAAAAGGATCACGTCATCATTTTGCACAATTTGACCATGTTAGCCCTCCTCCTGGATCTAAAGATGAGTGAATATGAACTATTTTATGTTATGTGATCTATATCACAGGAAACCTTTTAATGGAATTCACATAAAGTTAACATGTGTCCTAGGCGGGGCCCACCATTTTAATTAACAAGTAGAAGTTGATTAAAGTGGTGGCCCCCTTGATTCACCCTTTTCTTAGGGTTTTAAAAAGTACAAGTCACCCTTCTCAATGGAACCCGCTTATGAACACATGTCAATCTCTTGTAAGGTTCACAAGAGGTTTTCTGTAATCCAAATCACAGATAAGGATGAGGTTGCCTCTAATTGAGGTCATAGATACCACCTATATATGAAATTTTTAGATACAAATCGTTGGGAACAGATCCTCTATGAACGCTCTGTGGTGTAGAGACAACACCCAAGAGCGGAGTCCACCAAAACTGCACCTAAGGGGCAAAATAGTATTTTCACCCTTGGGTGTTGTCTATACACCACAGGTTGCTCACAGGACTTCTGCTCACAAAAGATCACGGCCCCAAATCGTTGTGGGCTACCCTATGGGGTGGCCTATGATTGGTTTAGAAAATAACTCCCAAGTGCATTTTGTTTGTTTTTTTCATCCAATCACAAGCCACACCACATGATAGACCATAGAGGGTGCATGCGCGAACATCCACGTACATTCATTACATATAATATAGTTATTAGTTTATGATTGATGCATTGTAGATCTTAAATTCGCAATCTAGATCCTAATAAACTATCTTCGTCTCTCTACCATCTGTCCCTCTGTTCCCATCTCCACGTAGCCTTTGATTTTTGTTTATCAAAAAGGTTCTCCGAACCTAGGTATGGGTGAATGCAAGGTGCAGTGACGGTGGTGTGTCGAGAGGAACAAACAAGATCCGCCATTTAACCTTGCAGGCAATAACTGGAACAAGATAAAACAAATACAAAGAGAAAAAGACCCACCAAGGATGAGGATCTTCTGTGATCCAGGAAAACCTCTTACGAATCACCATCTGTTACCATCTTTAACAGGCTAAGGTCCTAAGTCCCTGGATGAGGATCTTCTGCCCTCGAGGCTATTTCACAATCACACGAGGATCTCCTGTGTACCTACTACAATTTTGCCCTCGAGATTATTTCACAATCACACAAGGATCACCTGTGTACCAGTAGGTCCAATGCACAGAAGATCCTCACCCCAAGTCCCTGGGCTTACCTGATATATGATCTTTGTGAGTAGGGTCATGTATCTGGGGTTTACCCCATCCCCACTAAGTGGGGCTAAGGGTTCCACGTCACAAAAAAAAAAAAGTTTAGTGAATATCAATCACTATCTGTAACAATGTATGAAAGAGAGAGAGAGAGAGAGAGAGAGAGAGAGAGAGCACTAATCGCAATAGGTAAATACAACGTTAGGTAATTAAATTACAACAGATATTGTTAATGCGGAATTTGTGCTGCTTGACCAGCTTTAAGTCGTCGATCGAGGTCGAGCCGCTTAAAGGGGCGTAAACCGTGCAAGCACGTGACGACGTCGCTTGTTGGTCACTTTCGCACTGCCCGGGGTTGGATAAGGTATTGTCTGGGCACGCGGAA
>JAUPMG010000002.1:14367077-14382291 GCA_031762675.1 Pachysandra terminalis | reverse complement strand
GGGGCATGGTGGTGAGGTGTGAGGGGGTGTATTTGTTGATGATGGATACTCTTCTCTAGAGTATTGATCCTTCTTAAGAACAACAACAATTTAGAGAGAACGAGATCTAGCTAAAATTGTTAATGAGTAGAGATTGATTTTGTTGATGACGATGATGTAGATACTCTCTTCTCTAGGGTATTGATGTTGTTGAAGCTGAAAATTAGGAGCTCAAAATGAGTTGAAAAGAGGCAGGAAAACGGGAGCAAGCAAAATTATGCAGCAAAACAAGAAATGAAAACGCCGTTAACGGCTTTAGTTTTATTTTTGAATAACACATGGGGTACCCTTACATTCTCCGTTTATATTTGACAATCTATTTGCGTTGTATTTTAAATAATTTGTTAATTATTTCATTCTTAAATATTTTTATTATCAAATTCGGATATATAATCAGATTCAGATATTATTCAAATTCGAGGGATTAGGTTACTCATATAAAAGATACGTCCCAAATTTAACTGGGTTCGGATTCGAACCATGGTGGCTCCGACCTGATTTCAGCCCTGTGTCTACTCTCCAACCAACTCACTTAAGGGACGGATCCTATAAATATGATCCAACTCAGATTCGGTTACTCGTATAAAAGATCAGTCACAAATTTAATCGGGTTCTAATTCGAACCATCGTGGCTCTCTTTGAAGATTTGAGGAATATCAATAAAGAGAGCCACGAGTCCATGACCTAGCCCAATTCAATGATATGTCCCTGCTGTGATGCCCAAAGCCAAGCCCGTGTATAATATGCAAGCCCAATCTTAACAAATACCACGTTCAATGACGAAAGTTGGATTGGGCTTTAAGCCCAATGCTTATCGTTAAACTAAGATCAACCTTTTTACTATCAATTATACTAGTGGGTGTCGGGTGGCACGTGCAGTACTGTACAATGATACATGTGTTAACGTTTTATTGTTCAAATGCCTTGCTTAATGAGACCTGAATGAATATGAGAATTAGCCAACCAGACCCTCCCCACCCCATCTCTCTTTTGAACGGATGATCTATCGGGTGCTGCCATTCGAGCTTAAGATCCTTTAGTGTAATGTCGGGGTGCAATGGGCCGAGTGACCAGCTTGGCCTGATCAGTCCGACTTTATAATTGGGTGGATTTGGGAAAGGATACATGGGCCTTAAGGTCGGATCGGGCTGGAATTTAAGGCTCGATTGATTTTTCGGGCCAGACCTGAATTTATGTAGACTGATCTGGTCTGATCCGATTTATGCATACATGTAATTACTGTTTTTTTAATATAATTATTATATTATCACCTTTCCAAAAAAAAAAAACTATTATATTATCAATACAAATATCTTACTTTCATTACATAATTTCATTACTTTATAGATTAATAAACTATAAATCTAAAAAAATAGCTTTTTTATAGGTATTTATGAAATATCCTTATAATTTATAATTTTTTAATTTTACAAAGTAAATCATTTCAATTTGCAGGGCCGGGTTCGAACTTGATGCATTTAGATACAGAGGGTTCAGGCATACATCCTTGAACCCGAAGGTTGAGCCGAGCCAGATTCGAACCAATATAAATAATATTATATTAGAATGCAAACCTGACTTGAACCCACCTAAGCCTGGCCCGTTGCCACCCCTATTGTATGTCCATAGCTTCGCTTTTTGTTGATTTTTGTGTTATTCCATCATGCAAAGCTGACTTTTCAAAAGCCTTTTCATCTTTGATGCGCATTGTCTTTCTTCTCTACTTTTTCTCCCTTTTTTTTTAAATTTTCTTTTGGGGGTTCGAGGCGTGTTTTGACTAACCCTAACTTGCCCCTATTGGAGTCCTCCCATCAAACCCACTCTTAACCCGATCGGGTTGGAGTGAGTCGGCTTTGACCTAATATTGAAAGATATCAACATGTAGTTGAATGACAACAAGTTGGTTTAGGATTGGGTCAACCGAACTTGCATCACTTATGCGTTACCAAATCCGAACCATCAGGGGCAAGATAGGACGGTTATCCATTTAACCCGTCCCATTGCCATCCCTTATCGTTCTCTCTCTCTCTCTCTCTGAGATCGCCTAATATCTTTTAGTATGTCGCAAGGTTTAAAGTCTCAAGATCAAGGACCAGATCAATCTCAACCGATCCCAATCTGGACCAGCTATACTATATATATATGAGATCTATCGTACCGGTCCATACAAGTATTGGTTGTACCAGTCCAGTCCAAAGCGTCACGATACAATATTTGTATTGTGGCTTGGGACCGGACCGGTCCTAGCCGATCCCGATACGGACCGTCCGATCCTTGAAACTTTACTACGTCGAGCTTTCAACTCATACATGGGCATGGGCTTGGGCTTGGGCATGGTCTCAACGCCTTAACCCCATCATGCGCTCAAGTAGTATTTAGCTCCTTTGATTAAGGTTGTGGGCTCGGCCCATTTGCACCACAATACCTACTCGCTTTACTAACTTGTTAACACCAATAAAAAAGAAACCAACTTTGCTTCTTCTCAAACCTTACTCCACGTCTGCGAATTAAACTTCTGCTTGAATTTTGCTAAAGAAGAGCTAATTTCAGCAACACTAGCTTGCTCTCTCAACATTACCCTTGCATGCCGAACCACAATAATAACACTAATAATAGTAATAAGTAATAACTCCAAATACTAGTAGAGTATCTATCACTTTCCACAAAGAGGCAACATAATATAGTCCACAAATAATAGTGATTACCAACAATATGTGAGGTTAGGGCTGTAAACGAGCCAAGCTTTGTCCAGTTCAGTTCAGGTTCGTAAATCTCTAGCAAAGCATAGGCTCATTAAAAAAATTTAGGCTTTGAACCGAGCCGAGCTTTGCCCAGCTCGACTCAGACTCATAAAAGTTTGACTCACAAAAAGTTCGGTTTATAAAAAGCTCGACTTGCAAAAAGTTCGGCTTATAAAAAGATTGACTCGTAAAAAAGTTTAGGTTAATACAGATACATTAATGTTATAGTTGATAATTACTATTATATGTAATATAATATATTAACATGTGTGTTAAATATTAATATATAATATAAGATATAAGGATATAAACGTATAATCTCATATACGAATCGAGCCGTGCCTACCCAATTTTGACTCAAGCTCATTCTTTTTTTGGGGCTCAAGTTCAGGCTTGGCTCGCGAGCCTAATTTTAGAGCTCGAGCTCAACTCATACATTCGTGAGCCATGCTAGCTCGGCTCGTTGACAACCCTATGTGTGGTTAAGGTTAACCCATTCATTGAGTCCCACATCTACAACCAAAATAATAAAAGAGTAACCACGCGCGACAATGTTGTGATATCTATTGTCTTGTCTCTAAAGTCTAAAGGGGTTGAACTGAAATTATTTATTCCAAAGCGACAATCGTTATCTAAGGATCTAATCCACTAGTTATTAAATATATAATCATCGTTATTAAGGAATAATTTTGTTTAAAGATATTGAATAATCTCTTACTTAGGCATTAAGCACATGGAATGTTCGCAGCACGGCACGTGCTTAAAAATTTCTAGAAACAATTTACACAATCACGCTATATTCTTAAAATGGAAGTCACTCTTTTTATTTTTTTTTTAAGGTTAACGATATTAACCACCGATGTGTGGCTCAGTTGGGTAAGTCTGGGGTTCGAATCTCACTAAAAGCACTCGTGGTCAGGAATTTGCCATAATTGCTCTTGCCCCAAACGTGGGGACACCCCACACCCAAAGTGGGTGTGGAGACAACACGCGGTTAAGACCAAAAAAATAAAAAGAAAAAAGGTGAACGATATTAGCCAGTTCAGTATGGGTTTATTAGACTGGTTGGAAAAACCTAAATTCAAATTCAACCCAATTAATAAATAGATCAATTTAAGCTCGTTTAATTAGAGTGTGCTCCGAGCGGACGTATCTTATTAGGAGACAAATTTCATTTATTCTTTCTGACTATACCAATAATTATAAAAATTTTTTAATATAATTATTTACATCGCTACTTAAGTTATCAAAAATTAATATTAAAAAAAATGATTCATAATAATTTATGACTTTTTAACCCTTCTAATCTTAGGAACAAAAGATAATTCGTTGAGCAAATTGAAAATATTATTAGAATTTTTTATATATGTTTTATAAAATAAAAATAAAAATAAACAAATCCTTAATTACAAGTTTCTATGGTTGGATATAGAAAAAAAAGAGAGGCTAATTTATTATATGATTTATGATTTTTCCTTGTCAATGGAAGGATGACAAGTGCTTAATAACTTTTTTTTTTTCTTTTAAACTACATGGTTTCAAACCCAATTTAAGGAAAAAAAAAAAAGAAAAAGGGAAAACTCATTTTTAGTTGTATTTTTTTGTAAATATATTAAAGTTAGTAATGCTTTTTGAAACTCAATAAAACTGATTGTATCTTTTTAAATGTTTTTAAATCAAGTGGTCTTGCACTGTAGCGCGATCTCTTGTTCTCAAAACACCTTTTCTCTCTCTTCCAAATTTCTTCACTGGTTGGTGCATCTTTGCACCTCCAAGTGTGCAAGAGATGCCCAATGGGTGGTGTACCCTTGCATCACCAAGTATGCAAGGGCAGACCCATTGGATGGTGCATCTTTGTCCACTGGGTGGTGCATCCCTATTTACTGCAGGGTATTTATTCTTGGGATCCTGGATCAGACTGGTCCGGGCTGATCTTGATCTGATCCAAATGTTGGATCTTTAATTTTTTTTGTTAAAAAAAAAAATTGGATTGGCTGGACTGACGATACTGATCGCCGGAACGATGATATGGTGCCAAATCGACTATACCGGTTGGATCGGATCAGGTCGATACCGGTTGGATCTTTTATTTTATAAATTTAAAAAAAAAATGGAAATCGGTTGGATCGGCTGATCCAGTCACTGGTCCAGTCCAAATCAGTATTGGTTGGACTGGTCTAATCCAATGCCTTATGATACCCTGGTCGATCTCGATCCAATTTACACTGATCTTTGAAACCATGATCCATTGGATGGTGCATCCCTGTTCAAAGGATGCACCACCTAGTGGGCAGGGATGCACCAACCAATAAAAAAATCCAAAAAATGGAGAGAACGAGTGGTATAGCTCTAGTGCACGACACTCGTTTTAAAAACAATTGAAAAGTATAATCAATTTTATAAAATTTAAAAAAATATTACAGACTTTAATATATTTACAAAACATATAACTAAAAATGAGTTTTCCAGAAAAAAAAAGAAACGTGATGACGTACGGCTTTGTTAAATGAAAATTAATGATTTTCTTAAAACGGTACCTGGTCAGGAAGGTTTTTCCTATTAACGTCAGACATCTGAATCTCAACTTTATTTCTTATTTTGTGAGTCGTGAATCTCGTCAGATTTTGTTTCTAGAAATACGGCAACGGATATCAAAGATCAACAGCTACGACTCAGTCGTTTATTCGATTTTTATTGTTATTTTTATAATATCTAACACATGATGGTAGAAATGAGAGACAGCCTCCTTTTTTTTTTTTTTTGTCTGAACCACCTGATGTCCGGAAATTACATGGCTCCGACTAAATTTGAATTTGAACCAGATTAAGGAGGAAAAGCTTTCCCACATAACGCAACTGCATTCCCAAGACTCGAATTCGAAAACTTGGTTAAGCTAGAACGGACCCAGAGACCGCCTCTTTACTTTGTTTGAAGTTCCGTTCAACAAAGTCGTTCGTTGAAAACGCAGTAGAATTTCTATTTGTTTTTATGCGTTTATTTTCTTCTTTCGGTTGGATAATTTTTTTTAATTAAAATATAATAAAATAAAGGGAATAGACCTTCTAGAAAGAACTTGCATAAATATCTTACGACTTAGAAGGTCTACAACTTTCCACGTGTACATAATTTATTAGCAATTAATGCACACAAACAAAAAAAAACTATCAATATAGAGTAATTTATATTAGGGTGATTTGCAGTTAGACTTCTGACTTAATTGACAAATACAGGTAGACCTCCTGTATTTTTTGAAATAACAATAATATACATTATCAGAGATTTTAGATAAATGTGTTAATAATAATAGTGCAATTATTATGTTGCCCTTATAATAACTTATTTATTTAAATCAAAATAAACTCATTTATTAAAAGATAAATTTAGCCCTTATACTCTCTCTCTCTCACTCACTCTCTCCATACAAAGAGAATCTCCTCGTACCACTACCACCACCACCATTATCCAGTGTGCATCCTTTGCACACTTAAGTGAGGTGGTGAGATGCAAATATTTTTACATTCAAAAGAGAACATATAAAAGGAGGGAAAAGAGTAGTCATAAGAAGAAGGATGCAAAGGTTATTTTGTGTTTTAATGAATAAAATTGTCTAATAATCAATTATTTTAGCTAATAAGAGCATGTGTTATAACGGTTATTTAACAGAAGGGATGTCTTTCCAACTAAGTTTAAAGCTTAAGAGATGTTATTGCTATTTTATAAAATATATGAGATCTATTTGCATTTATCAGATAACTTCAAGAGTGTATTTTACCTTTTATATTATTGTCTTTACTTAAATACACTCGTTGATAAATTTAATATTTATTAATATAAAAATAATTTATTTTATAACAAAAATGTTCCTTAAAACTTATGAGTTGGAGAAGGCATTTAGTAGTGTAAAATAAGAGATTCAATAAAAATAAGGATGTTATAAGGGTATAATTAAAAGAGAATTAAGAAAAATTAAGATAATTTTATCTTTATAATTACTTTAAAACTTATATAAAGATAATTTTATCTAAATGGATGCAAATATATGCTGACATCAACATCTTCCACCCTACAATGGGATTACAATAACGCTTAAGTTTCTATAATTTACCTTTTTTTTTTAATTGTAAGTTTTAAATTCATAATCTAATTCTAAACCTCTTATTAAATAAGGTTATCTCCAATCACACACATAATTGGAGTGGAGTCAAAACCAACTCATCATAGAGCTAGGAATGGTTCAGGTTGTAAGTAGATTAGGACTTAAACGGGTTGAATCAGCTTCCATCCGTTTACGGATGATTGGGAAATCATGGAACCAAACTCAGCCCGTTAATAAACAGGTTGAGTCCATTTATTTTATATTTATTAAATAATTAAAATTTAATTTTAAATTGATATAATTATTACTCATTTAATATATTACATTTTTAATAAATATTAAAAATATATATTTTTAACCTATCATTAAATTTAATTACAACACAAAAACAAATATAAAATCAAACATTCAAATTCCGACTTGTTCATAATCTTCTCGCATCCTATTAAAAAGGGATTCATGTCAGGAAAAAAAAAAGCCAAAATACTGTAAAGAGAAGAGAGAGCAATCTATTGAAATCAAGAAATGTGTGATGCAGTGCCCGTTATGTTTTTGCCGTTTGCTCACCATTCTTTATAGCCATGGAGCTGAAAAGTGAAGATAAAGAATAAGAAGGAAACTACAGAAGGAAAGAAAACCCTAGCCATTTTTCCTTAATCTCTTTTATATACTAGTGTGGGACACATGCAATATTGTAAGTTGATATTTTGTTTAAAATTAAAAGATGTGAGAACAGTTATTCTAACTATCTTCTCCTAGAATAAATCAAAATACTACATTATCTTTCAGTTTATTAAATATTTTATCATATTAAATTGTATTTAAATTTTTTTTTTTAAATAATCCATTTTCTCATGGATCCGTTCCTTTTAGCACTATAGATTAAATATTTTAGAGAAAATCATACTTTGACCCCTTAAGG
The DNA here is from genome assembly GCA_031762675.1 of Pachysandra terminalis. Classification (NCBI taxonomy): domain Eukaryota; kingdom Viridiplantae; phylum Streptophyta; class Magnoliopsida; order Buxales; family Buxaceae; genus Pachysandra; species Pachysandra terminalis. The sequence goes on along the minus strand of JAUPMG010000002.1, from coordinate 14,374,493 downwards.
TTTTTGACAATTGTAGTTAGACTCCTTGAGATTTTTGAAACAACAATGACACCCTTTGTCGGAAACTTCAAGGGGTCAATTAACTAACGACACTGAGTTATTGACTAATGTACCTCTTTTAAAGAATAAAATTACTTTTAGATAAAGTGGATAAACTTTAGGTCTAAAATGTCTTTCTTAATCTCTCAGCTAAAGAGCTATTATGTTTCAACGTCACACTTGATGCATTCATCAAAAAAAGAGAAAAGAAAAACACAACAAACGAATTGATGAAGAACAGTTTCTGAGGGGTATATCTGCCCATGAAGCAATGCCGTTAATTGACCGACCCCTTGAAGTTTTCGACAAAGGATATCATTATAAGTTCAAAAACTTTAAGGGGTCTAATTACAATTGTCAAAAACCACAAGGTTCAAAGTATAATTTTTCCAATATTTTAGCTATTTTTATTTAATAGTATAGAGACAGATATATCTATTTATATATAATAATAACTACCACATCTTAGTTAAGATACAAAAAACCTAACATAAAAAAAAAAAAAAATCTAAATTAAACGAGTATCCATTGGGTTGGTAGGTTAAGTTCGAATTCGTTGAAAAATCCTAAACCCAACCTAATTAAAAATTAATAAACGGGTCAATCCAAATTCGTTAATCGGCTTGGAGTCGGTTGGGTTTGATTGAGATTAACAGCTCTAATTGATCCAGAGAGTTAGTGGTTTAAGATTCATGGACGAAGCTCGTTATTCGCATTGTCGTTTGCTAACCAATGCGCCCAATATCCATATATGATCAATCAATGGGTCCAAGCATTTGCCACGTGAGCCTCAACCTTTTCTTCCAGGATTCTAGTCTATATTAGTGCTTCCAGAAACAAGTACTCTAACAGGTGGACGTTTTTTAATAACTTAATTTTCACACGTGTGTATTCCTCAACACATTTAGCGTGTAAAGCAAGTAAAAAAGCACTTACCAAGAACGGATCCTAAAGCGTCAATACCCGATTTTTCGTGTCACGCGCAATCGCTCTTCTCTTTCCTCTCTCCTCGCTCTTATCACCAACCACTAAGCATTCTTCTATAAAACCTAAACTGGATTCCCACATATCTTCAGTAATTTCTACCAATCTCTCTCTCTCTCTTTGAAGAAGACAAAGAGAAAGAAAAGAAGAAACAGTGACAGAGCGAGTATGGTACTCACAATCTCACCGAGCTTCAACAGTTACTCTCCAGATAAACTTGCAGAAATTGCCGCGAAAGTTAGCTTAGAAGAAGAAGAAGAAGTCGCCGGAGAAGCTGAATCTAGATCCTCTGTTAAAGAAATGGAGAAGCCGCCTCCAGAAAAGAGTTCACATGATGAAGATCAAGAGCAGCAACAACATCAGGAGGAGGAAGATGAATTCGAATTTCCTTTAGTTTGTGTAGATCCTCATGCTTCGCCTTCTGCTGATGAGATCTTCTGTAACGGACATATCCAGCCGATTTTTCCGGTTTTCAATCGAGATCTACTGTTCGCCGACGATCATGATGAAAGTTCGATTAATTCGAAGAATGTTTCGTCTCTTCGTCTTCCGCTGAGAAAGTTCTTATCTACAGAACGAGATCCGCCGTCTTCGTCTTCGTCTTCGTCGTTGTCTTCGTCGTCGTCTTCGTCGTCTTCGTCGTCGTCGCAGGCCGACGAACTCGAAGGAGTACCGACGGGAACGTACTGTGTTTGGAATGCGAAATCAGCAGCAGCGTCTCCTGATAGATGTAAGAAGAGTAGCTCGACCGGAACGTCGACGAAAAAGTATAGCAGGTTGCGGGAACTAATTAATCGGAGTATTAGCGACGGTAAGGATACCTTCGTGTTCTTAGCACCTTTGACGACGACGAAGAAGAAAGAAGAGAAAACTGAACCTTCGAAGGAGAGAAGAAACTGCAGGGAGGTCAAGCATGATGGAAATGTGAAGCCGAAGCTGCCGCCGGGGGTGGCGGCGGCAATCAAAGGCGAGAAGGTTTCAGCTCATGAGATTCATTACGTTACGAATCGAGCGGTGAAGGAAGGAAATAAACGGAGATCGTTCTTGCCATACAGGCAGGAGCTCGTTGGTTTGTTCGCTAATGTGAACGGATTGAACAGGACCAGGACGCTCTACCCGTTCTAAAGCCCCTTTTTACTCTCTTTTCTGTTTCTGGCTTGCTGCTACTACTTTTTCTTTCTCCTTTTCAAATTACAAGATCATTTGGTGTGTGTATAGAAGAAACAAGACCCAATTTTTTTTTTTTTTTTTATTTTCCTTTTTTGTTTTTCCCATGTAAAGAGGGCTTTGATTGCAAATACAACACTTGTTTTAGTTTCTTCCTTTATTTTTTTAAGCGATTCTATTTTTGTTCCAGAGTTGGATTGTTTTACACCTATTTTTCTTTTCCTTCAGATGATAGTCGACGTGAAACTGCTTGAAGTCGTTAGTTTGAACTGTGAGATCCATTTCTCGGTGCGGATCCTCTGTGGGGTAAACCCTGTGGGAGTGTCCTGCGGTGGGGAGAGAATTTGGTGTGGGGGTAGACACAGCCCTACAAGTAAAATTATCATGTTGCCCTTGCGGGTCTCCCCTTGAGGGGCAACATAATAATTTCACTTGTGGGAGCTGTGTATACCCCACAGCAACTCCACACCAAATCACCCTACAGCAAATCCCCCCAAGGGTAAAATGGTAATCCGAAGTGCGAAAATATCATTTCACCCTCAAACTGTCTCTATACAACACAAGGTTTACCCCATACAGGATCTCGTCTCTCCATTTCTTGAGTTTTTAAAGTTGTAGGGCTTAATCACCTATGAACAAGTATTGATTTCTTGTGGCGGATCACAGAATGTTTCCTGTGATCCAGATCGGATCTCGCCCCGAACTGTGAACGGTAAAACTCATAAGAAGTTTCGATAATGGGCCACGGGATATTCTTGGAGTGTGGGTCTCTGTGATGAACACACCCCTGTGATGGGTGTGTGATGACAGATAAAGTGAGGGACAAGCTTTATGAAGGTAAAAATAATATTTTGCCTTTGCCTGTCTCTTCACACGCTCATCAGAGGGCATGTCCATCATAGAGGAACGTTTCCTCGTATTTTTGTGCGCTGAGAATCTTATGTGAACTGAATCATATATCGACACGTGTCTACCCGCATCTTTAATTGACTTCTACCATCTCACAGAAGATCCTCATCCATTGTTGTGGCTCGTCAAGCTTTCAATTTCCCATGTATGATAGAGAATGAAAATAAGATAGAAAATTAAACAACAAAGAAACTTCCACTTTCCTATGATACGTAGAGAATGAAAACCAGATAGAAAAGTAAACAATAGAGAAACGTCCCTTTTTCTATGTTTTGGTAGAGAATGAAAATACGAGAGAAAAGTAAACAAAAGAGATAATAGTCAAAACAACTTTTTTTTCACTCTCATTTTCTCTCAATCCAGACGAACCCTAAGATTATTGGAGCTTTGATCTTTTCACGTGACGCAGAATGGATCTAAAATTCGAGTGCGGATCCTCTGGGAGGAACATGCCCTGTTATGGATGTGTGATAAGAGACAATTTTGTCGTCACCTGACATGCTTTTTGAGGGCAAAATGATCACACGCCCATCAGAGGACATGTTCATCACAGAGGATCTCCGTCCCTAAAATTCATGTAAATCGCCACTAATTGACTGGGTGCACCTCAACAGGATCAGGACGCACCCATCATAGCAAAAAGGTGCCGTTTTAACTTGTTTTTTCTGTATAGGTTATTTCTTTTATTTATTCAGGTAGGCAATGCATCCTTTTGTAGAAAGAGCTGAGAAATGGAGAAGCAATACCCAATCAAAAAGTATATTCACAACACAGCAAAGAAAGAGTACACAGTTCTCTCAATTACATTACACTAAACCAAAAGCTGAACTAAACCGAAATAGAAACCGATTTAGAAAACTGAAAACCAAACCAAATATAATTATAAAACGAACTGAACCAAACCAACATAGAAACTGCAAACTTCGGTTTGGCAAAAATAATACTATCTTTTATATAAAACACACATACACACATATATATATGTTAATATATAATCTACTTAGTTTTTCGGTTCAGTTTAATCGAAGTCTTAATCAAAAACCAAACCAAATTACTTCGGTTTATGGTTTTCTAAAGCAAACCAAAATGAAAAAAAAAACAAAAAACAAAAACCAAACCAACTTTTTTGGTTTAGACCAATCAATTGACACCCGTACCCCACTATAAAATAATAGTATATTAGTGATTTTCTATATATATATTGGGTAAGAGAATAGGTTGTAACCCTATTCATTATTTGATAGTGAAAACTTCTTCTCTTCCGTGGAAATAGGTTTTTCTGAACCATGTGTGCATATTTGATCTTCTGCTTTCTCAAAATGTAACTAACTCCTTGAAGGACAGAGCTGTTCATAACAATATTATCCATGCCATGTTGAAACCCTAATTTGTTTTTGATATAGTGGAAACTTCTTCTCTCCCGTGGACGTAGGCTTTGCTGTTGTTTTGATCTTCGTTTTACTGTGTTTATTATTAGTACTTGATCCCGATCAACACTATGTTTCACAGAGTCATGATGCAGTCTCATTAATTACCAAATGGGAAAATGATGTTTCACTGTAAGAAATTATCAGAGATAACTTCAATCTACATCAAGTAATGCTACCAGGGGATTTATCATAAAACATCAGGCACTATAAATGAATCCCTTGTACATCATGTATAGTATTCCTTCAACTAAACCTTAAATAAGATAATGAAATAGAACAGAAAGATAACAGAGGGAATCTTCATTTTAATGCACATTTTCCATGGAAATTGTTTTTCTACTTGTTTACATGATCCAAGTAACAGAATGAGGATGATATATAAAATGGAAGCACATTACAGATGCTTATTTTTCCTTTAGTAATTACTATGTAAATTATTATGTCCCACATGCCACAGGAAACATGGATTTTGTGAGGAGTCCGACAAGGTTGGCCGATCCCATAGGTGAATCATGCAAGAACTGGACTTAAACCAGATGACAGTTGGAAATTTGAGGCATATCTCCGGGCCCACATATCATAATGTATGATCTCCTCAAGGGATGGGCTTGTCACTAACTCTGCCAGGTGCTTGTCGCATGTAAGCTCCACAACCTTGAAAATATCCAGGTAACTAATTCTGAAACGAGACATTCATCAGCTGAAGGATTCAAATGCCAAATAAATACAGTACTTATCAAGTCTGCACTAAAGTGACGCTGTTTTGTGCAATTCCAACAATCTCAATCTGAGACATGGTAACAATTGATGAACAAATACAATCAAATCAACCATTCAATACTGGTTTTGATACAATTCAGATTCTTAATGAACAATGACATTGCAGTTCTCATCTACCATTATAAATTCAAGACACTTTTGAAAATATGGTAATTCACAGTCTTGGCCTCTAGATATCTTTAAAAAAACTACGATATACTGTCATGATGATTATTCACTGATATGAAGTAAACCTTCAGATTCAGAATAATTCACCAAATGCTAACCTAACTGGTGTCAACATGCTTCTAGGGCACAAAGCCAACATTTTATGATTGAATAAAATGTTCGAAGGTTGGTTATACTATCTTATATCTATGTGTCAATACTGTTCTATTTGTGTCAGAATACACAATATCCATGTCTAACACCTATGCCCAATTGGGAAATGAAGCTAATAACTATTTCAGTGCATTCCAAACTTTTAACAGCAGTTTGATTTACAAAAACTAAGAATTCAGTAACAGGCTGCTACAACTTGCAGAAACATAAGGCATATTTATATAACATACAAGTTTAGGTTACTCAGAGCTTTGCAGTGAGGGACAAATTGTATTGTCAAGGTGAGAAGGCACGGCAAAAAAATGAGTCACCGAGGCTAAACAGAAATCATTGAGAAACAAAATACATACTTTTCATCAATGAACATCTCCACAGCTTTCTCATTAGCTGCACTAAGAACTCCTGTCATGGTACCTCCAGCCCGTCCAGCAGCGTAAGCAAGATCCATGGATGGGTATTTCACATTGTCTGGAGCTTTAAATGATAGAGAACCAAGCCTGTACATCCCATTTCGTTAATGTTAAACCACTGAAGAAACAAACAGTGAGATTCAACTATAATAATATTTTGGTCTTACATCCACATATCCAAATGAGGGAGAGATTGATTAGCGAAAACAATCATAGAATTAGAATGAAAAGACCGGACTGGCATCTACTAATCAAATTAAAAGGAAAATATGATAAGATAAACAACAGGAGCATCCATTCTTTATGGGGTAGAATGCTAGGCAAACAAGTACCTACATGTTCGTTAAATGTGTCTAGCTGAAATGACGTCAATATTTAAATAAACATAATCTGACCAAAGATATGGTTTTTTTGACAGAATGGGATGGTAGAACAGGATTCGTGTTGCCCTAAGACATTTTGTTGGTCTTGTTATTCAGCTGAAATGCAGATGCTAAGATGGGTGAGTGGGAAAAAATTGCAAATAAACACAATAGTTTTAATTTGAAGTAGAGCCAATTGGTGATAAAATAAGGAAGAATGAGGTAGCATGGTTTGATCATGGACAACAAAAACCTACAAAAACACCAGTGAGGAGAGCTTTTTGGGACACGTTGAAGGCCCTAGAAGAAAAAAGAGAATATTTGAAATCTTGTGACCTAATAGAAGATATGGCTAGAGAGAAGAAGGAAACTTAAAATAAATACTGCTGACCAAATAATCTTGGATGATGGTGATAGTTTACAACTCTATTGAACATATCCTCGACATCCATTGCTAAATACAGGAGAAGGAAATTATCATGGAAAATGAATTCAAATTTCACCATTTACCAATACCAGAGAAGCTTCCCAAACTCAGTTTCTTCAGGATTCAGTCAATATCAAATATATAACTTTATACAGTAAAATAAAGTTCAATGAATTTACTGAATGAAAGACACAGAAAGGCATTGAATTCCTGTAACCATTGAAGAGACAAGTTCATGGGTGGTGAAGAAACAGTAATTTTGATAAATTTTTCATTATATTGCTAAATAATATATATATTTTAAATCCTTAACCGTATGGTAGCTTCTATATTTTTCTTACAGTGGATGAGCTGCCTACTATATACGTTTGTAATAGAAAGGTTATTTCCAGAGCATTCTATCTCATAGACAGAATATCTCTGTGCCTTTATAAGAACAGATATACTTATTTGCCATGTTCAACGATCAAAGACGGTACACATTTACGTCTGTTTCTATTGGTTGAGAATCCTAAATATTCGATGCATCCGTATAAAGAGACCGGGGCAATGAAAAAAGAAAGAAAAGCTCGTTACTTGCAAAGATC
>JAUPMG010000002.1:14352650-14363745 GCA_031762675.1 Pachysandra terminalis | reverse complement strand
GGATATGAGGAGTTAAACCTGTGTTTCAACCATCGAGTGTATGATAGATTGTGGATGAATCACAATCTCGATGTCATCATATTCAGCCCCAAACAGATAGTGGGCTTCAATAACTTCTAGACCCTGTTAGCAAAGAGGAGAATTCAGTTATCGCTCTGCAGGTTACAAACAACTTGAGAAAACAAATATAATCCAGCAAACAAAAATAAGTGCCACACCTTGTTGAAAAGGGTCGCAGAGTCTACAGTAATCTTCTTCCCCATATTCCAGTTAGGATGCTTTAAAGCATCGGCAACTTTCACTTGTTTCAACTTTTCAACAGGCCAATCCCTGCCAGGGGCCATGAAGATGGGTTTAGCTTAGAGTTCTACACAATGAATCGATGATCAGAGGATAAACTATAAAAGACATTAGATATTCCACTATTACATAAAAGAGAAACTCTAAAATCATATCAATTTTTTTTTATTTCACTTACCTTTCCTTCCAAAAGAAAGAGGTCATCAAATGGAGAAAGTAATCTTTTTTTTCTTTTGATGAATGAGAAAGGAATCAATTAGATATGAAGCTGTGAATTCACAAGACATGTACCAAGTTTCTTACATTTTAGCATGCTATTAGTTATTCAAAAATAGCATAGGTGGCTTTATGCTTTTGTTTTGACCTAGTCCATTTACGTTACTTTTGCATTCACTACTAAGCATACATATATACACATATGCAATATATATATATATAGTTATATGCAACTTTTTGGAAGAAGCTTGCGATCTTTAGATTTCTGATTCTAGCCCTCCAAAAGCTGTAAAAGAGGGGAACTACTCCTCAAACGGTTACTTTTTTTCACTCGTTTGCTCTACAGAATTCCAGTGCAATTTATGATTTCTTACCTGAAAGCCCCTCCAGAAGCAGTTAAAATGATACGCCGAAGTGCACCCTCCGGCAAGCCCTGGATACACTGAAAACAGGGCATATCTCTCAGCTTCTCTAACATGAATGAGATTAGGAATACAGAAGGTTGTGAAAAGAGCAAGTGGTACCTGTAGGAAACAAGCAACTAGAATAAATGTATCATTATCAACAAGGATGGAATCAATATAATGGAAGTGTCGGGGGTGTCTATGCAGAAATCCTAGGCTGAACTTTAATATCAATGCAGATATGCATTTGTACCTGGAATATGGCAGAGTGTTCGGAATCTGCCGGAAGGATCTTTACCTTATGCTTGTGCGCAAGAGGAAGCACAAATGGACCTCCAGCAATCAAGGTCTCTTTATTGGCCAAGGCTATGTCTTTCCCTGCTTCAATTGCAGCCACTGTAGGCTAAGAAAATAGAAACAAGAATGAGGACTTTGCTGAATCACATAATTGATGTTTTGTTTTATTTCTCCCTAATATGTGGGTGTTATCTTTTGGACTTGTAGAACATAAATGTTCAAAAATAAAGCATAGCACATGAAGTACCAACAAAAGTTAACTTTTTGGATATTTTCACACAAGAGCAAGTATGATCAAATGGATCATTGCACATGGAAGATCCGTCTACAAACATCACTAAGACAACCATGCTAAGAATATCCATAATATCAAGTAATATGATTCAATCCTCCTTTGACCACTTGACCAAGTTTCATAATGTAATATGATAAAGAATGTTTGATGACTTCTAGCTTTTCTTTGTTGGTGATTGTGTGCAACAAAGTGAAAGTGGAGAGGTTAGTCTTACATAAGGGTGGTAGCAGTGTCAATGTCAAGAACTTCAGAGTTCTGAATCTTTTGATCAATGCGAATTATGTACTTAGCATGTATAGGTGCATGCAATGATAATTAACATTATTTTAGCTAACTAATGTAGGGTTCCATGACACCTTAATCAGTTTCCATTGCAATTAACATCTATACAGATGTTTGTCTTATTGAAAATGGTATTGGAGCTTTAGTTGTAATGTAAATCCTTATGCCTTACACTGTCATCCAACCATAAGTAAGCAGGGACTTGGATACAAACAAGTATGTATGGATCCATTGTTGAGCAGAATACCGGGAACTTAAGAAGCAAAACATTCGTAGGATGAACATAGCAAAAATGAGGATGTTGAGGAATGAACATATCTGAAAAAGTTTAGGAATAATCCAACAGTGTTAAAATAAAGAAAAGTCAATTGAAATAGTTTGTGCAAGTTGAACGAAGTTCTAAGGAGGTGCATGTGAAAAGGTGAGCTAATGCTTTGAAGGATCCAAAAGAGCCACAAGAAAACCAAAAAGGACCTGAAAATGATTTGAAGGTACATAAGCCAACTAAGAATTTGGTTTTTAATTCATTGGAATGGAATAAAAGGATTCGTGTCTTAAAACTGTACTTTATTAAATATTCAACCAAACTATAATTTCATCTCTGAAATAATGCCGATGGTAAGTGGGTCCTTCCTGCTACATATGCAAGAACAATAACACTATACACTGGTACAAATATATTATAAAAATAAGCAGTATTCAATTCCAGTTAAATAATCCAAAGGGGAAAATATAAAAAAATAAAAAAGAAAAGAAAAAACAATGCTCAAACAAAAGGATTTCTGGCAATACCTTCAAACCTGCACAACCTACTATTCCTGTAACTACTGTAACAGCATCTGGATGACGAGCAACCTGAAGATGAATGAGAAAAATGTGTATCAAATAATGCATTTGGTTTCACCAGCTAAACACAAGAGAGGGGATAGAAAAGGTTCTACACTCCACAATATTCGTAATACACCCCCCTTCTTTGGATGATGAAAGATAATACGAACATGTAGTCCCCAATCCCCATATGCACTACATTGCCAATAATATATCAGGCAACATGTCACCAGTATTCCTCATATAATGCTGGAAACTCATTAAATAACATTTACGATCTTACATAAATTCATTGAAATGAAAAACTCGACAAATTTTGTGAACTTCTCTGTGTTTGGCCCAGTCTACAAAAAAATTCATTTTTTACTACAGTTCTGTGCTCGATACATAAAATATGGAACTCCATTCTGTTCCTTCAGTATTAATCATTATCAAGAAGTGTTTTTGGATAGCCATGTGACTATATTGATGGTTAATAATATCAAGGTTACCCAGATCAACTGGATATGAACCATTCTCATTGTGTGGAGATCCCCTTATAGTAGTCATCACCATTGAGTAACAACTCATTGTCAATAATGCCTGCTAAACGCATACCGTGAAATTTGGTGATGATACGTTCTATAGATTTATTTGTGATTGTATGGATGGGTATCATCATGCTAAAAACTGAGAAAGTATTGTAACCACATGGAGCAGCTAGTATAGCATCTCCACCCAATTAGGAAAGGGATAGTAAAGAATCTAAAGATGATCTAAGCTTAATGTAATTATGGGTCACATTGTATGCAGGGTGGCAAAAGGTTCAGTTGGGTTGTCTTGCTTTTGTCCTGGGTCACTCGAGGTGGGAATATTCAACAAAGGGCTGGTTGTAGGGGTGGCAACAGGTTCAGTTGGATTGGTTTGTCTACATTGGTGCTTTTGTCCTGGGTCACTCGAGGTGGGAGTACTCTAAAAGAGGCTGATTGCTCTAGTCGACTCACTGCCGTTGGTCCTTCCCCATAATAGGAAGGGTTGGATGGGTCGCAGCACAACTTGAATCCACGCGGCTATATTAAATGGTTGAGATGGCCAACATGAAGCCAGCCCACTAAAAGGGACCTAAACTCAAACCTGCTCAACCAACCCATTTAACTCCTTGTCATTCTAAAAAAATAAAAATTGATACTATTGTATGATGTAAGATATTTGGCATTAATATAAACATACACATACACAAATAATTTGATATTACAATTCAATAGGTTGAACCGTAACCCAACCCGTTTGTTGGAGGATTGGAACACCCCAACCCAAAACCTGCCCAGTGGGTTGAAAACATGAACCCGCAACAACATAAATGCTGTAGAGGTTGGTGGTAGCCAGATTTTTCCAGCACTAGTTGTACTTAGTTCTCTTTTATAGTCTTTGTATCTTTTTTGGGTTATATTATATTTTGGATTTTAAATAAATTTATTGATGTTGCGTTGAAAGTTGTTACATTACATTAAAAACTGTGGTTTTTCTCCCTTAACTTGCTTAACGTATTCTACATTGTTTTTGTTTGTAGTATGTCAACTTCCTTTTACTGTAATAGCACCAGTTGTTGTAAGCAATATCACCACTGGGATTGAAATTTAAAACCATGGAAATAGAAGGTGGGTTACCTCTATGACACCTTGTTCGCCTGGTATGATCTCAGGTTTATGCTCAGCATCACTCAAAGCCTCTTTGAGTTCATCAACTAGTGACTCATTTCTGACAGCAACTAACCGAGGCTTGAACGTTTTCACCTGTTCAATGAAAAGTAACATATCCGAAGGTTACTGAACTCTAAATATCATCATTTCTGACAATGTTCTACATAATTTATATCATTGATTTGAAGTCTTGAACAGTCACCTGATCAGCAAGAAGAGTCACATTAGAACCAGCAGCCAGTGCCACAACTCTGAACTTATCTGGGTTTTCTGCAACTATGTCCAAAGTCTGTAAAGCACCAATTTGAGACGTTAAGCAACCAATTAAGGGAATTTCCTTAGATTACTTATAATTGAAAATCAAAGAAAATAGACATTCGACAAGAAGCAGTGGAAAGAAAAAGCATCAGTATAATACAACAACAACAACAACAACAACAACAACAACAAAATGCCTCATCCCAACTAGTTGGGGTCGCAACAAGAATCCTATTCCTGCATACCAATCTATCAAAAACCATATTTTCAATCAGATTATGGGTGTCCAAACCCGGGCTTGGGACCGGCAATGCCCGAAAGATATAGCAACGCAAAACAACATTGGCAGAGTTGGAAGAAAAGCATCAGTGGAAGAGGCAAACGAATACAGGTCTTTCCACATGTCACAGTATGTAAACTCGCAGAGATAATTGACTAATAAAGGGAATCAAAGCATTAATATTTCTAAAAAGAAAGTTCTATCATTGTACTATTTGCAAAAAAATTGATAAGTTTATACTGTGCTCTGTCATTGAAGACATGTTACCTGAGTTCCAATAGAACCAGTAGAACCAACAATAGAGATAGGCTTTGGACCATCCCAAACCTTACGTCCTGGCTCAGGAAAAGCCCTTCCCGTCCAGGCAGGAGGAGGTGGCTGTGCTGAACATCGAGCTGTTCTACAAAATTTCATTCCACTCTCCTTCAAAGCAAAACCACCTGGAAATAGAAAGAAGTAAACCAAATTTCTGAGGCTTTGCATGAACCAACTATAAATGAACAGATGAAATGAATTCTGCCAGTTGCAAAGCAGAGACAAGCGTCGCCATGTATCACTAAAAGTACCAAAAGAGATACTACATATACATTGCAGAAGTTGAAGGATCCATTCTTCTACATGATATAAATGAATACCAAATATGACACAAAGCCTAGAGAGGCGATTTCCTAGTATTTGAGTGCATTTGTGAGTAGGAAACACATCGTCAATGGTATCTTGATTGACAACGAGTTTTTGGACTCTATGCTTAGAGAGGATGAAGATGGGTTAGTGTGGAAATAAAGTACAGAACGGCATACGGTCATCTAAATTGGGAATTCTTGATATATTTGTTCAGGCACATGGGGTTTGGAGTTAGAGGTAGAAACTGGATAAGGACTTGCATCACTAATGTAATCTACAATCTGTTTCAAGACTTCTAGATGGCTCGGACAAGGATTGTAGTGATTAAGGCATTGTGTACAGAAGGCGTACGGAAATGATCACTTAGATGGTTTTTCTCCGGTAGGTAATGGTCCATATATTTGTCACTTACAGTTTGCAGATGATACATTCATCTATTGTGGAGCATCTCATTCTTAATTGAGAGTGCTTAGATGTACTCTCATTTACTTTAAAGTGGTCTCTAGCTTGAAGGTTAACTTGTGCAAAAGTGATTTTTTGTGGTGGGTGAGGTAGTGAATCTGGAATCTCTTTGTAAGAACTTGGGGTGTAAGGTGGGGACTGTTACTACGATATACCTTGGCATTCCCCTAATTGTGAGCTATAAGCCTCCATCAGTCTTTATCCCATTGTGGAATGCAAGTAGAGGAAATTAGTAACTTGGAAGAGTGGCTATTGTTTTAAAGGGGGTAAAGTTACTCTCAATATGAGTATGTTGACCAACCTTCTTGCATACTTCTTGTCTATTCTGAAGATCCCGGTTTCAGCTGCTTACGTGATTGAGAAGTTATTTAGGGGATATGCAAGAGTCGGGTTAGAGGTTTAGGTTTAAGGATGAGCATAAGTACCAAATGGCAAATTGGAGAGAGGTGGTTTAGGTATGGTTTTAAGGCCTCTCATTAGCTTCAACAATGCTCTCCTACGACGATGACTTTAGAGACTTAGTGTGGAGAGAGATGTGTTGTGGAGAAGAGTAATAGCTACTAAATATGGAAGCTTGCCAGGTGATTGGGATATTGCTCCTTGTAGGGGTTCTTATGGGTTGAGTTGATAGAAGGCCATTGACTGTTGTTGATTCGTTTTGGAGCATTCAATTTGCACCTGGTTGTGGGTCGTGGGTGAGATTTTTGGAAGGTACTTGGTGCGGAGATACTCTTTGTAAGTAGCAATTTCCTGATACTCATGTTGCAACTTGTAATAGGAGGCCTAAGTGATTCCATTATTAGAAGAGATAGAGAGATCTCGTGGAGCATTCCACTTAGATGGCCTCTATTTGATTGGGAGATTGAATAAAAATGCTTGAAACTAAACATACATCGATAAATCACCAAAAACTCACTCGTCTCAATTTGTTCTTTCTTTTTTTCATGGGGGGGAGGGGGTGTTGCGAAGTGCTCACTTATAGTATAATTCAAAGCTCGCAAAGGTCACTATTCTACCAAATATAGTTAGGGTAGTAGTAGTAGTAGTAGTAGTAATAGAAGAAGAAGAATCAGCAGTGGCCTGATTGAATTGATTCATAAATCAATTTATCATTAACATGAAACCAACACATACTCAAGTTACACATCCGAGCTCATAATCATGATCCTTCACATCACATAATTACAAACACAACCAAATACAAAAAAATAAAAATATATAAAAAAATCAATAAACATCTGATTAAATCTAGATGTAAAACTACTAATCACCAAAGCAACATTCAAATGTACTCAATTATAGTTGAAAAATCTACTGCAGCCCTTTATACTACATAGTTCAACACTAAATTCATAAAATATGCAAAAATTGCAGAGAAATCTACACAACAATAAATAATTAACAATAATATATTAATATTATTACTAATAATAATCATAATTACTTAACAAATGATAGCACGATATGCAAGAAATTTAACCAGAAAATCATAGAAAGAATTCTCCTAAAGGAAAAAAAAAAAAAACAAATTGTGAACACCTACAGCAAAATACCCTAAAATCAACCTTTCAGGGTCTTTTTGATAATGAAGTAAAGCAGAAATCGATGAATAGTAGTAAAAACGAAAAAAGGAGATGAGATTGAACCTTTGAGCTTGTTAAGCTTGTTCTTATTGGAATCCAAGAAAGAAATGCTCCCGATTTCTGTAGGAAGTGGGAACTTGAGAGACATCACTTAAATCGTTCAACTGAAAAGAGCTGAAATCAACTGAAGGAGACGAATCGTTGATTTCGTTCTCTGAAAATCGAAGTGGGATTAAAAAGGTGAAGGAGAAGAGAGCAGAGCAACGGCACGTGGATAAGACGAGTTGGAATCAGGCCAGCACGTTGGACTCTTGTGCTGCCGTAATATGCCGCGGACTGCTTAATAAAATTAATTAATTGATTTTTTAAAATTATGAGAAAATGAAGATTCCACTTTCTCTCAGTACGTGCCGATTGGGAACTAACGGCCATTCATAGCATTTTATCGTATTGTGCGGCTTGAGCCTTTTCCGGCTGCCTCGTGTCGTTAGATGATTGGGTACTTTTAGATGCAGAAAAAGGAAATGCAGGTCAGACCTGAGGTTGACGCAAATCATGATTGTGGAGGTAACGGCTTATGACACGACAGTGTAGGCTCGTAGTGTGAATTGGCCGTAATGGACCACCTAAAGTCCAGAATATCGCACGTGCGTCACGTTGGCAATGATCAACGGTTGATGATGAGATGGGTCCACCTGTAGCGTCGTGTATGGCGTAAAGCATGAAAGGTAGGTCTGTCAACGAGCCGAGCTAACTCGACATGGGCTCGGGCTCGGGCTTGACTCGTATCAGCCAAGTTTGAGATGAGTTTGGGTAAGTTCGATTTTTATATGAGAGTATATATTTATATTTTTATATCTTATATTATATATTGATAATAAACCCACATATTAATGTATTATATTATATATAATAATTATTATCAATTTTTATATTATTATATTTATACTAATATAAATTTTCTGTATAATTCAAACCTTTTACGAGCCTGAGTCGGAACCAAAAATATTTTAACGAGTCTAAAGCCTGAGCCTTCTTGAAGTTTATGAATCAAAGATGAATTGGGCTAAGCTTGGCTCGGCTCGGCTCGACTCGTTTGTGATCTAGTGAGAAGTGCACTGATGGGACAATATAAGGATGTATCCCATACTTGAGCTGACTCATCAAGCACTCCGGCTGGCACTACTCTAGCATTACAAAGTCACGTTGAAGCATGAGTCACACGCCATGAGTGAGGTGACTCGTTTGGACAAAGCACATGTATATTGTATTGTGTACTTTGGTCTCGACCAATAATTCAAAGTTGATGGCTGACATTTAGAGTTGTTTCAATGAAAAATTAGGCAATAGGCTTACTATCTTGTGAGGGTTGTATGTTGTGTACTTCCTTTTAATGTTTTTTTTTTTTTTTTTTGTATCTTCGTATTGTTGGTCACTTGACCAGACCCCAAGAGAGACGGGATTTAACCCCGACCCTCCCATCCTGAGATACGGACTTTATGTGAACCTGGGTTATATGAACCTTATATGATATTGACACACGTCTCTAGGTGGATCTCAATAAAAATGGTAATTGACATTTCTAAAATATCCTAAGAGATCCGATGAACCTAAAACTGATCAAAGTGATCGCCTTTTTTAGTGGGCTCGCTTAGGATAAGTATCAAAATCTTGTGAGGTTCACAAAAGATCTTCATCTCCTATCCCATCCCTCTTTTGAGGGATGTCCTACGAACGTCCAAAGGACAGGAAGGTGCTTTTAATGTGATTTATACCTTATGATACGGGGATTTGTATATGTGGGATTTTGGAACAAACTTGAAAGGACAAGGATTTACTCTACTGATCAGGTTGCATTTGTATGTAATTATCAAACACCTACTTTTTTCAAAAGCACAAGAAGTTTCAAAACAGCTTGAAACTTCTTGTGCTTTTGTTTTTAATCAACTAATTGCTATCGTGAATTGATCTATACTAACACTGCATATGAAAGGAGAAACTCCATTGAAAAGTATGCCTAGAAAGAAAGTTTCTATCCCAAAACAACCTTAAATTATTATATAAAATAGAAATAAAATATGATTATTTAAGGGTAATCTTATAATTTTAGTGGAGTTTTTCCTTAAAGTGTGAACAAAGTGGCAGTGTGTAATTACAGGATGACTTCCCACTAAATTTAGTTTATATTAGTTAGGCAATTGATGCTGGTGATGATGGGTTTGTAAAAAACAGATATATTATAATGAACTTGATAGCTAATACATATGAACTAATACAATCACCCTTCCAGAGAAATAGGTAGGGAGAGCCTGTCTCAAGACAGCCTAAACCGTCGCGCAACCGTTCTGTCAAGAGCGTTCCTTCTCAAACGTCACCTGTGAATAAAACAAAGAGAAGAGACAAGAGAAAAAGGAATATTGCAATAACTGAAAGATCAATTTGAATGCATATCTCAGAGTAAGAAAATCTCAAGAATTCGAATGACTCAAAGTTTATAACATGTAGAGAATACATGTTTATGACTGACTATCCCCTTTTTTCTCTCAAAGCCTTTACTCACTGTTGTCTTCTACCTCTTAAATCTCAGATTCTTTAGGTTTAGATTATTCATATCCTTTTTAACGGAAGATACACTCTGCTATTTATAGGGAATTTAGCCTTTCAAAAGAGGACAAATGTTACTCAATCAAGTGTCTAAAGAGGAGTATATAAATATCCCCATGTATAAAACATGCAATGACCTAAATCCACTAAGAGAATGCCCAAATTTAATGATTTAAATTTATCTGGATTTAAGGGTATTTTTCGCATTTATTTAATATATATGTATTATTATAAATGCTAATTGGATTAATAAGTATTACTATTTATTAATTGGGGTTATTCGGATATTATAAATAGTAGGGGTTTTTGATTGTAATGAATCAAAACAAATTATAGAGCTTCCGTTTTGAACGCACGTCCCATAGGGAACGTGTTTTGCTTTTGGAAGTTTAGGTTTTATGTTTTGGATAGGTATAAAAGAGAATTTAGGATTTCATTCTCTCCTATTGCTTTGGGATTTTAGATCTAAACTCTTGTGAGAGGCTAAATAGAAGAAGAGAGGAAGAAGAAGACGATTTTGTGGAGAACTTCGACGCCGAAGCATGTGGACGAGTTGATGATTGCAACCCTTATTCGCTAGATGAAGAGTGTTCCTGAGAGTGCTAAGAAGCTTTATTTGAATCAGGTAAGTTGCGGAGGGATGATCATAGTCTTTGATTGAGATCAATGTCTTGTTTTTGAATAAATGAATATATGATTTTATCGATTGATTGAATGGTTAGATCAATGTTTGAAAACGTTTGGAACGTTCTAATATAGTTTAAAGGTGTTTTCGAAAGTTTATATGTCACGACCCAAACTTAAGGTAATTCACGTGGAACCCCTTAGTTTCGAATCGTGACTCTCACCCCAAACTGAGATCGGGAGTGGTAACCAATATAGAGCCAAACCATATGAATCAATAAAATTTAAAGGAATATACTTACTGAAATTAATCAAAAGATAACTAAGTTATTACATTCAAAACATCTAATGAAATAACA
>JAUPMG010000002.1:14334921-14345634 GCA_031762675.1 Pachysandra terminalis | reverse complement strand
ATGAAATATAAATTCCAAGAGATCAAATAACTCAATAAAATCAATTACCATGAATGTAATCCTCAAGGTTAAGCAATTTATACAAAAGGAAATCAAAAACCCTAAATCAAAATTGATAAAACCCTAATTTACTTGGCTAAATGAAACCCTAGAAATGAGATTAGCTGGCCATGGAAGTGGAGAAAGACGAAGTGCCGATGACGATTTTCATTAGTGATAGGACGGAAGCTCGCCGCTCTCCAATCGCTCCTGGTTTGGTCTCTCTTTCTCGTTCTTCCCCAAATCGCCTTCTCTCTTCTCTTTAAATCGCCAATTCCCTTTTAGCCAATTTCGTCTTTCTTTTCCCTAACTCGTCCTCTTCTATTTACTTTTTCATGCCCCTCCTTTTTCTTTTCTTTCAATTCCAATCCGGTCCTGTTTCCTTAAGCCAATTCGGTCATCCTTTTTCCTTTAGCTAATTCCAATTTGGTTTTCTCTTTGTTTTTTTTTTTTTCAAAACTCTTGCCCTCCACTTCTTTCTAATTCATTCTTTTACTCGAAAACCAAAATAATTCATTTTTTCCCAAACCGAATCAAACCTTTGAAAATGAATTGGGCTGAACCGGGTTTGGTTGGCAACTTTGGTCGGTGGGTCTTGTCTGTGGGTCTGTTCTTCTTATTTTTTTGCTTTCCTTCTTTTTAAGCTTGATCCGACCCGCATTAATTTGAATTTTCTCGAACGCTCCCGAACCTGCAAAACATTAGAAATGCATTAATTCATTTATTTAAGCATTGATTAGGGACTAAAAACCATAAGTAATAGGCCTAAAAGTCCAAGTGCTACGCACTTATCACGTTCTGATCTATGTTGTTAACTAATGGTATTGATTATTGCACAGATATCCCATGCTCTAAACATGTATATACATGTATATTGCAAATGGTGTTGTGGATATATTAGTGAAGCAGGTCATTAATATATCCACCTGCCTGATGGTGTTGTGGATATATTGCAAATGGGAAGGAAGGAAGGAAAGACCTGCCTGATGCGTAATTTATGTGATTTTGAGGAAGGGAGTTTCCCAGGTCATTAGCAATGCAAATAATATGAATATATGACTGAGTGAAAAACCCAAGCTGAAAGACATGTCTGATGTATATTTCTGGCATTCACCTCATAAGTGTAAATGGTAGTTTGAATGGAATCATTGGAATGAGGGTGGGGGAGGGAGGGAGTTGCCCAAGTCATTTAAATTGCAAATAATATGAGCATATGACTGAAAGAAAAAACAAAGTCAAGGTTTTAAGTATTGGTTATTGTTTCGGTTGTAGGCTGAAGCCATTACAAAAAAGAGGCAATTTGACATGTATTGTACATACCTTTACCAATAGGTTCATAGCGGCCAACCTTGAAACCGATACTTTAAACCTTGGACCTGGCTGATGTATAATTTGTGGAATTTTCCCAAGTCCTTAGCAATGCAAGTACTATGAGTATATGACTGAAAGAAAAACCCAAGTTGAAAGACCTGCCCGATTTATAAATTATGGAACTCAGCATAGAAGTGAAAATGGTAGTTTGAAGGAAATGAGTTGGCAAGGTCATTAGCAGTGCAAATAATATGAGTGTATGACTAAGGAAAACACAAGTTGAAAGTCCTGACTTAATTTATGAAATTCAGCACAAAAGTGAAGATGATAGATTGAAGAGGGAGTTATTTCAAATTTCAGTTTTGGATTTTGTAATAAGCAATTTTTGTTTGGATGATAACTAAAATCACATATGCAATCAACTATTGCAAACATGGATGAATAAGTTTTACTGATAAAAAAAAAAAAAAACATGGATGAATAAGTTTTGATAAAAAAATATATGCATAATTTTGTTTTCAATTATATTGTGGAATAGATAAATGGTGTGGTTCGATAAGGTAAGATTGAATTCCCATTCTTCAAGGTAAATCAATTTTCTCTTTCCCTTTGAATTGTAGTTAGCTTACATGGTATTTGTCAATCATTGTATATCACTTTAAACCATCTCATCGTACAACATGAAAAGAATCTTTCTTGATTCTGCCTTGGCCAGCAGCATAATTGTTAATTTCATTTTATGTTTTCCACGTAATTTGTTCACAGCACTGGTTTTCATTGATTCCCCAGTCCATTGCTTACTCATTACAAGTAGGGCATGCCTGTATCAGGGTGTCACTGCGGTACTGAATTTTCAGAGTGGAAAAGAGGCAGAAAATTGGGGAATTAACTCCAAAGCAATCAATGATTCATGCCGTCAACATAATATTCTTATGATTAACTATCCTATAAGGTAATTAATAAGTTTTTATGCCTCATTCTTTTTGTTATCAAATGAGTTTGTCTATGCTGTATTCATATATTCTACTCTGATTTATTTTTTTGTATTTTATAGAAAAGGGATTTTAAAATTTGCACCTTCTTTTGTGTGATTATACTTCTTTGTACTTTCTTTTCTCTGGTTGCTGCAGTGCAACTATGGTTTACTACAAACCATCTGCTGTTTCTAATCAGTTATGATTCTTTTGAATATGTATTTTGCTGATAGAAAAGAACTTCAGTTTTTTAGCTGGGTTTAGTTTTTCTAAATTTCATTTTTTTTCTTCTAAATATCAATCTTTGCTTGGGTCTTCTACTCTATTCAGTTACTGATGCTAGAAATTTGCAGCCTAATACATGTTCTCAACTCGTTCTGCTTATCTGCAAACCTGATGTTACCATGGATCAGAGTATTACTCTTATCAGTTACAATTGAGTAGCTGGTATTACCAGGTTGAGCATACTGTAACATTCCTCTATTTCTTTTATAGGGAGGTAGATTCCTTTGACTTGAGGAAAAAACTTCCTTTTTGCGTGGGGCTCCTACTACGCTTGTTGAAGAAGGGCCATCGAGTTTTTGTGACTTGCACTACTGGCTTTGATCGATCCCCAGCTTGTGTGATTGCATACTTGCACTGGATGACAGATACTTCTCTGAATGCTGCTTACAATTTTGTCACAGGGTTGCACTCATGCAGGCCGGACAGGTTCTAGTCACAAATCTTCTAATCTTATTGCGTCAGATAGTTTTAAAATTTAAAGTTATCTATTACCTACAACTCCAACCTGCAATGGGAAGTATGCAAGTCCTTGATTCTAGATTCCAAAATACAAATTATGTTAGCAACACATACATTATGTCTCAAATTATACATGTCCCTGGGATTCCTTAAGAATTTATTTAATGGATTGTGCCTTCCATGGTTCATTTTTTCCTTTTTTACTTTAATGTATATTATTATACAGAATATTAAATTTCTATTTGGTCTTTTTCTATTAAGTTCTACTTTATGAGTTGCAGGGCATAGTTGTTCTGAATGCATGCAACTCATCCCGAAGTTTACAAAATATGGAACACTGTTAGCCCCTTCCAATGACGTACCCTTTTAAGACTCACTGAGATGTTAAAGATACCTTTGGATGATTTGATGATGTGAACAATTCAGTCTGATTAAGGAGTTGGCTCAAAATGGGGGACATTAAAACCCACCTCTGCAGTGACCCTTCTATTTGATAAAGGGTATTTTGTCTTAAGAAAATAAAGAACTGCTCACAAAATGATCTCACTCGGGATGTGAATGTACACATGGATCAACTGAAGGCTTTGAGCATGCAGCCCTCATAGGGTTGAGATCTTTTCAACGTGGTATACAGTGATGTGTGTTTAGATAATTTGTGTATGAATGTTATGTGTACTGTCCTGATGCAGCAAATCTTTGGTTTTTGCATATGAAACATTTAATTTGTGACGTACATCTAGATCCATTTATGCTAGTTGTTAATTCACGAACTGCAACATCTTCATAGGAATTTACTTTTTTGGTTTTCATTTCTACATCTTGTGGCATGTGCTGAGTTTTTGAAGATTTTTTGTCCCTGGATAATTTAATTTCAAATATATTTTCTGAACCACATTCTGTATTTTCTGATGTACATTTCTAAGTAGAAATCTTCACCCATGGTTGTTGGTTTGGAATCTTGTCAAAGCCTTACAATAGAATTTGAATGCAGACCAGCAATTGCTTGGGCAACATGGGATCTCATAGCTATGGTAGAAAATGGAAGACATGATGGACCAGATACCCATGCTGTGACCTTTGTGTGGTATGGGCATGAGGTAATGTGCTTTTTGATGAACTGAAAATGTAACGAGACAAAGATCAAGACTTATTTGTCTTTAATGCATAGTACTAAATTTGACTCAGATTGATTTTTAAGGCAGTCAAATGGACTTTGTGCAATAATCTTTACAATAGTTTAAAATTCATATAATAGAGTTTGGAAGGTGTAATTCTTTGACGTTTTTGTATTTTATAGGGGGAGGACGTACACTTGGTTGGAGATTTTACAGGAAATTGGAAGGATCCAATTAAGACAGTGCATAAGGGTGGATCCAAACATGAAGCTGAAGTTCGACTATCACAAGGAAAGTAAGTTTTATGCATGTGCAGCAATGCATCTCTTTCAATTTCTATACTTGGAATTTTTCAGTCGCATAAGGTTTCTTTCTCTTTCAACAGCAGTTACTCTATGTTACCTGTAGTGTATCAATTGAGGCATTGACTATGGAAAGGTCTATTCCAGGCCGTCCAAATGCTGGACCAGTTTTTCTAGTAGATATTTCCTCTATTCTAGACAGATGTTTCCTCTATCTTCATTACATACTTGGCTATCAAGTTCTAAATGTGTAGAAACTGTTAATATGTACAGGTATTACTATATTCTAGTGCTACTTAACCTAAATATTCTAAAGCTATATATACTGGGACGAGTTCCCGTGTTATGAGATATGGGTATTAGACGAGTCTGACACGTAGGCATACACCTGCACCCAATACCCGCACCGGAGTCCATGTAACATAGTAAAAATAAATGAAAGACGGAGGGAAGGGTAGAGAAGGAAGGAGGGTGTGGGGGAGGAGAGGGAGGAAAAGGAAGGTGGAGGGAGTGGAGGGATAAAAAGGAAGGTTGACGGAGGGAGTTAAAATGGTGCAAAACTAGGTAGCAATATGAAGACAAAGCTAGCTACTACTATACAAGATATAAGACGAAGACTTAGGCAACCAAATCCATAGACCAAAATAGTTGATAGTGAAAACTATGATCTTTATATTGGTAAAAAAAAAAAAAACTATGATCTTTATAAAATATAAAAAAAAAAAAACGAATATCTTTATTTTTACAGTGATATTCTGCCTTCACATTGGTTGATCGAGGCACATGTACGAACAAGAAGTTCATCCCATCTTCTAAGGGCCATGCCAACTGAACTAAATGCGACCATTGCCAAGGATGTGCTGTCCGCTTTCTCAACAAGAAATATTCACTGATGAGTTGGTGTTATATTAATTATGGCTTTGTTACTGGTTGAATGCTTTAAAAATATTATATCTTTCCAGTTCACTGTAGATAATAGAAAGGATAAGAGCTAGTCCAGTCATACTCTAGTCTCTAATTACTGGTAATTGATGCATGCCAAAGGTTTGAAGCCCCTGTGACCTTGTAGGCTGCAATTTGTATGCTTTATTGTTGTTATTCTTGTTGTTGTCGTCTTCAGGTACTACTATAAGTTCATTGTAAATGGGCAATGGAGACATTCAACAGCTTCACCAACAGAAACGGATCAACGAGGAAATGTCAACAACGTAATAGTGGTAGGAGATACTGCAAGCGTGAAGCCTTCTTTCCAATTGCAGACAAAGGTTTGCAATCTGTTATTTTTATATTTTACTATATTAAAAAATAATAACGTGTAGTAGTTTCCAAGCTCCTCTCAACACTTACAATGATATCTGATTTGATGAACCTTTTACTGCTACTCATGCCTTCCATTCACACAAAAGATTTAAACAGATGCTAAATTCACATAACAATGAAAGCATATTTTTGGTTATCTAATACCTAATTTGGGGTGCTGCAATATAACAGATGGTTTATCTCAAAGGTTCACCATTTATGCCCTAAGGTGTGTTGGTTAGTTGGAAAAGGATAGAAAGGAAAGTAAAAGAGCACTCTACTTTCCTTTCCATCGTTTGAGAGGAAAAGTTTGAGAGGCTTTTCACTAAAAATAGAACATTTTTGGAAAAGTACTCTCACATGGACCCACACTTTCCAATGAACCAAACGCACAGATTTCGTTGGAAAGTTGATTTTCCTTTCCTTTCCTACCGAGTCTAGCTAACCAAACACAGCCCTAGTGATCTTTAGGAGTAAATGTTTTAAACTGGTACCCTTCTCCATGTGGAAGGGGAAAATGGCATCCATGGAGTTCATTCTGCTGTATGGACTCGATGCATTACACATCCAGCTTCCGTCTCCTGTTCCTATGTCCTAGACATGGGCGGAGCTACATAGGGCTGAGAGGGGGCAACTGCCCGCCCTCGATTTTTTAAAAAATTTGAAGTTGGCAATTGCTTTTGTAACAAGTTACAAATTGCCCCTATCAAATTTTGTTTTTGCTCCCCCCCCTACTAGAGTTTTTTTTTTTGCTTCAAACTTTTTTTCACTTTTTTATCCTCACTCACTAGGCTCTAGGGGTGTCAATTGGTTCGGTCTAAACCGAAAACCGAGCATACCAAACCAAAACAGTCGTTTTATTTATTTATTTATTTTTCATTTTGGTTTGCTTATGGTTTAGAAAACAAAAAACCGAATTAATTTGGTTTGGTTTAGGGTTAAGGCTTTGACTAAACCGAACCGAAAACCGAAGTATAGATTGTATATATATATATACACACTATAGAAACTAGCATTAATTTGTCTTCTTTTTGTCAAAAATAGCATTAATTTATCAAACTGAAAACCGATTTTTTTGTCAAATCTTGCCCCCCCTCCCCCCCAAATAGATAGAATCATGGCTCCGCCCTGGTCCTAGAACCCTTTTTATTCCCCTTATTCTACAGATGTCATATTTCTATTTGATAATAAATATGATATGTTCATTTGATTGTTATTGTAGGATGCAGTAGTAGTGAAGGTGATTGAGAGGCCATTGACAGAAACCGAGCGCTTCATGCTGGCAAAAGCAGCTCGATGTATTGCATTCTCCATCTGTCCAATAAGACTAGCTCCCAAATAGTTGGGCCAACTATCCTTTAAATCTGGATGATGAACATTGGAATAATTGGTACTCTCTAGTCACTTCATTCCCAAGGTTCTTGTACGGAAGAAAGGTAGGTTTCTGCAAGCAATCAACTTTTTATCCTCTCTGCAAATACCGATTGCTCTAAAGGAGAGTTTGTTATCTTCATAAACATCGAAACTTGAAACTTGTACAATTGTTGAGGTTGCGTCGTTTCAAAGTATTTGTCACAGGCTTTCACACAGAGAAGAAACTGTTCACAGTATGCATGAGATAATGCATGTTCCAACCCCGTCATAGATGTCTACCCTGAAATATTTGTACTACTATGTACTGCGACCGCATGGATTTGAGGTCTATCAAGAATCGGATCGTGGGAGGAGTATTGGCAGGGATTCTCGGTTTGATGTCGAGGCACACGACTTCGGAGACAATATGTTATTATAGCTTGAATAATGTACTAAGGTTGTTACTCAATTTGGCCCTGTTTTTTCAGTAAATATTCAGTTTTTCATATTCTGGAGCTTAGGCTCTATTATTGTTTTGCTCCTGGATAATTGGCCCCCAAAGTCGCACAATCCGTTTGATATGGGTGGCGTTCTGGCGCTCAGAACACTAATCCACGTTCTGAGCGAGGGAATACCCCCAGCAGAGGATTTGATTGATGCTTTGATGCTTGTTAATTGTTATACATTGGCATAGTTTGTGACATGATTTTATATTATATGCACCCAAGTATGATAGTGGGATTGATATCTTGAAACTTGAATAAATGAGATGCCATATAGAATTACATGGAAATGTGCGGAATGCGTGTTCTAGTTAGTTATATTGCACCAGCAGAGGATTTGACATTTCAAATCATTGGAGTAGATTTAAAAATGGTTAGTTTTCAAATCCGATCAATTGTAATTTTTGGGGTGTTTCTGTGATAACACAAAAATAGATAGGTTTTATTCTGAAAAAAAGATTAAATTGTGATATTTTTTGTATTATTGTCATCTCTTGTATATGTAGTTGAGCATAAGAATGGAAATTGAACTGTCTTTGAAGTACAATTTGTATGTATATATATATATAGATGCATTATGGATCAAATTTGGCGGTCTTGCACCTGCTCGGCGCTCTGGTGATTTTGATTGGCCACCATTTCTATGTTCCTGAGAAAAAGGATTTGACATTACCAAATCGATATTGGTTGCCTGCATTATGGGTGGCTTTCACAACCACTGCACTTCCAGTTAGGTTCACTTTCCATTCTCCAATACATAAATCAGTCTAGACAAATCTGCAGCATGAACAATACCATTCATTTCCAAGT
Organism: Pachysandra terminalis; assembly: GCA_031762675.1. NCBI lineage: Eukaryota > Viridiplantae > Streptophyta > Magnoliopsida > Buxales > Buxaceae > Pachysandra > Pachysandra terminalis. The sequence continues at coordinate 14,337,184 of JAUPMG010000002.1, read as the reverse complement.
GAAGTATAGGGTATAACTAGTACTAGAAAGACAGACCAGTTGAACCACAGTTTTCATTTAGTGCATACTACATATAAAGAAAATACATATTATCTTACCACTGCTATCCCACACCAGTTACTATTGTTAAATGTAACTGAACTTGTCTGGTATGTGCATCTACACAATAAACACGTACATATAATACATCAGCACAGATGAGTTTAGTTCCTGTGTTTCCATAAGGCGTAAAATGATCCCAGAACTATCTACATACTCTGTACAAACTAGATGTGCACGAGTACGCGAACATTGCCATGAAATCAGCGTAGATCAAAGATCTCAAATCTCAGATTTGAATTGATGTAAACATTTGAGCAATGCTCATATATAGTGCTCCCATCATCTGGTTCCTGGTGAAGATGGAATCCCCTCTCTTGGCATTCTTTTAGAACAGTGATGCCACCAGGATCAGATATCCGGAATATTCCATAGCTCCTGTTGACATCAAATATAAGAAATAAGATTACACATCATTATAATATTCAAAGAACTCTATAATGGTGGCTATTAGTTCGTCCAACAAAATATCATTTATTATAAACTTACGCGTGCCTTATTATGCTATCTCAAAAATGTAAAAACTCAACTTTGCTAATAGACTGTATTCATCAACATACAATTATGCCAAAAGAAATAAGAGCTGAAATACATTTGAATTGGGCAGAAAGTCAACAATTTATGCATGTGTCCAGTATTCTTTGACCATTGATTGACAACAGTTTCGATGTAATTCAGCTTCGAACTTACTCTAGAAAGTGCCAAAAGGAACTGAAAGTTGTATTACATATCTGATGGGCAATTTAGATGCTAGTATGTCTTGGAATCGAAACAAGAAACCAGTATATTATGTATAGAATTTTCCCATGAGATCAAAATCTATCCTCGTATCTTGATACATATTCTACACAGTACTAAATTGATGCAAATGAAATTAGGTGATGGTATTTTGATGTGAAACTGATAATGCAACAGTTTAATTTCAAGCAGGTGATTGACCAGAATCCAAGAGAGCCTCAAACTTTACTACATTCTATCAGATAGCCCCAAAGTTGTTTATTTCTCTCATATGATATACTCAATAAAATTTCAAATATCTGCATATTTTATTTCCAAGTTCATGTTTAACTGTTTTCCGGGCGGGGGGATATGAAGATTCTCAACTCAATGCAAGTGATTTTTTGGCTTTAAAATCTGTGGGACTTTCCACTACATAGATTCTACTGTAAAATGTATAGGAGGGAAGGCTAGCCACTAAACACCTTTCTCTCTATGAGTGGTTCCTATTGAAATTACCAATCAACTATTGTGGTGGTCAGTGGGATGTTTTGGGAGTAGAGGAAAGGTATTTTGGATGCTGCTATCTCAATCTATCCTATGGTTCATCAAAGACGAGAGACATAGAAGAATTTTTTAGAGAAGCCATCTCACATCTAATATATCATTGGAAAATTTCTGTTACAGCTTCGAATTGGACTAGGTAACCAAGAAGTCTCGGAGATCTTGGCTAAACAACTCATTTGGCATTGAAATCAGAGTTGTTCATTGGAAAACCCAGGGCCATTAGATATCATGGGGGGTTCTTAAGGATTTTAGCGGGAAAATAAATCGTGAAGTTCAGGCCCACTCAATGCTTGTAATTCCAAACAAGTGGAATATATATAAAATATGGGTTATCTAATGATAATATCTCATGTTAGACTTAACTAGTTGCATAAGAAGCGTTATCAAGATTCAACTGGTCAGTATATAGTCTTGAGGAAAATGCTTATTGCTTTTGCTTAGTCAAAGCTATGCATCCATCTGTCTAGATTGTCGGTTATTATTTGAAATTGATGAATCTCTACTCACTTATAGTACCATCAAAGTGAGCCTTGTTGTGATTATTTAAATCTACACCAGTAATCAAAGAATCAACCGTGCTTCTCAATTCATTCCTTGACATAACTTTTCAAGCAATGCTCCCTAACCCTTCTCATCAATGCAAAATGACCATCCAACAGCAGCACGAGCAAACAACTAAGCAATAGAAAAGCAGTTAACAAGGGTATAATGATGTGATGCATGTAATGGAATAAACCAAGCCATCAAATGGCTTGTCAGGCTCAAAGATTTCCATGCCAAACATGAACCCCCGATTTTTCTGAGTCTAATTTAGCTAAGTACTAAATAATATAATTGTAAAGCAGCTGGTGCCTCATGAAGCACCAGGTGTGGGGTTCGA
>JAUPMG010000002.1:14228119-14254549 GCA_031762675.1 Pachysandra terminalis | reverse complement strand
CAATGGAACAACCAGTTGCAATTTTGAGGTACTCTTCAAGGATTTTTATTTGTTTTTCTTGGATTTCATTTGTTAGAACTTTTGGTTATGAAATACCTGGGACGTATTCTTAAAAAGCCAATGTTTGGAGTACTTTTGGATTTCAAACACAATTGTAAAGCCTTGTTAATGTTTGCTTCATCAGTGGGTCCGTTATCTGGAAGATGGGTCTGTCAACTACATTGATGGTAATCAATACTCTATTTTTCCCTACTTTCTTTCTAATCTTCTTTTGTTGGTCTTAACCTCGTTCTATCTGGAAGTCTGGGTCTAAAGAGCTTTTTGGTTACAGGAGCAAAACAGCCTAACTATCTGATTACTGCTGATGATGTTGACTCATATCTAGCTATTGAAGTCCAACCTCTGGATGACAGAAAGCGCAAGGTAATATTTGAGCATGGATCAAATGATCCTGCACAATTAATTTGTTGGGATAGATTTTTCCCAGGTGTCAACGTGTGGATTGAACTACAAGAAATATTGCAAATGGTCAAAATAAGCAGCAAATGATTAAAGCAAAAAGACAAAATGTTGTGAAAATTGGGTTGAATTTAACCATGACAAGTGACAAGGCAAAGTAACACTTAAGTAAAAGGGTATTATGGTCATTCAATTAAAATAAATAACAAAAGTTTGCATATTTTAATGTTGGTTGTACAAATGCAACAATTATGATAACTAGAATGGGATAGTTACAAATATAAAAAATGCAGGAGTATAAATGCAAATACATCATAATGTAGGGGTATAGGTGCAAAAAGCCCAAAATTGAAATGTAACTGAGTCTTGGGGTGTCAATTGGTTCGGTTTAAACCGAAAATCGAACAAACCAAACCAAACCAAAAAAAGTTGGTTTGGTTTGTTTGTTTTTTTTTTTTTCATTTTGGTTTGATTATGGTTTAGAAAACAAAAAACCGAATTAGTTCGGTTTGGTTTTCGGTTAAGGCTTCGATTAAACCGAACCGAAAAAACCAAAGTAGATTATATATAATATATAAATATATGGGTTTATGTGTTTTGTATACAAAATAGTATTAATTTTGTCAAACCGAACCGAAAAACCAAATTTTTTGGTTTGGTTTTCTGTTTTCTAAGTTAGTTTGGGTTGGTTTTCGGTTTAGTGTAATTTAAGTCAGTTTGGTTTTGGTTTGACCACTAAACCAAACCAAACCAAACCGACCAAATTACACCCCTAACCGAGTCCTTGAATCTTTTTTTCTAGGGTTTTCCGAATTTAACACCTTGTACCTGTATTGGAATCTGACACACTACCCGTATCTATGTAACATAGGTATATATTATAGGTAAGGGCATAAAATATTATATTTTTTATTTGAAATCTGTATTTTTATTGTAATATACTTTTAAATGTCTGGCTCGACCCACCTCATCTCGAGTTAGGAGTGGCTTTCGTTGGACTGCCATATGATTGGTGATGGTTTCAAGGATTGTTTCGATGGTGGAATAGGACCTATTCGATGCTCCTAAATTGGCTTGTAGCACTGGGTATTCTCCTTGAGGGCTATTCAACTCCACTTAAGAGAGTGAATGAATTTTCTTTCATACATAACAAAGCAAATGAGTTTGAGGAGTACGCATCCTAAAGCAACATATATGGAGGATTTTGTGAGAGATTATATAAACCAAAAGCAGTGTCCAAGGATTCGCATGCTACTATACTAGTCAAGTTGTAAACATCCACACGAGAGAGTTATTGGATGGGGCAGAAACTTGTTACAGTTCTTTTCAACTAATGTAGGTGGTGCCATCTTATAAGATGACCTTTACCTCTTTTTTTTTTTCTTTATGAGGAACAATGACAAGATGATACACACACACACACACACACACACATAAAATCAGAAATGAAGTTACATAGCTATACATGCCGTACAAGATGAAAAACAATATTACTGAAAAAAGAAAAGAAACTGCATGCATTAGTTACTCATTCCCGTCATCCTCACAACTATAAGAATCAGCCCCGACCTTGTAACATGTCCTCCATAGGTATACCAGTTCACTCTCCCACTCACCCCTGATCATACTAGCTGCTAGCTCATTGGCCGATCTTGGCACATGAATGAATAAGATGTTCATCCCACGTACCAGAAATCGAGCCAACCGAACAAGATATATAAGTCTCCAGGAGCAATTAAGGGTGGAGCTGACCTAAGACACCACCAATGATGAGTCACCCTCCACCTCGTGCCTCCCTTCCTATTCTTAGTAGTTTTGCTTATTTGGTTAGTTTGTCTATAAATTGAAAGTCTCAAAATCGGGAATCTTAAATACTATTGCTTCAATTTCCTGGGGAGTCCAGCTTATCAAGCGATAATTTGAATCCAAAATTGATTTAATTCTTTTGAGCGGTATAAAATGAGAGGAAATTACATGAGCTATTGTCATTGGAGTTTTTTGAAATTCCGTAGGATATAACAACACAACAACAACAACAAAATGCCTTATCTTGCTTACGCAAAACAAAAAAAGCAAAAACAAAATACCTTATGTCAACTAGTTGCAGTGGCAACATGAATCAAATTCTTCCATCCTGATTTTTCAAAAATCATCTTCAGTCAGATTATGAGTATCCAAATCCTTTCAGATTGATTACATCTAGGTTCTTTTTGATCTTCATCTCACCCTCTTAGATCCTTCAATTGAGTATCCCCTTACATCTTTTCATAGCTGCCTCCCTAAGTTTTCACATTATATGCCCGAACTATCTCATCTTTACCTACTTTCCTTTGCCCAACACGTAGATACTCTCGGATATGTTCGTTCCTTATCTTATTTTTTAGTCTTCCCACACATCAATCTCAACATCCTCGTCTCAGTAATGCTCATCCTATGCATATGTTACTTCTTGGTGGCTCAATATTTTGAACCATACATCATAATAAGTGTAATGGCTGTCCTGTAAAATTTTTCTTTTAGTTTGAGTGGAACACGACGATCACATAACACTCTAGAAGCACCTCTCCACTTAAGTCATCCAACTGTAACTCTACGTGCAACATCCTCACCAATATCCCCCTCTTTATGGATAATTATCCAAGATTACATGCTTTTAGGAATTTCTTGATTCACAACCGTTGCGTCACCTCCACTATTGTTTATGCTAATTGCTAAATTCCTTTTTGTTTGTGCTAAATCCTATATACTTGGTATTAAGTTCACGACTCCAGTTTTGCATTTACTCCCTCTCTAGTTTGGTCTACCAAAACCACATCATCTGCAAATAGCATATATCAAGGCACCTCCTCTTAAATATGAGTCGTTAGTCGTCCATAATTAAAGCAAAAAGCTAGGGATTCATAGTTGACCCCTGATGGAAGCTATCACTATTGGGAACATGATATTCAAGAATTATCAAGCTGCTTCGTTTTCTCTTAAAGTTGTTTTTTGCCTTCTTTCTACCCATGCAATTAGATTGTTATCCAAACAAGATACTTAATAGGATAGATAAAATTTATGAATATTTTTTATTTGTATTTAACAATATTATAATATTCTTGTAAATTATCTGCAAGGAACTAAGATACACAAGCATGCTTCTCATACATCCCTTTCATGTGTACTGTTTTGTACGTAATTTTTCTTTTGTATTGATTCATGTTAAATGTGCTTTTGATATCTTTCTCAATGGAATTGTGGAAAAAGCATTTTTTTTTTTTTTTTAAAAAAATTTGAGATCTGTATGTCTTTCCATCAAAATTTGCCCATACAAACTAAGCTTTGCAGTTCCTCATTTGGACTTGGGTTACATTGTACGATTTTAGACTAACGTTTTTTTTTTTGTTTCTATTACTTCAGGGCGAACTTGTAAAGGTCTTTGCCAATGACCAAGGAAAGATTACATGTGGTAAGCCAACTATTTTTTTACTTATACAGGATTGTGAATAAAATAAGCTGTAGCACCTAAACATGATCACATATGCATTGTTTGTTCTTGTAACTTTCGACTTCTGAAAAGGAGTCATTTATAATACCATTACTGTAATAGCAACTTGCATTCAGGGACTTAGTATTGATTTAAAAAGATGGGGAACCAAATAAATGAGAGAAGCACAGAAATTTCCTTTGGAAAGAACTCCACCTAATTTGCCAACCTTGAGTCTGGGAGGATGAGATGTTCATACTTGATGACTAATTTTACATATTTCCATTGCTGGAATATATTTTGAGCTTTTTCCCATCTTCTTTCTTTCTGTCCTTTTATCTTATTATTATATCTGTTGGGTTTGGTGGTGGGAGATAAATAATATGGTTATGTTGTTTCAACATAGAGGAAAAGGATGCACAAGTTATAAGTTATAGAAAAAATGTACATATACAATTATATGGACATCAATCAAACAACCATAGCAGTGGACTTTGACTTTCTTCTGTTTGTTTTTGCAATATCATATTGCAAAAGCTTCTAATGCTTCCCTTTTTCTTTTCGTTGTCTTTTCGTACCTCTGCATGCAGATCCTGAAATGCAAGAACAGATAGAGAAGACCCTTTACAATGGACATGCTTCATATGAAGTTTCCTTGTCGGTATGACTTCTGTAGAAAATGTTCTGGTTTTTCATTATATTTTATTCTGTCTATTTATTCCATCTTGCATGTAGTTAAAAGCAGTTTTTGGAATTTAATTTCCTGGAGAAGCTTAGGCTGACTACGGATTTTACTTTTTTCATGCATAGGCTGGATATCTTGATATCTGGGAGCTTGCTATTTTGGCCATTAAAAGGGAAGGCTATAGTATCAAGTGTAATGGACCCCGCGGTGTTGTTGTCACAGAAAAGTTTCTTCCGACCACCAGTGTATAGTTTCTTATTAACTTGTTTGCCACATTCTGCTTGATCCAGAGTATTATGCTTGAACTTATTTTGAAGTTTTAAGTATTAACATATATTAAAATTTTTTTTTGCTAAGCATGACTTAAGTGGGTCTGAAGTAACCTGTTACACAAACTTCATTGTTTTTTTTATTTTTTTTCCTTTTTTACCAAAAAGGATAATATTTTAAAGACTTTTTGGTTTCCACTCAAAGAGTAGATGAGTATTCAGTGTTCACAACTCTGTTTCCCCAAAACGGGTCGATAGAACTCTTTTAAGTGATACTCAAAATGGTGCAAGCAGCTCTTGCAAAAGAAAATAAATTTGTTTATGAAAGTGGAAGCAGCTCTTGCAAAGAAATTATTTTTTAAAATTTTAAAATTAAAAATAGATATTTTAAAAATAAAAAAATGATGAAAAATCAGAATTTTTTATGAAAGTATAGTAATGTTTAATATGTAATCTGATGTTATTAATGATGTATAATGGAGCTTATAAAATTATTTTTTAATCATTAAAATTATTAAAAATGATTTAAAATTAAAAACAAATTACAGAAAATGTCATAATGCATTAGTAAGGTATGTATACGAATCATAATGATGTAATGCATTAATTAATTAATTTTAGTTTTTTAAATTAAAAATAAACATTAAAAAATCAAAAAATAAGAAAAATCATAATTTTTTGAAAGTATAGTAATGTTTAATATGTAATCTGATGTTATAATTATGTATAGTAGAGCGTATAAGATGATTTTTTAATCATTAAAATTATTAAAGAATATTTAAAATGTGGATGTGATACTATTCAAAGCATTTTATGTACTTGGATATTGGACTTTTAGCTGTTTCAATGTTGTGCTTATGATATTTAGTTGTATTTTGACTTTGTTTGGATGGTATTTCACATTTTATATTGACTGACTGACAATGCATATATTACTTAGATCACTTGATGTTTATTCATCACTATGCATAACTATTTATTGTAATATTTTGAGTTATTTGTGTGTGTTTATATATGTTTAAGTAATCCTTGAAGTTTCATTAAAAAATTCCAATTTTTCTTAATTTTTTCCCCATTTCTCTTTATTTGGCGAAATATTCTACCAAAACGATAATATCTCTCGATATTTTTCCGAAATTTCCCCCAGGTCCTGGTGGCGAAATTTCCAGCGAAACCGATATTTAAATCACTGGATTAATTTGGACATAGACAGAATAGGCTCTCTAATGTTATTAACAAGATTTAAGGTGGATATAGACAGAGTCCAGAAATGCCTTTTAACGGCATTTTTTATGTATAAAAATGAGAGAAATGAGTAGAAGCCTGGACAAGGATTACTTGTAAGAAAAGAAGACAATTTTTAGTATCTCAATGAAAAGATTATTGATAATTTAGGAAAATAAATTTTGCATTTTCCTGTATCGAGGTCAACTTTATGGTCACTGATGCTTATTATCATTTCACTATTCCTTCATGTAGGAATACATAAACTTTCTTGCCATGGTGTCTACATAGCATGGTTGTTCTTATTGTTCTGTAGACTATAAAGCATATAGTTGATGTTGATATTCTTCTTCTGCAGGTTACAATTCCATATGGACATCCTACAGCATTTTTAATACTTGGTTCTGGTGGGGATTATCTTTTACGTATGGATAGTAGCTCGTAAGTGCTAGTTGGTTCTTATTCTTTGAAGATAGCATGATGGGAGATCCAATATACAATTGCTGAGAGAATGAATTCAAAGAGAGAAAGCTGTTTATAGGGTTATTTCTTTCTGACAGACAAATTGCTATGCCATTCATTTTACTCGTAAAAGATATTTTACGCTAAACCCAACAACACTATTCCTAGTTTATGCTTTGATATTTCTATAAAGTTCTCTCTCAAGGAATAAAAATCTGAAAAAAATAGCCATTCCCAGCCTCTAATCCTATAAGTGAATATTGTGCAACACTAATGGGCCTGAAAACTGTGAGCTGCCAGTATTTGTAAAAGTAGCCATCAGAGCTCGAGGAAACCTTTGCAACAAGTCATGTAGGCTGTAGCACTTACAACAGGAGTTTGGATGAGAAGTTGTGCTTCCTACATTCTGCATCATTAATATTATTTTTCTCTGTTCCTGAAGTTTGTTTGGTTGATTATTAATTGAACATTTGTTCTCTGTGTTTCCTTTGGCATGTGCTGTTTTAATATCTGTTTTTTTTTTTTTTTTTTTTTTATGGTAAATTGTTGTAGCAACTCTCATCCGAGAGTGTGAATAATTAATTTTTCTTCGTTTTTTTATTCTACAGGGCAAGAGATACCATTGTGCTAACCATGAGATTATTTATCATGCGGGTACAATTTTGACTTCTGATTTCAAGTGATATATTCTCTTTCCTGCATTTACATGGCAAATTGGTACTTGGTTTTGCATCTAAGTTTAGAAGTTAGTGTTGGAAATCTATGACATTGCATGACTGGATCCCACAGAATGACTGTAAAATCAAAAGTTTTCTGTCAAAGTATTCGGATGTGCTGATGTATAGCACTTAATGGCTCGTGAAGTATCATGCTAGAAAATAATTCATACCATGAAGCTTGTCACCTAGTAAGAGGTAGCTTGCACCTGTTGCTCAACAGTTGGCAACCGCCTACGAGTATTTGCGAAGTATCCTAAATCCTTATGAAAAGCAAAAACACAATTTGCTTGGTTGAAAAAGTCTTAAATACGATAAGGACCAGATTTTGAATTATCCTTATCATATGGTTGATGAACACAATTATATGATTAGATTTTGAACCTCATACTGAAAACACTGAAACCCTAAGAATCTGTTTAAGTTCAAAATCCATTGGATACGGAAATTTTCATTTCCCTGGCTGTATGTGTTCATTTTAAGTTTTATGTTAAAACTTGAAGTTATTAATGGAGTTATAGTTTATAGACATTAACTTAAATGCTTTTGCATCAAAATTTATATGCCATTAAAGTTTCCGTACCAGAAACTTAGAACATGAGATGTTAATAAAAGAGTAAACACACTTTTAGTGACACCTAAAGGCCCCAAAACGTGGGAATGAACTTGGACCTCCTTACTGTCAAAGTTCTTTCTTTGATAATGAACCATTAAACTACATTTTAAAGATAAGTAACCTAACACTAAAAAGACATGTAAACACACTTCTTATTATAACCTTTCACTTAAAGCATTTTGCATTTATTTCAAGCGCTATTGTTGGACACTATAAAAAGGGGGCATTAGGGCAATGACCTTCTTTTGTAGTATTGGACTTGAAATCCAAGGCGTAGTATATCTTTGGGGTTGCCTTCAACTGAGATTACACTTGCCTTCTGTGACGGTAGATGGGGGGTGATTTTCCTATCTCTATATTTGATTCATCCCCAATATCTGGTCCTGAAATCTCTATCTCGTGCAAATCCTTGAGAACTTCTTGTGTTCTACCCGAGTTTTCCCAATAGTAAGAACTTATCTATTGTAGTAGATGTAAGCGTATCCTTGATCCTTTATGATCAGATCTTACGGTTCTTACTTATAATTGCATCTTTCGGCTCTGTTACCTGAAGCAAACTAATATATTTGATTACTTCAATATCTGAATTCAGATTTACAATTTTCCTTGACGTACATGTTACTTCTAATATAAAGAGCCTTTGAAATTCTTATCAGTTACCCATTTTTTTTTAATTAATTTTTTTTTTTAATATCAGCTTTTTTCTATCTGTTGTACTGATAGAGTGACAGTTACATTTGTGAATGTATTTGGGTTACATTTGTATACATCACCTATTAAAAATGGCTCTTACTAGAGTCACGAAAGGAGAAAAATGATAACTAGGGCACCTTAAGGCTGAAGCAAAGAAAATTGCTAAAATTTGTTGGTATCTCACTTTTTCTTACATGTATCCTCATTCCTTTTTATTCATCCACAATCGTTATAGGGGGATCAATAGGTGAACCCTCTCCGATTCTTTTGTAGCCGACCTTTTCACTTAGAACAGGAAAATAAATAATATTCTTCTTAGTCCTTATTCCTCCATTCTTTGCTTGACTTTAGTGGTGTCCTAGAGAGTCATCACTTAAATATATCACTATACTAAAATTTCAAGCGGTCTAGGGGATGCAGAACTGTTTCAGCCTTGTGCTAATGATCATTTGTATTTCTTTAATAAATGCTGGCTTTTGATTGATAGAGAGAAAATGTTATTCAATAATAAAGGGTACAAGCGATATCTTTGCAAAGATGGGGTTAGCGATGGTTTTAAATATTGATGTATACCTAAATCACGGAAGCTGTACTCTTTGTGCTCTTCTCCCATTTTTATATAATCTCATGACTTATAAAAGAAAAAAAATATTGATGTATACCTTGATAAGATCCCTTTTCCCTAGGTGGTGACATAATGCCAGGGTGTAGCTTTAATTTACAATTTGTCGTGGGATAGAATATTGAGCAATATATCATTATATTGGCGATTTATTGCGATATCGAGTGGTATATCCCCTTTTCTAATGTGTGCTAACCATTATGAGGTTGAATAAGGGAGATTTTGACAATTTCCATTTAGTTTGACCATATCTTCAGTGAAATAAATTGTCCTAAACACTTGGAATCTAATTACAAACCACTTATTATGTGAATTTGTCAACTCTTAGATTTAAAAGTTGTTTTGATAGGGAGCTAACTAGATTTGATGTATTTGTCAAACAAGTAAAGGTATGTTTGAACATTTTTGTTTTGTTCTCTTTGGTTATTTTTGAAATAAATTGTTGGAGGTGTATGCCAATTTGCGTATTTGATGTATTGGCATGTATTTCTTTAAGGATTTTTGCATTTGAGAGATTGAAACCATGTGGAAAATTTTGAGAAATCAATTTTTTTTTTTTGGATTTTTACCTAATTAAGTTAATGTTTGATCTTCTAATAATTTTTTGGTGAAAATTTTAATTATATATATATATATGTGTGTGTGTGTGTGTGGTTTTTAGATATTTGATATATAAAAGTTATACCCAAAATTGTGACTGATTTGGGCCATTTTTTTTTACGAAACAAATAAATAAATAAACAATTATTTATTGAAAACTTAGTTTCTACTTGAATTTGAAATATAATTGAAGCCATGGATCACGGACCTAGTCTGCAAGATGTAGGTTGTGATAGGCGCCTTCATCCATTTAAAGGGATGAAAGCACTTCTCATAAAGGACAGGGTTCAAGCTGTGACTTGTTAAAAAGTCATTTACGCTCCCTCACGTTTGATATGAATGGATCCTCTGGTCCAGGTTTATCCGCTTACAACATAGAGGGGGCCTTCGGTTGAAGTTGAACCATTGGTGGGAAAGCCCTAAAGAAGGAACTCAGTTTGGCCGACATGCCTTCCTCCGGGGAACCATGCACCACGTAATCGGAGTCAACCTTCCACTCCAAAAGGACCGCTCGCATAGTCTGAACGGGCACCCCCGGTGCAGGGCCAATTTCAGTGCCGGTTGGAAACTTGGTTCGAGATGCATATCTTGAAAGAGAGCCATCACCTCGCCCAACATCCCTTCCTTTTCATTAGTCAATTTGAGAGCAAAATCCAAAAGCTTAAGAAACAGTTGATCTTGACCAATTCCCGATGCATGGGGCGAAATGCTGGTTGAATCCCCTGAATGGGAACCTATCGAACGGGAATTAGTAGTAGTGCTGCTTGCTATAAATCTCTTTTGGATAATTGAAAAAATGTGTTAAGTTCAAAAGGATTTCAACATCTATATTTGTAAAGGATAGTTAGTCCGATAATTATTAATTAATACTGTGTAGGGTTGCTATAAAATTACATTTTATTAGTATGAATATTTTTATAGAAAAATAAAAAGGATCATATATAATCTAAAATGTTTTGGTTCTGTTTTATATTTTATATTTTTATTTTTAATTCTCATGAATCACTACTTTCTAAGTTCAAAATCTTTCATGTATGTTTCTTGAAGTGTTTCAATTAATGATTATATATGACAGTGCATGTCTTGCTTGTACGTGCGTTGTTTGGTTAGTATAATTTTTTTATTTTTTGGAAATGTTTTGAGCTATTTAGGTGTAAACATGTCTTAAAGAAGCATCTAACAAGGTTTCATTCAAATTTTCCCATTTTATGTTTTCTCCATTTCCCCAACTTTTTGGGTGACATTGTCATTTCCTTCAATATATTTGGTGATATTTTCCCTTTCCCTAAGTGGCGATATATCTAATAATTATTGATAATAAAAAGCATAGGTTTAGATGAAACATTTCAAGAAAGGGGAAAAAAGCAAGTGGTAAAAAAGGAAGATAGATTTTAATAATATAGTGCCTATTGTGAACGCCCTCTTCTTTCAATTAGATACCCATATCATTTACTGATCTTGATTCAAAAGATGTTCACAGTATACCAGGTTGCTAATTTTGTTGATTATGTAGGACAGTCTCCAACCCTTTCCATTTGATCATCAGCTTGTATTCGTTTTAGGTTTCAAAACTATATTTTTAAAGAACTCTATTTAGAGAAAAGTGTACATTTTTGTAAGTGATTAGGAGTGATTTGGGTTTCTTTTAGGAGTATAGTTTTGGGTATTCTATAACATGGTTCTTAAGCCTAGAGTTTTGATGTGTGTCCTTGGGGAGTTTAGGGATATGTATTCATTGTGGAGAGGTTTTTTCAGGTGTATCTTATTTAGAGAGGGAGGGAGGGGGGGACTCTCCTAGTTATGAGAGCATGATTCTTGTTAACATAAACATTCTTTTATGGTGTGTGTGTGGCTCTTCTTGAGTTTAGGCTATGAAGAAGTATTATCTTTTGGTTTTCATCTTTGGATTTGGATTTTGGGGAATATTTTTCTGTACTTGTAATCCCCATTATATTAAAAGCTGGTTTATTCATCTTCGTTCATGGACATAGCCCTAGGGAGGGAGCACTCTCCTAGTTGTGAGAGTATGATTCTTGTTAACATAAACATTATTTTATGGTATGTGTGTGTCTCTTCTTGAGTTTAGGCTATGAATAAGTATCATCTTTTGGTTTTCATCTTTGGATTTGGATTTTGGGGAATATTTCTGTACTTGTAATCCCCATTATATCAAAAGCTGGTTTATTCATCTTCGTCCATGGACATAGCCCTTTTTGGTCATTGTTTGGAGTCTCGATACCGGCTAGGATGGGCTTGCATACTAATATACGAGCTCTTACGTATGCGTAAGCCCGATGAGGCTCAATCTTTGGGCTTACAAGTATAGGCTCATCCCATCTTGACCTTAGACTTCTCTAAGCCTGTCCCCAGCCCGAAAAACTCAATTTCTCTCACATTTAAACTAAAAATCTATAGTTTTCAATGACATTTCAAGATATTTTTATAAAAAATAAAGTGTTGAAGTATTTAATATGCTGCATGCATAAACTTACGTATATTATTAATGATGTAAAAATTCATATCTCATGAATGTAAAGTCACACATTTAAAAGTAAATATATATGATATATATATTATTGGGCAGGGCCAAGTTGGGCTTCCACTTGCCTTGCCCAAGCCTGATCCTTAACTTGATCGGAGCCATGGGCCAATATCTTTTCCAAGCCCACCCAATTATCGGGCCGGGAGAGCCGATCAGCCCACTGATGCCTCTAGTATTGGCGCTACAGTATTGTATGTCTGGTTGGGGTCCGGTACAAAAAATATGGACCAGTCGGTCTATTTCAGTCCAAAACTAGGGCAAAAAATAAATCCTGAGAAAATCTTAAGAAATGTTGAATTATCAACTTAGTTTTTAAAAGAAAGTACTTTAATAAAAACTTAGTTTACAAAATGTTGCAAAGTGTTACTTGCACCCATGAATTTTATAAAATGGAATCCTAAGTAGTTTTAAAGGTCAAATGATACGTAATAAAGAAAGAGCACTATAACTAACAAATAAATAAAGCAGAGTCTTTAACGGCGGTTGCCTAGGTGACTAGACCTTTTTTGAGGACCTAGATGATGCTCACCTAGGCAACCAGACCAACGCTTAGGCGTAATTTTGGTCCAGACAACCACCTAGTCTAATTAATTGCATAATTTTTCGTCTTAGTTATTACACTTATGACTTATTTTATAAAGTAGTAACTTTTTAAGTTATTAGTAAGACGTTATTACTTAATAACATAGTAATAACTTATTGCTAACTAATAACTTTTAACTGAACCATTTTTTGTATGTATAAAAGTCCATTAAGGCTCCGTTCAAGTAGAAGAGGAAGGAGTATGCTCCCAACCAACCAGGTAATAACTTATTACATGAAGCCTTCTTCCGCCTTCTATCCCTCTCTTCGTAATAACTTATTACATGAAGCCTTCTTCCGCCTTCTATCCCTCTCTTCGCAATTGACCAAATAACTTGTCCTTTTTTTTGTTTTCTACAAGTACTTCCCTCCTCTATCTCCCTCTCTAGCCGATGCTCCACAATCTAATTTTTTGACTTTTTTTTTTTTTTTTCATTTTGACAAGTATCTGAACGCCTAACCTCCTACTTTGCCGAATTTCAATCTCTTATTTTATTTTTTTTTAATTTTTAATTTTTTTATTGTGACAACAGGTTTTGCATTATTTAAGTGTGTTGTTTAAAATTAGTTATATTCATGCTTTTTTAATATGATGCATTGTAACTAATTAATATGTTCCTTTGACTTGTAAGCACCAAAATCACGTGCATTCCCTTCATAAAATGTCATGCAAGTGACCTTTAATACTTACTGGAAAATGTCATGCAAGTAACCTTTAATACTTACTGGTTACTGCATGATTCAGCAAACCAGAGTTTTATAGTTCTTTCACTTGATTTTTAGTTTGTTTCATGTTATTCTAAGTTCCTTGCATTAAATATGTTGTTGTTCTTTGCATTAGGCTATATTGGTAAGAAACATGTCAGATTGATAATTTTTTTAGAAAATCAAAATATTATAAAATTTGTTCAACATCCTATAGAGACTTTAGAATCATGTAAATGAGTTGCTTTAGAGGTGAGCTTGTCTCTTGGGCGACCGCCTAATTATTTAGGCGATTGCATAGGCTAACCTTTGCACCTGGCTTCGCCTAGGCATCTTAACAACCTTGAAATAAAGTATTAAACGGAGAATTAGCCATGTACATCAATTCCATCAACTGATGCCCTTGTTAGGCTATCTTTACCTGTCGACCTCTGCTAGCAAGTTTAGTAAACTGGGTTGCACTCAAATAAAAAGGAACTCACCCTTCTCCAGCAACTTGACAAACTGTATAATCATAATACGCCAATGTACTGTTCCTCTGTTGACCTTCATACCCATAATGTCCATCGAATCCGCAATTGCTGGACTTGAAGGACGGCTACAGGTGACCTCCATGATATGAGTGCCAGTATGGGTATGGATAATTATTCTCACTCGATTGACCCTTGCATAAGGAGCCTCTATGTTAATAATTGCCAAGGCCCATGTTCCCAACCTTATGCATCATGAAGCCTGCTGTTAGTATTGGGTTGACATTGCGTCTTGTCATCATCAGTATCTTTTAGCACATTTTCCAAGATGATGACTTTGTGTATTGGTCAGTTGGGCGTCTTGGGCCACACACGATGCTGACTATCTTATCTAGCAATATACTCATCATCTATCGTTATTGGTATGCACTAGCTGACATCAATGGAGGCCCTCGCACCAAATGAACCACCCACACCGGAATCAGATACACCAACTATACTCTCAGGCCAGTAAAACCGTTATTGTTGTCATCATCATTATTGTGTCATCTTAGGCTTACCTCCCAGTCACGATCAACATTACTTGAAAACTAAATCCCCTAAACAGGGGGTTGTTGAATTTCTGTAGATCTGGAACACTGGAGTGCCGATCCACGCTAAAACGTAGAAGTGTGTGGGGTTTAAAAAATTATGAAGTTTGGTTGCCCATGGAGTGGGTTATGAGCTCGGGATAGCCAAAGTGACTTCTTGAGTTCATTCTAACAATATAACGTTGAAGACAGTGTTGGTTACGGCTGAACTGATTACCGGTTCAACCAGTTCATACTGGCTGGTATTTTTCTTTGAACTTTTTTATTATTTTATTATTTTTATTTTTCTTGTATTACATACATATATTGGACCTGTATGGGCTAGTACTGGCCAATACATGGAATCATTATCTTGTGTGAACCACGTGTATCTTTTATTTTGGTTTGGCCATTTCTTTCTTTATATTTCTATTGTTAATTTTAATACATTGTGTACCCATTAAACAAAGGCATCTTCTGGCCTGTGGAACGTTTTTCTTCACGAGTTTGAGATGTCTTGGCTCATGCTTTATTCTTTTTCTTCGCTTTTAAGGTGTCATGAATAAAGCCTCTTTTTTAGCTTGCCTACCTACTTCCTTTTCTTGGTTAAGGACCTTAAGGTTCATATCTAATTGCAAAGAAGATAGAGAAGATCTAAAGGGGTTTCTTTCAGGAAGGAGGGGGTGTTAAAATAATCATTTAACTAACCGGAAATCATCTTTCTTGGTAATCTTAACTTTGGGGATTTAGTGAGGGGAAACATTGCTTTACTTAACTAATGATTGTGGTGAAAGGTCATAAATAATTGCATTTTAAATCAGAACGGCTGGGAAGAGCCAAGCCGGCTGTTCCTTTTATACTCCGTAGCTTTCAATCTTCGTTCCTAGTTCTTTCAGCAAAGTGGTGATTTTTCCATGAAATCTTTTTCAATTTTTTTTAGTGATGCGTCCCATTCTCCTAGTTGGACTCTATGTTCTTTCATTTGGATGTCTCCCGTCCCTCCAGATATTAAGGTTTTTACTTGGACTCTGGTTTTTTGGAAAAGATGAAAAATATACTGGTTTGCCTCACCTGGTTTAGTTACCAGGTGAGGCATGACTTTTTCTGCCAAGTGGTGCAATGATGTGGCCAATCAATACCGTCAACATCACAGGGGACCGTCTGCATAGGTCAACTCATACAAGCCCATTAACTTGTATAATAAATTTTCTTACGTGTTGCTGTAGCCGTTGAATTTTAGTACTTCTTTAAGTTCTAAACTTGAAAAACAGTTAGAATTAAGAGAGACCTTGATGCCATGTAGCAAATGTTTTTTGGGATGAAACTTGGTATTTGAGGTTTGATCAGTTGGAACTCTTGTGTACATGTGGACTAGTGGATTCTCCAAATAAGCTGCCATGTGTCAGATATGTGTGGCAGGTTTCTAATTTTGGAACAGACAACACACCTCTTGGGAATATTCAACACCAATGATATTCTTTGGCTGAGGGAGAAGTTTTTTGCCATATCTCAAGTTTGCCATATCTCAAGTCTACTAGCTATCTTTACATATTTTGCCACTTTATGAGAACAATATGGTTCCGCTGTATGCAATTCCTGGACATTGCTTGGGTGATACATTTGATTTTTGTGATTTATTTTGTCAATACAAATTTTAGGAATGGGAAAGAGAGGTAAACTTACTTTCCAGTCTTTTTCATGCCGATGCTTGCGTGAGAGTAGCGGAATTTATGAGTGCAAAGCATCCCATGTATGTTCAGTGATTGACAAGTTTAAGATCTTGAGTATTTCTTGAGCTTCAGTTTATGAAGTGTTTAATGGAGTTTTGCATCTAAGATGAATAATCATTCTCTACAGTGCGTAGATTGGTGTGGACTCTTTTTCTAGCAGTGGATCCTTTAGGCTGTGTTTGGTTAGTCCAAATCGATGAAAAGGGAAGTAAAGTAGCACTTTCCTTTCCATTATTTCCCTTTCATTTTAAGGGGGAAAGTTTGAGGGACTTTGAGTCAAAATGGTGCTCCTTCGGAAAAGTTCTTTCCAATGGGCTCATATTTTCCAATGAACCAAATGCACAAGTTTCGTGGGATAGTCCATTTTCCTTTCTTTTCCTACAAATTCTGGTTAACCAAACACAAAGTTAGGTATACTTTGGAGTTCATTTTTATTTTTATTTTTTTTTTAAAAAAAGTCTTTCGCTCTTTGTTGTTTTTTGCTGTTTACAATTAGAGGGACAATGTTTTTTTATTCGATAAATGATAGATAAATCATGATTGAAAATGATAGTTATGTATAGTACACAAAGAGTCTATCAGTAGAAAACAGGATTAGAAATTGAAAGTACATGCATAAGATGATAAGAGTGAGTCATAAAGTTTGCAATACATCCTGATGCTCTCAAGGAGATGGAAAATCAAGGCGAGAAAACTTCCTTACAGCCTTGGACCAGTGAAAAATAGTTTTAATGACTTTCCTCTTCAGTACCTCAGCCATCGTTTCTCTGTCGTCATAAATTCCGGCATTTTTTTCCTTCCATCTCAAATTTCAATTTCATTTAGGGGCGACTCCACAAACTTGTTTGACAAGAAAATCTGAAAAGGAAGGAAATACAAGGATCTCACCAAGTCCTTGCCTGCTTCTAAAGAGTATGGAAGGACAGGGAATTATAATTTGTTGACTTTATTTTGAAAAAATTGTTATAATAAATTCTAAAGAAGTAAATAAACATAGCAGATGATCTAATCTGTTTTTCCCATGTTATGAAATTTAATTGGAAAAAAAGTAAGAAAGAAAACAAGTGTAACTGCATCAATAGCTGATGAATTTTGTTCCAGAATTCTTCAAATCATTGATTAGAGTATGCATAAGAGTTTACCCTCGAAAAATTTATCGAGTAATCATTTCTGATTGAAAACAAATAACTTATTGTTTATTATGGAAAATAGATTTTGAAAACCTACCATTAAAACTCTTTATGCTTCAGTTGAAGACTTCAACTGAAGTTACTTTTTATATGTTGAGTTTGTATGGATTCAGTTCAACTGGTATAAACTTTTGACTAATATTATGGTTATAAACACATATACATACATTATTGTTGATTGTTGATATTTATTTCTGTTTGCTATGCTCCAAAATGAAATTAATTTTTATTATGTTAGACGATTTTTTTTAATTCTTAATTTTTTAAATCTTCAGTAGGAAAACCAGTATGGATGCAAGGCACCTTTGTTGGCATAAAATGTTTTGGTTTCCATAGAGCTATACTATTTCTGCATAAGTAGGTGGGGATAACAAAATAATAGTATCCTCATTTCCTTGAATGATTTACTTGTGAATGCTTCCTGTCTATGTTAGAACTTGTTACGTTGATTTGTTAAAGTCACACGTAATGTGATCTTTGTCAGATTATCCATAATGTACAGGTTGGACCTGAAATTTAGTTATAATATGTGCACAACCATTTGAAATGAATATTTACAAATTCACTCTTATTACAGGCTGGGGAAAAAAGGAAAGTGAAGAAGAAGGCTAAGAGTTTATTCTTTAACAAGTAAGGGACGCTTTTCATCTCGTTCAGGTAATTTTCTGTAAAGGGTGTGCAAGTATGTGTAGTTGAGCAGGTTAAGTAAGGCATGATTGTAATTTTTGACAGTGTACTGTTTGTTATACCGAGTTATAGGCAATTTATTCATGAAAGTGCGAGATGAAATTGTTGTTGTGGCTTTTGCTAGACTTGCTTTTGCTATGTTCAAGCTCTAAGCTATGAAGTTGTATTGTATTCTCTCTCGTTTGTATCTTTTGCTTTCCTCTTTCCCAAGGCTGCAATCTAAAGGAAAGGAATGTAAAATAAGTTTTCAATGAAATTTGTGTATTTAGTTTGTTGGAAAACGAGGGCCTGTTTGGAAGTTCTTCTCAGGGTCTCATTTTCAGTCAAAATCCCAACTTTTTTCACAGGAATAACGACGATGGAAAGGAGAGAAATAAATGAAATTTTTGTGCTCATTTACTTTCTTTTCCATCGTTTTCCAGCTAAATTACAGGGCACAGAAAGGTAACTACAAGGACAAAGTTGGTTATGAACAGCCAATGGTTGTGTACTTTTGATATGCATGTAAGGATTATTTTTCGTTTACATCTTAGTAGATGCCAAGCATTTTATATATATATGTGTGTGTGCGCGCGCGTGTTTTTGTTTTGTGTGTTTGTTGTGTGTGTGTGTGTATGCGCTCTCGCGTGTTTTTTTTCTCCCTTCTCTGTTTACAAGGGTCATAATAGGTGCCAGCAGCCCAGGAAACAAAATGGTTGGCGTGAAGGTCATCAATGGTGGCCAATTGTTTTTTGTTTGGTACAGCACTGACGCCTACATGCATGTCCTATGGGATTTATACGAAGAAGCCCTGTTCGGCCATCACAGGCTGAAACTGTTAGACCAAGTCATGGATATGCCAGAAAATTGATTGTGGGCTTAACTGAGGGTTTTAAATTTTAAGTAAAAGCCTAAGCCCAAACTCTACTATTTTGTTTCCTGTGCGTGTCTTTTGGATTCAACCTCAGTTCACTGGTTTTCTGAGACGGTTCCAATTAACCCTTCCTACGAAGGGATGGTTGGGACCTCCAGAAACAAACCAAATTCTACCTTTTTTTCGAAGTATTTAGTTTTAAAATATAAATCTTTGACGGTTCTCATTTGTGACGAATCATTTAAAGCGTCGGCTGATATATTAAAAAAGGAGCCTATACAGGACATTATTCTTACTTAATATTATTTATAGTACACGTGGCTAATTAGTTATGAGCTCGTATTGCTTCTTTGGATTGAATGTGATTGCTGGGTTTAGAAATGCTTTAACCATACGTATGTATTAAACCCGGCCCGAGGTTCAGGCTAAATAGTGTTTTTCCAAGCTCGCCCATGGTATCATTTGCCTATCCCGAGTCTGCCCATGTTTGTTCAAATGGGACAAAAACATTGTTATCTTCTTGTTGCTGATTCAAACCCAAGCCCTCACTAGCAAAATGTGAACTTCTCACTACTAAGAGCTAAAAGACGGTTAGTTTAAGTAAAAGTTATATATTATTTACTACTCTCGGAGTTGTGTCGACGAGCTAATTTAATATATATCCGAATCCGTTTGAAAAACTGATTAAGCCTTAAATTTTAGCTTGACATGACCAACTCTTACCCAAGCGGGTCAAGCCTATCTAAACATAGGGCCAGGCGGGGTCACCCTACCCATTGAAGCAATCAACTCTCTGCTTTTCTAAATTGCATTTGTAGAATCAGTTTAATCACTAAAACGTATTTTTTTATTAAAATTATTTTATCCTTTATGTAATATTATAATATATATTTTGCCCTTTTCTTATCTTATAGACCTAAAAACACTTTTTAAATATGCGTCTGCCAAATGCTATATTCTTATCAACAATTGTTACAAAGCCCTTATGAAAGCAAATTGTGGGATGTTCCAATACTACATTTTCTGCGGTACCTATCGCATGATGATGTCACGAAACATCATCCAAACCGATAATCGAACATTCTAATAAAGCCTTAAGACGCAAACCAATCGAAAACCGTCATTCACCAAATAATCGGTTACTGGTTTCATTAATGTTTCGTTGCATTATCGATGATGCAGTGATTTAAGCAACTATCTCGTATGTGTTCGACGTGTTTGACCTACTTGACATGGACCGGGATCTTATGTGCTGGGATCTTATATGCTCATCGTGTGTAGTAGAGGCAAATTTGAGTATGGGGCCGGGGATGAAAATATTATTTCGCTGTTCGGAATTTGTCTCTACAGCACATGGCGAATACACAATATCATATAGACCACGTTTTCATATTACATTTTTGGCGCTACCTACAAAACATCATCGAAACTGATAATCGACCGTTCTAAAACCCTAGGACACAAATGAACCGGCTTTCACCAAATTAATCGGTTACCGGTTGCACCAAAATAATCGGCTACCATCCAGGTGGCCCCATAAGCTCCCAAGAACTGATGTAAATGCTGTAACAAATTTCGTTTTATATAAATGCAGTAACTGATTCGCTTTCAACTTTGACAAGTACACGTGTCAACGTTTATCCATTTCCAATTTATTGCTTTAAGGTACACTGTCGTCTTCTCTCTCTCTCTCTATCTCTCTGCAACTTTCGACTCTGCAAGAAAGGTAATTCCAGATCTTCAATTTTAATTTTTCATGGTATTTAATTACAAGGATTCTTTCAATGTTCTATTAATCGATCTGTAGAATTAGAGATTTTTGATATTGTCTATTTGGAGGATTTTTCCCTTTTTTTCTTGAATCGAAAGTTTGTCGTCATCATAAGCAATCTCTTTGGTTAATCCTTTTTTTTTCCCCCTCTAAATAATGATCATATCGTTCTTTTCAATCCATTTTAATGCCAAAAAAAAAAAAAAAAAAAAAAATTGGAAGTTGGTGTGTGCGTTAAACTGAATCACAGAAATAGAGTTGGAGAGGTTTTGATTCTATTTGAGCTTCATTCAATACAGGCGGAAAAGGAGAAGGCTGATGCTGTAAAATTGGTAAAAAGTTCCCCTTTTAGTACGATTATGTGATCAAGAAGTATGTAGGAGAATTATTATGGAGTTAGATCTATTTACAAGGTGGAGAAGATGTGGGTCTGTGAAATTAGGTTACAAAAATTGTTCGATCAAACACCGAACAGAAACGTAGTGTCTAGGAATGCGATCCATGATAATAATATATGTAAAAATATGTAATTTAGTTGTTTGAATTAGCAGGAAAAAGAAATGAAAACATAAAATGTTTGACAAAAACAAAGAAGAATCCTAAAATTACATTTAAAAAAAAAGGAATAAGTGGTTCTATTTTTCTGTCCATGTATGCAGTATATGTAGAAAGACAAAGATTCCTTCTTAAACTTTGGCTTGCTTTTTGAGCAAATTATCACTATGTTGTTCAGGGCGAGTGAGAATGGCAATGAAGAGGACTGTTGCTTCTGTAATTCGGAACTTTGTTTCAAGGGCTTCAACTGCTCCCCAGTCATCTTTTTCCAGACACCTCCATGTAAGTAACTCAATTTCGCATTGTTGTCTGAAACCTTATACCATCAATCGTCATCTAAGCGGGCAAAAATCTGTCCCTTTCCTTTATAATAGATCTTTTAGTTCATCTTATCTTCTTTAGAAAGAGCAATTGGAAAAAAAAAAGAAATGGATTGAGATGATATCAAGTGTTAGGGATCCAACAAAGAAAATCAATGATTCACGCATTTGAACAGGGTTTATTTGACCAGTGGCATTGGATGCAGCATCAAGTCTGGGGTTACTATCAGTTTTGATAGGTGAACCATTGATTTGAAATGGTGGTCGAGCACAACATTTAGCTTTTTTTTTTTAATTATTATTTCTACATCTACTGTTTGTTCAAATTGATTCTATGTTGTGCCTGTTTCATTGCTGGGGTGCTACTTATAGAGTTGCAGACGCAGTTGTTAACTAGTAAAGCTGTTTCTCAAAAATCAATTAGTCATTGTAGTTTATGGTGATGCTTTGCTATTGAAATTGTTTAAAAAGGGAAAGAACCATACAGATTTGGAAAACTGGGAAGCACCTGGCGATAGGCCCTATTGTCACGTGACACATAAAGATTAAACCATCTGTGCTAGGTTGTCAAGGTGGTCGCCTATAGATGACTTGGTGGTCCCACATCACTGCTCTCCTTTTGCAGGTGGATCTTATCCTTGAAGATTTAATCTGTAATCAGCTACATCTTGATGGTATTATATGGCGTACAGTTTGAGGAAGGGGTGCCTTGGTTAAAAAGCATGATCAAAGCATGCAATTTCTTGGCTTATTACCCATTGGTCCTTTCCTTACGATAGCTGGTTTTCTGATCATTGATTACCTGCATATTCTTACCAACTGATTTTAGTACTACCCAAGTATGCTATCATATTCCACTTATTTATGCTGCAGAAACACATTCTTTATTTGTGCCACCCTGGTTCTCTATATCCAGTGAAACCGTGACATCCTTATTGTGTAATTTTTGTTATCTTATCTCTATTTCATGCTACTCAGGCTTCTCCCGGAGGCAAAAAAATTGTCGGGGTGTTCTACAAGGCCAATGAATATGCCTCGATGAATCCGAACTTTGTAGGTTGTGCAGAGGGAGCCTTAGGCATACGGGACTGGCTGGAGTCTCAAGGTCACCAATACATTGTCACAGATGACAAAGAAGGACCTGGCTGTGGTCAGTATAGAAATTGATTAGTGTTAATATTTTTATAGCGTTCATCACAAGTTGAAATCCTGATAATGCTTCAGCTTGCGTACCACCATATCTTGTAATGTGGAGCATATGATCTTAGGTTCTTACTTAACTGGGTAAGAGCATGCTATTCAAATGAAAATAGTAACTGGATTGACTAGTTGGTCTTGAGAAAGTCAACATGAAAGAGCTTTGAACCCTTCTGCTAGCTTGCGTATGACTATATGAAGTTTTGGTTGTAGAGAACAAAGCAAGTATTTCAATAGAGCACTGCTAGGCTGACCCTGGGATCTCCTATCTAGGAAAATGCAAATTGTGATTGGGCCACATGGGTTATTGGTGACTGAGAGGGGGTCTACAACTTTGCTCATGTAGTGCCACCTAACATTTGTGGTACCTTCAGTCACACACTCACACATGGCCCTTCACTAGTACCAGTTACCTAGATTGAGGACTCTTGAGTCCCTTAGACGTTAGCCATCTCCATACAATTTATAGGGTGGGTTTAGTAACTTGCTTAAATTTCCTATGCTTTCTTGATGGGACCTACTGGATTAACATGAGGCAGCGCCGCAATTAGGTCATTCTTTTAACTTGGTCATGAATAAAAGGTCTTACTTTTTGCAATTATTTAGCAGAAATACAATGAGAAAATTGCCAAGGAAACCAACAGCAAATTAGGTTGAAATTTTGACAGGGGAATTGCTTGTAAGTCAACAGGATGACTTAAAACAGGACAAGGGGCGGGGGAGGTAAAGTAGAATGAAAATTTTCAGATCTAGTGATGATTGAAAAATTATTAAGCTTAATTGATAACTGCATCAAGTTATGTAGCATGCTTTTATTGATTGGATTATACAATAATAAGAAGGCCATCTAAAATGTTGATGTTCTGTGGGTATCTCATTGAATGGTTAGTTTAGCTCACTGAATGGATAAGAAGCATAGATCACAGTTACAGCTTACAGGCTACGATTGTTTTATCAGTGTTTAGTTCTTTACTGACCAGAATGCTCTTCTTGTTAGTTTAATTAGTTGTAATTGTTAATTGGGAATTTAATTTTTCAACTGAAGTTATGTTTATTCTAAATTGACAGAGAATTAATTTTGGCAACCATATTTCCTAATGCAGAACTCGAAAAACACATTCCTGATCTCCATGTCCTAATATCAACGCCTTTCCATCCTGCCTACGTTACAGCAGAAAGGATCAAGAAGGCCAAAAATTTACAACTTCTTCTCACTGCTGGAATTGGCTCTGATCATATTGATCTGAAGGCTGCAGCTGCTGCTGGACTAACAGTTGCTGAGGTCACTGGTAGCAATGTAGTCTCAGTTGCAGAGGACGAGCTCATGAGAATCCTTATTCTTGTTCGGAATTTCATACCTGGATACCAACAAGTGATTACTGGGGAATGGAATGTTGCTGGCATTGCTCACAGAGCATATGATCTTGAGGGGAAGATAGTTGGGACTGTTGGTGCAGGACGTATTGGCAAGCTTTTGCTCCAACGTCTGAAGCCCTTCAACTGTAATCTCCTTTATCATGATCGCATCAAGATGGACCCAGAGATGGAGAATCAGACGGGGGCAAAGTTTGAGGAGGATCTTGATGTGATGCTTTCCAAGTGTGACGTAATTGTTATCAACACGCCCCTTACAGAAAAAACAAAGTATGGACTTCTCAAACCTGAGCTACCTCGTATGATTTCCACACTTATGGTTCTTGAATCCTGTTGTCAGTGAAAAACTAAAATCTTTACAGCACTGAATTTGGAATTGCAAGATGGTGTACAAGTCATGGTAGATAATAATAGCTCATGATCCATTATACCGCAAAAATTTTCAAAAAAAAGAAAGAAAAGGAAATGATTTATTTTATCTTATGTATCAGGGGAATGTTCGACAAAGATAGGATTTCAAAGTTGAAGAAGGGAGTTTTGATTGTGAACAATGCTCGAGGAGCCATTATGGATACCCAAGCGGTTGCTGATGCTTGTTCTAGCGGACATATTGCAGGTAACTTAGAAGGAGTTGCATTCCTTCAAACATTCGATGTTTTTTGTTTTTTTATTTATTTTTTTTGTCTTTTTTGTTTTGTTTTGTTTTGTTTTTTTTCTTTTTGAGTATTTTTTTGGGTTTTCCTGGACCCAAAATTCTGGCTGAACTGGCAGGCTCTCCAGTTCAGGAACTGGAGGTCCCAGGTTTAAGTCCCCTGGGCTTACCTAATATATGGTCCTTGTCGGTGTGGTCATGTATCCGGGGTTTACCCTGTCCCCACTAAGTAGGGTCGGGGGTTCCACGTCACCAAAAAAACCAAAAAAAAAAATCCTGGCTGAAAGGTACAATCGATGTGAGGGCGAGGCCATTCAATATGGTTTTGTTTGGGTTGAGGGACCTTTTATATGGGCCATCGTCAAATGAGCCGGCGAAAGACCATTGTAACATTTAAAAAATATGATGATGATAGGATTATCCCCTTGTCATTAATGGGTTTAATCGATTCTCTGATTAACAGGTTACAGTGGGGATGTGTGGTATCCACAACCAGCACCAAAAGATCATCCTTGGCGATACATGCCAAACCAAGCAATGACACCTCATATTTCTGGAACCACCATTGATGCTCAGTTGCGATATGCAGCTGGAGTTAAAGACATGCTGGATAAATACTTCAAGGGAGAAGAATTTCCCCCACAAAACTACATTGTAAAGGAAGGTAAACTAGCAAGCCAGTACCTGTGATTCTCCTCATTTTGCATATAGACAGAGCCTTTCTGTTGTATCAGTTCTGTAATCGTGAATAAAGCTAGTTGGCTTTGTGCTAAAGATAAGTGTGAGATTCAAGATAATGACTCACTGTGTAGTTCTTTCCTTGTTCTTGTATCTTTGAAATTAGTTAGTTTTGAGAACTGTAAGATATCAAACAAAAGTATGGCTTAAATCTGACTTCTTTTAAATTATGTGATATTAATAAAAGCATCATGTGAGCGGAGTCGGAACTCGAACCCAAGTTTTTTATTTATTTATTTTTTATTGTGATCACCCCATGGTCGGGTGGACCATAGGTCGATCGGGTGAGTATGGAGTCGCCACCAATAATTGGATTCGGGTGTGAGTGGTCGCCCATGATGTTAACAATTAATTTCAAAATTAAATCAAGTGTGAAGCTTAGGATGGTCTAACCAGATTTTGAGTAAGGAGGTTTAATTAAGAGAGTGGGAAGGTGTTAGGCACCCACACTCTTCCGGTTCAACCGGTTACCTGGCTCAAAATTATTTGTCCAATTAAGAAAATCTAAAGTGTTAAATACACATAGCAAAATTATTAAAATTATAAACAAAAAAAATATGAAAAAATGCAATTTAAACTGAAAACACCCTAAGAAATACCATATAAAATTCATGCAACAAAATAAATTTTTTATGTAATTTAAATTTATTTTTTACTTCAAAATTAAAAATCTGTGAAATTAG
>JAUPMG010000002.1:14207623-14228019 GCA_031762675.1 Pachysandra terminalis | reverse complement strand
ATATATATAAAGATAGATATATATATATATATATATATATATATATATATATATATATGTATGTATGTATATATATGTGTGTGTGTGTGTGTGTGGTTTTTAGATATTTGATATATAAAAAATTATACCCTAAAATTGTGACTGATTTGGGCCAATTTTTTTTACCATACAAATACTAGTGCATTATTTATTAAAACTTAGTTTATACTTGAATTTGAAATATAATTGAAAAAGATGTATTAAGTACGAAAGGATTTCAACATCTAGATTTGTTAAGGATAGTTAGTCCAATAATTATTAATTAATACTGTGTTCAGGGTGGTTATAAAATTTTATATTTTATTAGCATGAATATTTTTATAGAAAAATAAGAAAAGGATCTTGTATAATCTAAAATGTTTTTGTTCTGTTTTATAATTGTTTTTTTAATTCTCATCAACCACTATCAAAAACTTTCATGTATGTTTCTTGAAGTGTTTCAATTAATGATTATATATGACAGTGCATGTCTTACTTGCTTGTATGTGCGTTATTTGGTTAGTATAATTTTATTTTTATTTTTGTAATGTTTTGAGTTATTTAGGTGTAAACATGTCTTAAAGAAGCATCTAACAAGGTTTCATTCAAATTTTCCCATTTTATGTTTTCTCCATTTCCCCAACTTTTTGGGTGACATTGTCATTTCCTTCAATATATTTGGTGATATTTTCCCTTTCCCTAAGTGGCGATATATCTAATAATTATTGATAATCAAAAGCTTAGGTTTAGATGAAACATTTCAAGAAAGGGGGAAAAAGCAAGTGGTAAAAAAGGAAGATATATTTTAATAATATAGCGCCTATTGTGAACGCCCTATTCTTTCAACTAGATACCCATATCATTTACTGATCTTGATTCGAAAGATGTTCACAGTATACCAGGTTTCTAATTTTGTTGATTCTATTGGACAGTCTCCAACCCATTCCATTTGATCATCAGCTTGTATTCGTTTTAGGTTTCAAAACTATAATTTTAAAGAACTCTATTTAGAGAAAAGTGTACGTTTTTATAAGTGATTAGGAGTGATTTTGGGTATTCTATAACATGGTTCTTAAGCCTAGAGTTTTGATGTGTGTGTCCTTGGGGAGTTTAGGAATATGTATTCATTGTGGAGAGGTTTTTTCAGGTGTATCTTATTTAGAGAGCGGGGGTCGAGGGAGGGAGGGAGCACTCTCCTAGTTATGAGAGTATGATTCTTGTTAACGTAAACATTATTTTATGGTGTGTGTGTGGCTCTTCTTGAGTTTAGGCTATGAAGAAGTATTATCTTTTGGTTTTCATCTTTGGATTTGGATTTTGGGGAATATTTTTCTGTACTTGTAATCCCCATTATATCAAAAGGTGGTTTATTCATCTTCGTCCATGGACATATCCCTAGGGAGGGAGGGAGCACTCTCCTAGTTGTGAGAGTATGATTCTTGTTAACATAAACATTATTTTATGATGTATGTGTGGCTCTTCTTGAGTTTAGGCTATGAAGAAGTATTGTCTTTTGGTTTTCATCTTTGGATTTGAATTTTGAAAAATATTTCTATACTTTGTAATCCCCATTATATCAAAAGCTGGTTTATTCATCTTCTGGCCCTATTTTGGACATTGTTTGGAGTCTCGATACCAGCTAAGGCTGGCATACTAATATACGAGCTCTTATGTATGCGTAAGCCCGATGAGGCTCAATCTTTGGGCTTACAAGTATAGGCTCATCCCATCTTGACCTTAGACTTCTCTAAGCCTGTCCCCAGCCCGAGAAACTCAATTTCTCTCACATTTAAAACTAAAAATCTATAGTTTTCGATGACATTTCAAGATATTTTTATAAAAGAATAAAGTGTTGAAGTATTTAATATGGTACATACATAAACTTATGTATATTATTAACGATGTAAAAATTCATATCTCATGAATGTAAAGTCACACATTTAAAAGTAAATATGTATGATGTATATTATCGGGCAGGGCCAAGTTGGGCATCCACTGGCCTTGCCCAAGCCTGATCCTTAACTTTATCAGAGCCATGGGCCACATTATCTTATCCAAGCCCACCCAATTATCGGGTCGGGAGAGTCGATCAACCCACTGATGCCTCTGGTATCGGCGTTACAGTATTGTATGTCTGGTTGGGGTCCGGTACAAAAAATATGGACCAGTCGGTCTATTTCTGTCCAAAGTTAGGTCAAAAAATAAATTCAGATAAAATCTTAAGAAATGTTGAATTATCAACTTAGTTTTTAAAAGAAAGTACTTTAATAAAAAACTTAGTTTACCAAATGTTGCATAGTGTTACTTGCACCTTAAATTTATAAAATGGAATCCTTAGTAGTTTTAAAGATCAAATGATACGTAATAAAGAAAGAGCACTATAAGTAACAAATAAATAAAGCAGTCTTTAACGGTGGTCGCCTAGATGACTAGACCTTTTTTGAGGACCTAGATGATGCTCACCTAGGCAACCAGACTTGCGTAATTTTGGTCCAGACAACCACCTAAGCCTAATTAATTGCATAATTTGAAATTTTCGTCTTAGTTATTACACTTATGACTTATTTTATAAAGTAGTAACTTATCAAGTTATTAGTAAGACGTTATTACTTAATAACATAGTAATAACTTATTGCTAACTAATAACTTTTAACTGAACCATTTTTTGTATGTATAAAAGTCCATTAAGGCTCCGTTCAAGTAGAAGAGGAAGGAGTATGCTCCCAACCAACCAGGTAATGCCTCTCTGTCTTCTTGATCTAAATATTGGTCCTTTTGCCTGGCGTTCTAGGCATATTTTTATTTTTTTCATGAAGCCTTCTTCCGCCTTCTATCCCTCTCTTCGCAATTGACCAAATAACTTGTCCCCCTTTTTTTTCTTTTTTGTTTTCTACAAGTACTTCCCTCCTCTCTCTCTCTCTCTCTCTCTCTCTCTCTCTCTTTAGCAGATGCTCCATAATCTATTTTTTGACTTTTTGTTTTCATTTTTAGAAGTATCTGAACGTTTTTTGACCTCTACTTTACTGAATTTCAATCTCTTATTTTATTTTATTTTTATTGTGACAACAGGTTTTGCATTTATTTAAGTTTGTTGTTTAAAATTAGTTATATTCATGCTTTTTAAATTTGATGCATTGTAACTAATTAATATGTTCCATTGACTTGTAAGCACCAAAATCGCATGCATTCCCTTCATAAAATGTCATGCAAGACCTTTAATACTTGTACTGCATGATTCAGCAAACCAGATTTTTATAGTTCTTTCACTTGATTTTAGTTTGTTTCATCTTATTCTAACTTTCTAAGTTCCTTGCATTAAATATGTTGTTGTTCTTTGCATTAGGCTAGATTGGTAAGAAACATGTTAGATTGATAATTTTTTTAGAAAATCAAAATATTATAAAATTTATTCAACATCCTATAGAGACTTCAGAATCATGTAAAACGAGTTGCTTTAGAGGCAAGCTTGTCTCTTGTGTGACCGCCTAATTATTTAGGCGATTGCATAGGCTAACCTTTGTCACCTAGGTTCGCCTAGGCTTCTTAGCAACCTTGAAATAAAGTATTAAACGGAGAATTAGACATGTACATCAATTCCACCAACTGCTTGTTTGGTCAACTGGGTTGCACTCAAATAAAAAGAAACTCACCCTTCTCCAGCAACTCGACAGATTGTATAATCATAATACGCCAATTTACTGTTCTTTGTTGACCTTCATACCCATAATGTCCATCAAATCCGTAATTGCTAGACTTGAAGGACGGTTACAGGTGACCAAGGTTTGCCATGTCGATGTCGTCAGGTGGCATTGGCGACATGGTGTAAAAAAAGGGAAATGTGGGGAAACCATGGGTTTTTGATAGATTTTTGCCCCAAAATTGAAACATGTCCAATTAAGGCCTAAATGCATCCAAATACATTAAAAAATGCAAAAAAAATGCCGATACATTAAAAGTCATTAATTGAGGGGGGTTAACTTATACGCTGTCGGGTCTGTAAGCTATAAAAAAGATGCTACATCTAATCAAGCCAAACTAAAAGTGAATGTAAGTCAAACTAAAAGATACATAAAACTAGAAATTAAGTGCCGTATCTATGAGGGGGAAAAGGGAAATATGGGGGAAATGATGGAGAAATCTGGGAAAATGTGGGGTTTTTGATAGGTTTTCCCCCCAAGTTTTAAACAGCCCTAAGTAATATCTAAATACATCATAATACTTCAAAAAATGCAAAAACAAATGTCTAAACATTTTTTTTTAATTTTTCAAAAACTTTTCAAAAAAAAGTTGAAAAATTTCCCCCATGCCCCCGACATGTCGCCCATGTTGAGAGACATGGGGGAAATATCAAAAACAATTTGAAATTTTTCCCCCATGTCGCTGATATGCCGCCGACATGTCTCCCATGTTGCCAAAACCAGCCTGGTTTCGTGTCGCCCACCTTTGAAATGGCGACATGTCATCGACATGTCCCGACATGGCTGACATGTCGGCGTCATTGTATACCCTGCAGGTGACCTCCATGATATGAGTGCCGGTATGGGTATGGATAATTTCTCTCACTCGATTGACGCTTGCATAAGGAGCCTCTATATTAATAATTGCCAATGTCCATGTTCCCAACCTTCATCATGAAGCCTGCTGCTAGTATTGGGTTGAAGTTTCATCTTGTCACCATCAGTATCTTTTAGCACGTATTTTCCAAGATGATGACTTTGTGTATTGATCAGTTGGGCCACACACCATACTGACTATCTTATGTAGCAATATACTCATCATCTATCGTTATTGGTATGCACTAGCTGGCATTAATGGAGGTCCTCCCACCAAATGAATCACCCACACCCGAATTGGATACACCAACTATACTCTCATACCAATAAAGCCGTTATTGTCATCATCATCATTATTGAGTTATCTTAGGCTTACCTCCCAGTCACGACCAACATTACTTAGAAACTAAATCCCCCAAACAGGGGGTTGTTGAATTTCTGTAGATCTGGAACACTGGAGCGCCGATCCATGCTAAAACTGCAAAAGTGTGTGGGGTTTTAAAAATTATGAAGTTTGGTTGCCTATGGAGTGGGTTATGAGCTTGGGATAGCCAAAGTGGCGTCTTGAGCTCATTCTAACAATATAACGTTGAAGACAGTGTTGGTTACGGCTGAACTGATTACCGGTTCAACCAGTTCATACTGGCTGGTATAATTTTTCTTTAAACTTTTTTTATTATTTTTTATTTTTATTTTTCTTGTATTACATAGAGATATTGCACCTGTATGGGCTAGTTCTTGCCAATACATGGAACCATTATCTTGTGTGAACCACATGTATCTTTTATTTTGGTCTCGCTATTTCTTTCTTTATATTTCTCTTGTTATTTTTAATACATTATGTACCCATAAAGCAATGGCATCTTCTGGCCTTTGGAACTTATTTCTTCACGAGTTTGTGATGTCTTGGTTTATGCTTTATTCTTTTTCTTTGCTTTTAAGGTGACATGAATAAAGCCTCTATTTAAGCTTGCCTACCTACTTCCTTTTCTTGGTTAAGGACCTTAAGGTTCATGTCATAATTGCAAAGAAGATAGAGAAGATCTAAAGGGATTTCTTTCGGGAAGGAGGGGGTGTTAAAATAATCATTTAACTAACTGGAAATCATCTTTCTTGGTAATCTTAACTTTGGGGATTTGGTGAGGGGAAACATGGCTTTACTTAACTAATGATTATGGTGAAAGGTCATAAATAATTGCATTTTAAATCAGAACGGCTGGGAAGTGCCGAGCCTGCTTTTCCTTTTATACTCCGTAGCTTTGTGTTTCAATCATCGTTCCTAGTTTTTTCAGCATGTGTGAAAATTGGCCTAGAACTCGTTTTCAAAAGATCTTTGGTGGATGTCTTTATTCAAAGTACCCTAGGATTTTTTTAGAGATAGTGGCTCGTATCAGAATATGTTTGTTACACTAATCTCTAGATCCAAGGGGGAGGGGGACCTGAGGATAGGAGATACAAGTTGTAACCCTAATTCATTATGTGTCATAGTGGAAACATCTTCTTTCCCTTAGACGTAGGCACTACGCAGAACCATGTATGTCTGTGTGCATATTTTGATCTTTGTTTCTGTTTTCACGATTATTGCTTGTTAACGAACAGCAGATTTCTTATTTAAGGACGCTTTTGTGGTCGAAGACCTATCTTAGTCCTATTCTAGTCTTGTTTGCTATCTCCTTTTGTGCAGAGATTATAGGCCAGCTGACCTCAGTGGACTGGCTTCTCTCTTTGAGTTCCTCATGGATGTTGTTGTTGGCTCTAATATGATAGATACGGATTACCTTCTCAAAGTGGTTGTTTTTCCATGAAATCTTTTCAATTTTTTGTAGTGATGCTTCCCGTTCTCCTAGTTGGACTCTGTTCTTTCATTTGGATATCTCCCGTGCCTCCAGATATTAAGGTTTTTACTTGGACTGGTTTTTTGGAAAAGATGAAAAATGTACTGGTCTGCCTTGCCTGGTTTAGTTACCGGGTGAGACATGGCTTTTTCTGCCAAGTGGTGCAATGATGTGACCAATCAATACCATCAACGTCACAAGGGACCCTCTGCATAGGTCAACTCATACAAACCCATTAACTTGTATAATGGATTTTCTTACGTGGTACTGTAGCCATTGGATTTTTTAATAGTTCTAAACTTGAAAAACAGTTAGAATTAAGAGAGGCCTTGATGCCATGTAGCAAATGTTTTTTTGGATGAAACTTGGTATTTTAGGTTTGATCAGTTGGAACTCCTGAGTACATGTGGAGGAGTGGGTTCTCCAAATAAGCTGCCATGTATCAGATATGTGTGGCAGGTTTCTAATTTTGGAACTTTTCACCAGACAACACACCTCTTGGGAATATTCAACACCAATGGTATTCTTTGGCTGAGCCTGAGAGAGAAGTTTTTTGCCATATCTCAAGTTTGTTTTGTTTACATGTGTAAGGAGTCTATTAGCTATCTTTACATATTTTGTCACTTTACGAGAACAATACGGTTCTGCTGTATGCAATTCCAGGACATTGCTTGGGTGATACATTGGATTTTTGTGATTTATTTTGTCAGTACAAATTTTAGGAATGGAAAAGAGGGGTAAACTTATTTTCCAGTCTATTTCATGCCGATGCTTGCGTGAGAGTAGCAGAATTTTTGAGTGCAAGGCATCCCATGTATGTTCAGTGATTGACCAGTTTAAGATCTTGAGTATTTCTTGAGCGTAGATTGTTGTGGACTCTTTTTCTAGCAGTGGATCCTTTAGGCTGTGTTTGGTTAGTCCAAAACGATGGAATGGGAAGTAAACTAGCACTGTCCTTTCAATTATTTCCCTTTCATTTTAAGGGGGAAAGTTTGAGGGACTTTTGAGTCAACATGGTGCTCCTTCGGAAAAGTACTTTCCAATGGGCCCATATTTTCCAATGAACCAAATGCACAATTTTCGTGGGATAGTCCATTTTCCTTTCTTTTTGTACAAATTCTGGTTAACCAAACACAAACTTAGGTATACTTTGGAGTACTTTTTTTTTTCAAAAAAATAATCTTTCGCTCTTTGTTGTTTTTTGCTGTTTACAATTAGAAGGACAATGTTTTTTTATTCGATAAATGATAGATAAATCATGATTGAAAATGATAGCTATGTATGGTACACAAAGAGTCTATTAGTAGAAAACAGGATTAGAATCTGAAAGTGCATGCATAAGATCATAAGAGTGAGTAATAGAGTTTGCAATACATCCTGATACTCTCAAGGAGATGGAAAATCAAGGTGAGAAAACTTCCTTACAGCCTTGGACCAGTGAAAAACAGTTTTAATGGCTTTCCTCTTCAGTACCTCAGCCATCCTCTCTCTGTCGTCATAAATTCCGGCATTTCTTTCCTTCCATCTCAAATTTCAATGTCATTTAGGGTGACTCCACAAACTTGTTTGACCAGAAAATCTGAAAAGGATGGAAATACAAGGATCTCACCAAACCCTTGCCTGCTTCTAAAGAGTATGGAAGGACAGTGAATTATAATTTGTTGACTTTATCTTGAAAAAAATATTTATTAAATTCTAAAGAAGTAAATAAACACAGCAGAGGATCTAATCTGTTTTTCCCATGTTATGAAATTTAATTGGAAAAAAAGTAAGAAAGAAAACAAGTGTAATTGCATCAATAGTTGATGAATTTTGTTCCAGAATTCTTCAATTCATTGATTAGAGTATGCACGAGAGTTTGCCCTCGAAAAATTTAGCGAGTAATCATTTCTGATTGAAAACAAAATAAACTCATTGTTTGTTATGAAAAATAGATTTTGAAAACCTACCGTCAGAACTCTTAAAGCTTCGGTTGAAGACTTCAACTGAAGTTACTTGTATTTATATGTTGAGTTTGTATTGTTGACTGTTGATATGTATTTCTGTTTGCTATGCTCCAAAATCAAATTAATTTTTACTGTGTTAGATTTTATTATTATTTTTAAAATATTCAGTAGGAAAACCTTGGGTTACCCTTTGTTGGCATAAAAAGTTATGGTTTCCATAGAGCTGTACCATTTCTGCGTAAGTAGGTGGAGAACGGAGGTAACAAAATAATAGTATACTCATTTTCCTTAAATGATTTACTTGTGAATACTGCCAGTCTACATTAGAACTAGTTACGCTGATTTGTTAGAGTTACATGTAACATGATTTTTGTCAGATTAGCCAAATGTACAGGTTGGACCTGAAATTTAGTTATATATGTGCACAAACCATTTGATATGAATATTTACAAATTCACTCTTATTACAGGCTAGGGAAAAAAGGAAAGTGAAGAAGAAGGCTAAGAATTTATTCTTTAACAAGTAAGCGACGCATTTTCACGTTCAGGTAATTTTCTGTAAAGGGTGTGTAAGTATATGTGGTTGAGCATATTAAGTAAGGCATGATTGTAATTTTTGACAGTGTACTGTTATACTGAGTTATAGGCAATTTATTCATGAAAGTGCGAGATGAAATTGTTGTTGTGGCTTTTGCTAGACTTGCTTTTGCTATGTTCAAGCTTTAAGCTTTGAAGTTGTATTGTTTTCTCTTTCATTTCTATCTCTTGCTTTCCTCTTTCCCACGGCTGTAATGTAAAATAATTTATCAATGAAATTTGTGTATTTGGTTTGTTGGCAAAACGCGGGCCTGTTTGGAAGTTCTTCTCATGATCTCATTTTACTTTTTTTCCAAGTATTTAGTTTGACGGTTCTCATTTGACAAATAATTTAAAGCGTCGTATAGCTTCTTATTATTATAGTATATATTATGAGCTCGTATTGCTTCTTTGGACTGAATGTGATTCCTGGGTCTATAAACCTGGCCCGAGCTTCGGGCTAAATAATGTTTTCCCAAGTCTGCCTCCTATGCTATCATTTGGCTATCCCTGAGCGCACCCATGTTTGTTCAAATGGGACAAAAATATTGCTATCTTGTTGCTGTGATTCAAATCCAAGCCTTGACTAGGAAAATGTGATCTTCTCACCACTAAGCTATTGCTAAAGGACGATAATTATTTTAAGTAATAGTTATATATTACTCAATAATCTCGGGTTTGGTCAGGCCGAGTTAATTTAATATAAATCCAAATATGTTTGAAAAATTAATTGAGCCTTAAATTTTAGCTTGACCCGACCCTACGCTACTAACTCTTGCCCATGCTGTCCAAACATATAGCCAGGCAGGTCACCATACCCATAGCCACCCCTACATTGAAGCAATCAATTCTTCGCTTTAATAAATTGCATTTGTAGAATCAGTTTAATCACTAAAACGTATTTTTATTAGGACTGCTTTATCCTTATATTATATTATAATATATATTTTTTGCCCCTTATCTTCTATACCTAAAAACACTTCTTAAATATACGACTACCAAATAAATACTATATTTTTATCTGAAACAATTTTTACAAAGGGTTCACAAGGAGAGCAAATCGTGTGTGATGTTTTCATACTACGTTTTCGGCGGTACCTATCGGCTATCGCATGATAATGTTAGGAAACATCATCGAAACCGATCACCAAATTTCATCAAAATAATTGGTTACCGGTTTTATTAATGTTTGCGTGGCAGTTTTGATGATTCAATGATTTAAGTAGGTGTAACGTGTGTGCTTGATGTGCTTAACCTATTTGTCACCTGCTTGACATATTTGATTGGCGCAAATGTCATATTGACCATGCTTTCATCTAACATTTTTGGCGGTTGTTTTATCGAAACTGATACTCGACTGTTCTAAAACCCTAGGACACAAATGAACCGAGAACCGACTTTCACCAAAATAATTGGTTACCGGTTTTATTAATGTTTTCGTGATAGTACGCAATTGAGGGATATAATTGTTAATAAGAAGCCGGTAATTAGTCCTGTGTGATTAGGCCTGCCAATGGGTAGGATTCAGATCGAATCCCAACATATCCGAATCCGATCCGAAAGTGAAATCCGCAAATCCGATCCAAGGCCCGACAGACTATGAAATAGTTGATTCGAATTCGAATCTCCGACCCGATAACCTATAAAGTGTCTTTTTTATCTTTAGGTTTTTAAATATTTAAATAATTAATAATTATATTATTTAAATATAATTTGAAAATAATAACAAATGTCTAATGATATTTTTTAGGATTTAAGTTCTATATGTATATATATAATCAGATTCGATCCTTGTCGGATCGAATCCCTATACATTCGAGTTCGATCCAATTAAATTTGGGATCGGATTGGAACATTTTTATTCTATACCGAATCCGGGTTAATCGGATCGGATCCGGATCATGATCCGATCTGCTGACAGGTGTGTGATCGCATTATGGTTTACTCTTTGTAGAATAGATTCTCTTACCATTCAGGTGGTCCCATAAGCTCCCATGAATGAAGAAGTGATGCAGATGCTGTAACAAATTTCGCTTTATATAGATGCCTGTAACTGACTCGCTTTCAACTTTGACAGGTACACGTGTCAACGTTTATCCATTTCCAATTTATTGCTTTAGGTGAAAAACTTTGGACTTCTAGCTATTACACTGTCGTCTTCTCTTTCTCTGCAACTTTCGACTCTGCAAGAAAGGTAATTCTAGATCTTCAATTTTAATTTTTCATCGAATTTAATTACAAGGATTCTTTCAATGATCTATTAATCGATCTGTAGAATTAGAGATTTTTGATATTGTCTATTTGGAGGATTTTCCCTTTTTTCCTTAATCGAAAATTTGTCATCATTATAAGCAATCTCTTTGGTTAATACTTTTTTTTTTCCCGCTCTAAATAATGATCGTATCGTTCTTTTCGATCAATTTTAATGCCAAAAAAAAAAAAAAAAATCGGAAGTTGGTGTGTGCGTTGAACTGAAATAGATTTTGTCGCTTGGAACCCTTTGATTTGATCACAGAAATAGGGTTCGAGAGGCTTTGATTCTATTTGAGCTTGATTCAATACAGGCGGAAAAGGAGAAGGCCGATGCTGTAAAATTGGTAAAAAGTTCTCCTTTTAGAATGATGGTGGTTAAGAATGGGGGAGAATTATTATAGAGTTAGATGTTTAGTTGGAAACACTTTAATCTATCTACAAGTTGGAGAAGATGTGGGTTTGTGGAATTAGGTTGAAAAAATTGTTTGATCAAACACCGAACAGAAGCGTAGTGTTTAGGAATGCGATCCGTGATCATAATATATGTAAAAATATGTAATTTAGATGTTTGAATTAGCAGGAAAAAGAAATAAAAAAAAAAAAAAAACATAAAACGTTTGATAAAAACAAAGAAGAATCCTAAAATTACATTTAAAAAAAGGAATAAGTGGTTCTATTTTTGTGTTCATGTATGCAGTATATGTAGAAAGACAAAGATTCCTTCTTAAACTTTGGCTTGCTTTTTGAGCAAATTGTTATTATGTTGTTCAGGGTGAGTGAGAATGGCAATGAAGAGGACTGTTGCTTCTGTAATTCGGAACTTTGTTTCAAGGGCTTCAACTGCTTCCCAGTCATCTTTTTCCAGACACCTCCATGTAAGTAACTCAATTTTGTATTGTTGTCTGAAACCTAATACCATCAATTGTCATCTAAGCGGGTAAAAATCTCTCCCTTTCCTTTATAATAGATCTTTTAGTTCATCTTATCTTCTTTAGAAAGAGCAATTGGAAAAAAAAAAGAAATGGATTGAGATGATATCAAGTGTTAGGGATCCAACAAAGAAAATCAATGATTCACGCATTTGAACAGGGTTTATTTGACCAGTGGCATTGGATGCAGCATCAAGTCTGGGGTTACTATCAGTTTTGATAGGTGAACCATTGATTTGAAATGGTGGTTGAGCACAACATTTGGCTTTTTTTTTAATTATTATTTCTACATCTACTGTTTGTTCAAATTGATTCTATGTTGTGCCTGTTTCACTGTTGGGGTGCTACTTATAGAGTTGCAGATGCAGTTGTTAACTAGTAAAGCTGTTTCTCAAAAATCAATTAGTCATTGTAGTGTATTGTGATGCTCTCCTGTTGAAATTGTTTAAAAAGGGAAAGAACCATACAGATTTGGAAAACTGAAAAGCACCTGGCGATAGGCCTTATTGTCACGTGACACATAAAGAGATTAAACCATCTGTGCTAGGTTGGCAAGTTGGTCGCCTATAGATTACTTGGTCGTTGGTCCCACATCATTGCTCCCCTTTTGCATGTGGATCTTATCCTTGAAGATTTAATCTGTAACCAGCTACATCTTGATGTACCATATGGCACACAGTTTGAGGAAGGGGTGCCTTGATTTAAAAAGCTTGATCAAAGCATGCAATTTCTTGGTACATTACCCATCGGTCCTTTCCTTACGATAGCTGGTTTTCTGATCATTGATTACCTGCATATTGTTACCAATTGATTTAGGACTACCTACGTATGCTATCATATTCCACTTATTTATGCTGCACAAACATGTTCTTTATTTGTGTCACCTTTGTTCTATATATCCAGTGAAGCTTTGCCATCCTTATTGTGTAATTATTATGATCTTTTGTCTATTTTTCATGCTACACAGGCTTCTCCCGGAGGCAAAAAAATTGTCGGGGTGTTCTACAAGGCCAATGAATATGCCTCGATGAATCCCAACTTTGTAGGTTGTGCAGAGGGAGCCTTAGGCATACGGGACTGGCTGGAGTCTCAAGGTCACCAATACATTGTCACAGATGACAAAGAAGGACCTGACTGTGGTCAGTATAGAAATTGATTAGTGTTAGTATTTTTATAGCGTACATCACTAGTTGAAATCTTGATAATGCTTCAGCTTGTGTGCCACCATATCTTGTAGTGTAGTGCATACTATCTTAGGTTTTTACTTAATTGGGTAAGAGCATGGTATTCAAATGTAAATAGTAACTGAATTGGCTAGATGGTCTTGTGAAAGTCGACATGGAAGAGCTTTGAACCCTTCTGCTAGCTTGCTTATGACTATATGAAGTTTTGGATGTAGAGAACAATACAAGTACTTCAATAGAGCACTGTTAGGCTGACCCTGGGATCTCCTATCTAGGAAAATGCGAAGTGTGATTGGGCCACATGGGTTTTTGGTGACTGAGATGGGGCCTACAACTTTGCTCATGTAATGCCACCTAACATATGTGGTGCCTTCAGTTGCACACTCACACATGGCCCTCCACTGATACCAGTCATTTAGATAGAGGACTCTTGGGTCCCTTAGACATTATCCATCTCCATACAATTTATAGGGTAGGCTTAGAACTTGCATAAATTTCTTATGCTCTCTTGAGTCTTGATGGGGCCTACTGGATTACCATGAGGCAGTGCCGCAATTAGGCCATTCTTTTAACTTAGTTATGAATAGGTCTTACTTTTTGCAAGTATTTAGCATAAATACAATGAGAAAATTGCCGAGGAAGCCAACAGCAAATAAGGTTGAGATTTTGACAGGGTAATTACTTGTAAGCTACAGAATGACTTAAAACAGGAAAAAGGAAAAATTTCAGATCCAGTGATGATTTTAAAATTATTAAGCTTAATTGATAACTGCATCAAGTTATTAGCATTCGTTATGTAGCATGCTTTTATTGCTTGGATTATACAATAGTGAAAAGGCCATCTAAAATGTTGATGTCCTGCGGGTATCCCATTGAATGGTTAGTTTAACTCACTGAAGGGATACCAAGCATAGATCACAGTTACAGCTTACAGGCCACGATTGTTTTATCAGTGTTTAGTTCTTTACTGACCAGAATGCTCTTCATGTTAGTTTTGTTGGTTCTAATTGTTAATTGGGAATTTAATTTTTCAACTGAAGTTATGTTTATTCTAAACTGACAGAATTAACTTTGGCAACCATATTTCCTAATGCAGAACTCGAAAAACACATTCCTGATCTCCATGTCCTAATATCAACGCCCTTCCATCCTGCCTACGTTACGGCAGAAAGGATCAAGAAGGCCAAAAATTTACAACTTCTTCTCACTGCTGGAATTGGCTCTGATCATATTGATCTGAAGGCTGCTGCTGCAGCTGGACTAACAGTTGCTGAGGTCACTGGTAGCAATGTAGTCTCAGTTGCAGAGGATGAGCTCATGAGAATCCTTATTCTTGTTCGAAATTTCATACATGGATACCAGCAAGTGATTACTGGGGAATGGAATGTTGCTGGCATTGCCTACAGGGCATATGATCTTGAGGGGAAGACAGTTGGGACTGTTGGTGCAGGACGTATTGGCAAGCTTTTGCTCCAACGTTTGAAGCCCTTCAACTGTAATCTCCTTTATCATGATCGCATCAAGATGGACCCAGAGATGGAGAATCAGACGGGGGCAAAGTTTGAGGAGGATCTTGATGTGATGCTTTCAAAGTGTGACATAATTGTTATCAACACGCCCCTTACAGAAAAAACAAAGTATGGACTTCTCAAATCTGAGCTACCTCGTTTGATTTCCACACTTACGGTTCTTGAATATTGTTGTCAGTGAAAAACTCAAATCTGTACAGCACTGAATTGGGAATTGCAAGATGGTGTACAAGTCATGTTAGATAATAGCTCATGATCCATTATACCGCAAAAAAATTCTTCAAAAAAGAAAAAGAAAAAAGAAATGATTTATTGTCTTCCTATTAATCTGTACTTACTAGTATAATTGGTTTTCATCTTATGTATCAGGGGAATGTTCGACAAGGATAGGATTTCAAAGTTGAAGAAGGGAGTTTTGATTGTGAACAATGCTCGAGGAGCCATTATGGATACCCAAGCGGTTGCTGATGCTTGTTCTAGCGGACATATTGCAGGTAACTTAAAAGGAGTTGCATTCCTTCAAACATTTGATGTTTTTGAGTTGGTTTTTTTTGTGTGTGTGTGTGTGTGTGTGTATTGTGGGGTGGGGTGGGGGAAGAGGTTGGGTTTTCCTTGACCAATCCTGGCTGAACTGGCAGGCTCTCCAGCTCAGGAACTGGAGGTCCCAAGTTCGAGTCTCCCGGGCTTACCTGATATATGGTCCTTGTGGGTGGGGTCATGTATCCACACACAAAAAAAAAAACTTGCTGAAAGGTACAATCTGTGTGATGGCGAGGCCATGCGATATGGTTTGGTTTGGGTTGAGGGACCTTTTAAATGGGACATCATCAAACGAGCAGGCAACAGACCATTATTACATTTCAAAAATATGATGATGATAGGATTATCCCCTTCTTGTCATTAATGGGTTTATTCAATTCTCTAACTAACAGGTTACAGTGGGGATGTGTGGTATCCACAACCAGCACCGAAGGATCATCCATGGCGATACATGCCAAACCAAGCAATGACACCTCATATTTCTGGAACCACCATTGATGCTCAGTTGCGATATGCAGCCGGAGTTAAAGACATGCTGGATAGGTACTTCAAGGGAGAAGAATTTCCCCCACAAAACTACATTGTCAAG
Organism: Pachysandra terminalis; assembly: GCA_031762675.1. Taxonomy (NCBI): domain Eukaryota; kingdom Viridiplantae; phylum Streptophyta; class Magnoliopsida; order Buxales; family Buxaceae; genus Pachysandra; species Pachysandra terminalis. The sequence continues at coordinate 14,212,068 of JAUPMG010000002.1, read as the reverse complement.
GAAGGTAATCTAGCAAGCCAGTACCTGTGATTCTCCTCATTTTGCATATAGACAGAGCCTTCCTGTTGTATCAGTTCTGTAATTGCAAATAAAGCTAGTTGGCTATGTGCTACTGATAAGTATAAATCCAAGATAATGGCTCACTGTGTAGTTCTTTCCTTGTTCTTGTATCTTTGAAATTAGTTAGCTTTGAGAGCTGTAAGAAATCAAACAAAATTAAGGCTTAAATCTGACTTCTTTTAAATTATGTGACAATAATAAAATCATCATTTAAGGAGTGGGGGACTCGAACCCAAATTATTTCTTCTTCTTCTTTTGGTTTTTGTTAATTTATAATTATCATTCAAAGCAAAAATAAATAAATAAATAAAATCAATGAGGTTGACAAGATCATTATGCGGAAGTTTTATGTAAGTTATAGTTTTTAGGGTAAATTACTCTTTCACCCTCAGAGGTTTGTACAACTTGCACTTAGAATATAAATTACTCCTCTCAAATCCACCACCGCCCCATCACCCCCACCCCTACCCGTACCCCTACCCCCATCACCACCACCCCATCATCACCACCACCACCACCACCATCACGGGGTGGTGGGGTGGTGGATTTGAGAGGAGTAATTTTATATTTTATTAGGGGTAAATCAGTCCATGATCTCTTTGAGGTTTCATATAAAGGGGGTGAATGTAGTTTCAAAAACTTCAGGGGGGTCCAAGTGCAAGTGGTACAAATCTTAGGGTTGAAAGTATAATTTATCCTATTTTTTTATAGTATTGGTGATGTGGGTTTTGTAATGGACAGTATATTAAAAATATCTTTGACAGATAATAAATATAAACCAATATAACCACCCTTCAAGAGAAATAAGTACAGAGAGTCTGTCTCAAGAAAGGCTAAACCATCGCGCAGCCGTTCTATCCAGAGTGTTCCTTCTCAAATATGACTTGTGAATAAGACAAAGAGAAGAGACAAGAGGAAGGGATATTAAAATAGCTGATAAGTCAGTTAGAATGCATCTCTCATAACAAGAAAACCTCAGAGTTCGAGTGACTCGAAGTCTATAATATGTATTGAGAAATACACATATATATGACTGACTTTCCTCTTTCTCTTTCAATGCCTTTACTCACTGTTGTCTTCTACCTTTTAAATTTTCAGATTTTCAGAGATCCTCTATATTGCCTTTAATGGAGGATACGTTCTGCTATTTATAGAAAATTTATCCTCTCAAATTAGGACAAATGTCATTCAGTCAAATGTCCACAGAGATGCTTTAAAATATCCTCATGCATTAAAACAAATCCTAAATGCCACGTGTTTTTCAACACGCCTAAGTTATTTCCAGAAAGTAGGATGAGCTACTCAAACTTTAAAACTTGCTTTGTGATAGGTTGCTTTAGATCTAGAAGAACACGAATTGAATGACACGTGTTGCATGCATACAAATCTAAAAGCAACGTTTCCATTCTTGCCGCCATTCCAGATAAGACAAAACCCCCTTTAGATAAGTCATACAACAGATATTATAGTAGCTGGGGTTTTATCATGTGCTGTCCATTCTGAGGAATTTAACTTAATCAACTTTAAAGTAAACGAGTCACTTAAATGTCATAAATACCTTTCTGGACTTCGCATATCTCGAGGGAACTCCCTTTGGTGTCTGTCTATATTTCTTTCGAAGGAAGCCAAAATAACTCTATATTTACAAGGTGACCAGTATATTCTCGAGTTACCTATATAGAGAACTCGAAGTTGAGTTTCTCAACAGGGAACTTGTTTTCATGACCAATAGTCTCTGTAAAGAAGAGCTTTATCTTGGAGTTCTTTAAGGTTTATAGCTCCAGTAACCGATCCGAGTACCCTAAACTTTAATGAAATCAGAAGTAAATATGTTCCCTTGCAAACTCCTTTAAAGTAAAGTGGGAGAAAGTCTCTTAAAGTACGTAGGAAACCTTCTTTAGGAACTATTTTCTGGAGACAGTGTGAAATCGACTTCTGGAGCTCTTTCCCTTAGGGATTTGCTTTTAGAAGTCAAAGTATTTATCCAAAACATTATTCGAAGTCAATTCCTAAGGATGAATAAGAGTGACTTCGAACTCTACTTTGTAATTTGAATGTATTTAAGAGTGCATTCGAGGGTGGTAACCTATATCGTTGTCCTTCGAAGGGGACAAAATCCTTAGTCTTTTTTAGGGTGACTAACCTTTGACGATTTGACCATCTAGAGGTGATTAGCTGTCGAGTTCACCATCTGGAGGTGGTTGGCCTTCGAGTTCACCATCAGTAGGAGGAAATATACCTCATTTGAAGTTCTCTTAAAATAGAATGTAATAAATATCCCTTCGAAGTCTATGGATGTAATCCGATGACGACTTCTGAGTTAGAAGGCATAAAAAGTCCCCTCGAAGATCTTTCAAGGGAATTACCTTTGAAACATGAAGTAAGGAAATAAAATCACTCGACGTCTCTCCTTGAGAATGAATAGATGTGACTTCGAGGTTTTATTTGAAGTTTCATATGTTTGAGGAGTCCAGTAGGGGTAGCACACTCCTGTATCTATCCTTCGAGAGGGATAATGTCCTTTAGAAGAAATGAAGAAATTCCTAACCCTTCGATCAATTCGAAGGCAGTTATCCTGTTCCATAAGGAATGTAAATCCTTATTCCTTTGGTCACTCTGAGGGCAGTTAGCCCGTGTCTGTTAGGTTTTGGACACATGGCGTTGTCCCATAAGTTGTTTTTCAAAAGGTTGCTTCTTAAAGAAGCTTTCTTTCTTAGTGATAAGGACGGTCAGATATCTCTGAGCCGTTTCAAATATCACATTTTTACTAAACCCCACTTTCCCACGTTTTAACCTTCCTCCTCTTTTTATAATAATTAAATTGGAAACTAAACCCTACTTTCTCGCGTTTTAACCTTCCTGCTCATATCTATCTATTTTCCTAAAATCACTTACTCACGTATCAATTTTTGCTTATCTCTTCACTTACGTTTTCAAATTGGTTTCCAAATCAAAAAAGATATATCCTCCTTACTTCTCTCTCTCTCTCTCTCCCTCCTATTTTTTTTGCTAACTTCCCTTTCTCCCAATCTCTTTATATAACCCTTAGAGGCCCTAGCGCTTTTACAACTTCTGGAGCTAATCCCTTGATGTAGCACCATCCCAAGAGCTTCTTTGACTCTCAGGATGGCTTTCCTGAGATAAATCGGACGGGTTCTCTTTATGGTGAGATTGAGAAGATGAGAGGAATTGATGAACCAGCGAATGGAAGTCGCAGCACCATCGCAAGAGCTTCTTTGATTCGTAGGATGTCTTTCCTGAGCCAAAGATGATGGGTTCTCTTTATGGCGATATCAAGAAGCGGTTGAAACTGAGAGAAATCAATGAACCAACGAATGGAAATCGCAGCACCATCGCAAAACCTTCTTTGATTCAGAGGATGGATTTTCATGAGGTGATACATTGCTTCTGTTTTACCTTAATTAGCAAAATCATAGAAGCTGGTTGATTTATTAGAGTAATTAATTTCAGTTAGTTTTTGGTAATGGGTACCTTAAAAACAGGTACGTGGAAAGTCACACGTAGTTATATGCGTTGTTAGTAGGTTTTTCTCTCTCTCTCTCTCATGATTTTCCATAATTTGTAGAGAGAAGTGTGTACGTTCCAAGATCCAAGCCTTTTGTTTCATTTATTGGGAGGAGAAGCAACAAGACTGTTATTACTTGGCATAACAAAGCTTCATACAAATATGATAATGGAGGGGAGATGGAACCTTTAGATCAGACTCAATCACCATCGCATCCGACTACTTCTGTGCGATTGGGATCACTTTCAAGGTAATATATAAATTGTTCCAACATATATAAATTGTTCAATATTCTTTAAACTGGTTTAGTTTTAATTCATTTCTTAACATAGTAAGAGAACCAAAAATATTTGAAGCATTCCAATTTTTTATTTTTTTTTAAATATTCTTATTGATAGAAAGAGGTAATGAGTGTTTGCAGAATACTATAGTGGCGTACCGGGAGAGTATGGGATGCAAGCGGTTGCACTAAGAATAGCTGCTGAAAAAGCCATGTTCTACAGAGTAAGGTTTGTCGGATGCAAATGGTTGCACTGATATGATCTCTGATAATATCCATCACTCCTCGCAGGTATCATCTCACATTCTTTATTGCATAATATTTATTTTACATTCATAGTAAAATGTATTTTCTCTAATTTAGCTTCAGATAAAAGTTGAACTCATCGGATGATGTGGACAAAGCTGGAAATTCTGGGGGATCAGATTCTGTTTGTAGGCAAGCATGGTTCCAGATGATTTTCTTCCAAGGAGTTGGGTTGCAATAACTCGGACTGTATCTATTTCTCACACTTTGGCTTACTGTACCATTTTGGTGGTTCTGCCGGAACCAACACTATGAGAGGTATATATGTAATGA